>OV815279.1:37566220-38166220 GCA_929108145.2 Limnephilus rhombicus | reverse complement strand
AATACGGTGAAACTCTTCTGCCATCAATCATGCACATGCTCGGGAGAGAGAAATAAGAAAGAAGGCGAGATGTACAAAATAGAGCTATATAGAAGCAGCTATCTCCTATCTACTACCGGCCACCAGTGCGAGGAACTTGTCGGCAACTTCCGAAACGTCTGCCAGAGCTATTGTTGTAATAAATTCCTGAGACGTCTCAACTGCTTCCCGATACTGAGGAGATAATTCTTAAGTTTTTCAAGAGAAAAAAAATGTACGGGCGATAGCCGTTGGGTAGGTCGCTTGGATCGAATCGGTTGAATTCAATACTTATGACGGGTTGTTCGCACTTCAATGCAAGTTATGCTTGAGAATTTCACAATTCTATTAATTACAAAAAAAAATATTTCAGTACATAAGACAGGAATAATGCCCAAATATTAACAGAATTTTTTAAGTAAAACTTCTTTACGCACGCTTGACTTGGGGAGTAAACTGGTGAATGCGTGACGAGAGCGTTATGAAAAGTGTGATCGGGCGAGGCGAATAGTCATATCTCCCTCTCAGAGGGAGATATGACTGTTCTCTGAGAGGGAGATATGAGTTAGTGAAGTTTTACTTCAGTCGTGTAGTCTAAAGCACACTCGTTTTTTTATGGGAATATCTTGCAAGAGTCCCAGTTGCTCCTATGCTATGAGACTATGGCATTTCCAATTGGGGTAGTTTTAAGGCTAATGGGGAAAAAAAAGAGATGGGGAAGAGGAAAGTGGAAAGAGCCTAGCTATTTAGATCTGGTCACCAAATACGGCTAAAGCCATTTCAAGCAACGTTTTAATTCTGAATGATGGTCTTACTCCTGGGTGATACTGAGAGTATCTTCCATTCTGGAACGTGCCGATACTATATATTATTTTATACGATTCGCTCCCGCGACCTTCGGATTGTGAGTCAAGAGCATTACCCCTATTTACCTAGCCTTACATAAATTTTTTAAGTAATGAGTTATCTGTAAGAATGTCTCAGAATCACTATTCCGTTACTCTATTCTTATTGTCTCCCGCTCTACCTTAACACCGTGTTCCACGCTCATTCCGTGAAACTTTGGAGGGTGTTCTCCTTCACTAAACTACTCTATGTATTTTTGTTTAGTTAAAATTGTTACTCTAATGACGCTTAAGCCAAGCGAAACCGGTTGTAAATTTAAGTAAATTAAGTGATTACTTCATTTTAAATAGTACGTCATATATAATTAGTGGATTTAAATTTTTTTTTAATTAAAAATAATATATCAAATAACGATATAATCCGAACACTAAGTTTGGTGATCGTGCATTCGCAGTATCCGGCCCCGAAGCTTGGAATAAACTTCCTGTGGAATTGAGATGCATAACCAACTCAGCGGAATTTAGATCCAAACTGAAAACTCACTTTTTCCGATACTCCTTTCCATAAATTCATCATTCTATTTAAACTTTGCAATTTTTAATAGTTTTTTCTTTTCCTCTTTTCTCTTTGTTTATAGTTAACTCAATCTGTTTAATGTAATCTGTTAATTGTGATATCTCAATCTGTTTACTGGTGAGCGATGAATCACCTTAATGCAGTAAAGATCGACTATTAAATTTATTAATTTATTTAAAATATCTATACCTTCCCGTAAATCCAGTTAACCTTCATTATACTTTTTGCACCTGTATTCTTGAATTGTAATATTATGTAAAAACTTCCTACTTCTTCTGGGCTAATCTTAATTGTAAATATGTTTGTTAATAAGTCACCAGTTTTAGGTTAGAATCTATATGTCTTAGTCGTAAGTCACTAGCTATAAGTCTTAGATATAAGTCACTAGTTATAATTGTAAATCTTAGTTGTAAGCCAGTAATATAAGTAGCTATAAGTCTTAGATGTAAGTCACTAGTTGTAATTGTAAATCTTAGTTTTAAGCCAGTAATATTAATTCTTTTATATGATATTTGTACAGCGCCCTTGAGGTGATTTTCCACGAAAACGGCGCTATATAATTTAGCCAATTATTATTATAAATTATTATTAATTGCTTTCTATGAAAACAGAAGAATAAGTGTTTGATTATGGGGCGAGCAATTACAAAATTTTCATATATTTTAGGACTTACGATACTTTTTTTCTAAAATGAAGATTAAAAAAATATCATTTTGTTCTTCTCATCAAACTTAGTGAATGGTCTCCCACCGTAGGGGTGGTTTGATAGAAAGTTTCCTACAAGTTATATTTCTATTGCCTTGTTTGCTCCTCACTTTTTCTCTCCCCTCGGAGTAAATCCACCGTAAGAGTATATTCACTCTTTATATACTTAGCAACTTGATATGAGCTTACCAACAGGGACGGCGTAAAATCCATCACTGAAAACTTTTTCTATCCGTGTGAAATGTTACATTTAATTAATATTATTTTCTTCTTCAAGTAAGTACTTTGTGGCACTAAATACTCAAGTACTTTGTGGCATGAAATATTAATGAAGCACTAAAATAGTTTTAACCGCAGCTTTCATAATGGTTCCTTCATTAGTACACAGAGTTTACTAAAAATTACACACAAGTTTAGACATTAACGCAACTGTACATACATATAAATGGTACGAGAATGGCGTTAAATCATTTAGTGCAAGGCTTTACCGCGGTATTGTTATACTGCGCTAAAGCCTTACACTTCTGGGTTCAGTAGAACAATACCATGGTTAATTTTGGATGATGTATGTAAGGCTGTACGCAGAGGGGGGACGAAGGAAAAGGAAAAGCGAAAGAGAAAGGTCCTAAGATTTTATTTTCTTTTAAAGAAAGACAAACATTCCCGGGTTACGAATAAACGGACAATATAAGCTTTTACCACCACCCCAGTAAACGGAAAAAGTTACTTGTATCGTGATGCAGGACATAGCCAGATGAGGAATCGAACATGCGATGCCTGGGTGGGACCCAAACGCGATGCCACCACAGCCAATTACCGGTCAAAATTGGCAGTGTTTGTTGAGATAATTCAGACAAACGATAAAATAGGAACAAAAATAATTTAATTCATTGTATATAATTTTTTTAAATATGCATAAAGAGGATTTTTCTGTTTCAGATTTTCGATTGAGTTTCGCTAATATTGTCTTCATTTAACTAAAATATTACCATTTGCGGTTTTATTTAAGTTAAAAAAAAGAGTAAAAATAAAAAAAAATCATTGCGATAATATTTTGGAATTGTCGCGGTACGCCATTGCAAAAAGCTGACTTTCTACTTACAAAAAGGAAACTCCATTCAAAACTATTAAATCGTTTTATTTTTCGGTGTTTTGGCAGAAACATTAAGCGGGTCAATAAATAGTTGGTATTTCGGCCTGTTTACCATAGCTCGAGCCAATCAGCAAAGTGAGTCGACTACTGACTGGGTAGGTCGGTTAGGGGATGGGGATAGGCCAGGGAGTAGGAGGACGTGGAATTGTAGAGCGGCCCCATTCGTTACAATTCCGGGCTACGACCCATTTGGCCAACAGCTACTTGGCAGAGGCTCTGTTGGCAGAAGACTCACTGATGATAGAACCTTCACTTTTTATCATACATTTGAAAATCCACGGAAACAGAAATAAAGATAAATGAACTGTCTGAAAATGCAATGATTTAACGGATTTTATGGTGTCCTATATATTAGTGTGAGATATTATTCAAAGATGGTACTTGTAACAGAAAGGTAGAGCTGTCGATAATACAGAGATTCAGAGATACGAGTATGTAAATAACTTTGCTTCCAAAGTCAGGGGCCTAGAATGAGGTGACAATTAATTTCACACGTAAAATCGACTTCAAAAATACCCTTTAAGGCAACCGCAACCGGCTCAAAAAGAAGAAGATGTAGAGATAATAAATTACGAATGTTAGATGAACGCGCTAGTATTTAAAGCGACAAAATCGATGCGAAAATTGTGAAAATGTTTAATAAAACACTACTTGTTTAAAATTCAGCAAAAATCTCACGAGGGTTGTCTTAAACAGCATTATTAGAAAAACTGTGAATTTTTTCATACATATAACTTGTAAAATAACTGAAACAAACGTATTTATAATAATATCATTGAAGAATAAGATATCAATAATAATCTAAACGAAAATACGAAAGAGAACAAGACACAGAAAACAGAAAAAAGACAATGGTCGCAACTGGGACTCGAACCCAGACCTCTCGTCTAACCGGGACTTGCGCGTTAACCAATTTCGCTATTGCTCCCTTCTGTCAAGCCGTCATAATAGTCAGTCTCATATTTAAAATTTTAGAATTAATAATATTATCTACAACTAATTATTTTTCCATGTCCCGGTTAGACGATAGGTCTGGGTTCGAGTCCCAGTTGCGACCATTGTCTTTTTTCTGTTTTCTGTGTCTTATTCTCTTTCATATTTTCGTTTAGATTATTATTGTTATCTTCTTCTTCAATGATATATTACTTGATGGGAATAACCTTCAATAAGTTATAAAAAGAGAGTTTTTCTTTTAAAAAATTGAGTATTTGTAATTATTTTTATCGAGGGAATTTTATATAGTTTACGTTTCGGCGCTGGGAATGTCTAGATATTATCTTCAAGAATAACATATATATTTGTAAGAGCTTTAAAACATAACCAGCCTTACTAAAAAAACCCACAGCACGCCAGATAACCCGTGTTATTGCAGCAACATGAATAAAACAAAAATACACTAAAACACGATAACATTACTAATAAGATTTGGTCTTAAAACGTATTGTAGATCGGGCAACAATGCATATTTAAGTACTAAATTGTTTGTTTTCCTTCATAACCGCTAGGTGGCGCGGCGGCGCGGCGCCTGCGCATTCGTTGTTCGCGCTCGAAAAAGACGCTGGAAGCGCGAAATGATTTCTGTGTGTGCGAAATGATTTTTGTGTGTGCAATATTACTTATGTAATGGTTAATTTCTATTAATATGAATAATTTAGTCTTATATTTATATCATTGGTATATTTACCGTGTTTTTTGTGGTTTTTCATAAGTTTTAGTCAAGTTATAAAACAATAATCGTACTTTGAAAATTGAAGTGTCAAAAAACTATTTTATATGATACATGAGAATTCAAATTTATATTTAAAGGTTTTATTTTACGATAATTTTATGAAAGTGGTGTTTTTTTAAAATAATAACATCTAATACATGTGTGCCTAAATGCATCAAAGAAATTAACGTCTTTAGAGATGCGAGAAATCTGATATAAAAGACGGTATAATTTTTAGATTAGTTTTTTAGCAATAAAAAAAACTTTGAAATTTTTTATTATTTTTTTATTGTACGCACGAGGAAAAAGTGAGGTGATAGTTTCCTTCCAAATTTATTACATAGAAGGACTGTGTTTTTGAAATTTTGTTTTTTTTTTTAATTTCACTACATTTTAGTCAAAAAAATTTTGGTAAGAAATTTTTTTCCATTTATTTCCGAGTTTGAATCTTAAAATATGTCAGTTTTTGAAAACTAAACTCTATTTCAAATAAACAAATCTAAAAGGAATTTTATCTAGTTTTCATAAATGGTATTTGTTTTTACGACACCTTCAAAAATAAGAAATATATAGAACATTCAAAATACTATGGAAAAATTACAAATATCGTTCGGACATCAATGGTTAAAACAGAGATAAACTACCCTCTCAGGCCGTGGAAACCATGTGTATTTCTTTCAATGAACAAATTTTTAATTAGTACTGTTTTCACATCTGCGGCCGTTTGTCAATTGAATAAAATTTTCACTGGGTTTTTAGTAAGGCTGAACGTGTTTAAGGGAGATATGTAAGAAATCGATAGAAATTCGGGTAGCGGCGGCTTAAGATTAATATATAAGTGAAATCCTATTTAGATACTATTTTGATTAATCTTTACGACGAATCGGCTTACAGCATGAACATGAAAAATATGCTACGGATAAATCGAAGCTTTTACTAGCTTTTCTATGTATTGGAATAACAATAAAATAATTATTTACGTAACAAAAAATATAAGCGTAAACCGCCTAAAAAAATGTTTTTTCAGGACTTAACTATGAAGTTCATGGGGTGAGGTTTGTCTGGGTCCTGGAGGCAGATGACCGGGATACACTGAACCCCAGATACCTACCCACCCCTTTAACCTTTTTCCTTCCCATAACTCTCCTCTCCTTCCTTTCCTTAAAAAAACCCCTCCACACAGCATCCCCAAAGATGACATAGGCCCTGAGGGAAATTATTTTCCTCAGGGCCTCCTGTGTGGAGCTCATGTAAAAAAAAAGTAATACAAGAAACAATTTTAAAAAAATACCCCTTTATTGCTAAGACTATTTTTGAGGTTTTCCATGTTCTAACTTTTTTTCGTTCTTATAAAATTATCCACAAAATAAATAAAAAACACTTTTTCGCTTACTTGCCTCGTGCAAAAAGTCGCTCGATTTAAAAATTTTGCAGGCATGAGATTCGAAATATTTCTAGCGTTTATATTCCTCTTGGTATGAATGTCAAACGAATTTATATATGGTGTCAATTTTTTGTACTTATGCGCTGGTATACAAAGTATATTTACCAATTTACAGACAAGTAAATTATTCCTTGATGTATTTGAATGAAAATATGTTTTATACTTTGTTATTCGGAGGTAAATCTTCTCCGCACATCCCTTCGGTCATCTAGATATATTTTGTTTGTTTGTTTATTTTTTAATATTTATTTAGATGTGTGCAAAAAATTTTCATACAGCTAGTAAGAAAATATACACAAATATAATTTAGATATAATGTTACATTTTTACAAATACATTTTAAGAGGAAAAAAAGATTACTACATGAAAAAAAATACATTTTAAGGAAAACAGATAACTATGTGACTAAAATAATATTGGTAAGATTGTTACAAATCAAAAACATTCTTCACGTATAATGCATACATCCTACGAAAAGTGCTAAGACTTGAGGCTTCCTTTACGGCAGGGGTGAGGAACCTGCGGCCCGCGAAGCTTTTTGGTGCCACCCGCGAGCACTTTTAATGCAGCCTGTTGAAAAAAAACATTACACCCAGAAAATACCACAAAAAACCCTGAAAGCAAGAACGATTTTCTTTCTCAGCTACATTTTAAAGTTATTATTACTAAGCTTAGAGAAAGTTATATCGTAGCTGACAAGTATGTGCTTACGTATGCACCTATGTTTCTAAAAATCAGGTAAGACACAAATACTTACGTGATTCAACATCCTTTTTTAGTTTTATTTTATTTCCTTATTATAATACGATAGGAAAATTAATATAAAAAATATTACAGTAGGTCCATATAAATTATTGTAAACATATAAATAAATATAAAATTATAAAAAATATTGCGGTCAATTAATTTGCTGTGAAATGTAAAAAAAAACATTCACATGTTCTGAGTACAATATTATTTAAGCTGGTGGAATGGTGGACCCCTGCGCAGATCCATTCCCAAGTTAAAACCACCCCTTTGTTCATAATGCAAATTCCTGTTGCGGATTCCCCTGCTGACGCAATTCGAATGAAACTATCCATGTGTTTCTATTGCAAAAATCGGAGTAAAACCATTTTCATGTTTTGAGTGTAGTATCAATTAAAGGTGGGTATTCGCATGCAGATTAATTCTTAAGTTAAAACCAGTTTCATGTTCCGAATGATGTATCAAAATTCTAGTAGCGGATGTATCTTATCATTTCGAAGAAAAAAAAATTTCTCATGTTTCGAGTGCAGTTAAAATTTTCGTTTCAAACTATATGCTGCAAAATTCGTAATTGGTAGGAAAAGCGTACGCATATTAAGGCAGTAATACTAATTAAAACTGGGGATTCGCTTGCAGATTCACTTTTAATTTAGAGCCAGTTTTTTGTGTTCAGAATGTAATGATCAAATTCCAGTTGTGGATTCATCTTATGACACATTTTTAAGGAAATCGTTATCTTATTCGAAGTGCAGTTATTAAATTCTAGTTGCAGACTATGAATGTGCTGTCAGAATCAAAGAAACACCATTTTCATGTTCTGAGTGTAGTTTTAATTCACCGCATATAGATTCAATTTAAATAAATGAAGACAATATAAGTGAAACTCAATCGAAAATCTGGAAACAGAAAAATCAGAAAAATATATTGACACCTCTGGGACTCGAACCCAGGACCTCTTGCTTTCCGGGCAAACGCGCTAACCACTGCGCCACGGTGTCGATATGAAATTCGGTCATGTTTAACTGTACCATACTTCGACTAAGAACCACTTACATTATCTTTTCATATAACGCATATACGCCCGCGGGTGGTACCACCAATGTCAAAATGGCCCCCGAAACCAAAAAGGTTCCCCACCCCTGCTTTACGGCATTCGGCAGGCTGTTATAAAGTTTTTGCCCTTTATAAAACGCGCTATTTTGTGTGCACGAAATTTTAGTTTTAGCCTAAAGTCTCCGCGTCTTCTCGTAGGATATTTGTGAACATTTTCTTGAAACATAATATTACTCTGAAGATAATTTGGGAGCATATTATTTTTAAGTTTGTATATCTTTGTTAATGCGTTATATTATATTATATGTTGTTTTGCTGTCCATATTCGTCATATTGAATCCGTTCAACATCGGTTCCTAAAGGGAATTGCTTGGAGGCTAGGATTAGAGCGAGGCAATTACTCGTATGCTGAAATTGAACAAACTCTAAACCTTTCTCCTTTAGAAGACCGTCGGATAAAATCTGATCTCATTTGTTTCTTCAAAATTATTAACTGTTTAATCGACTCGCCTACATTACTACAACTCATCACATTTAATATACCTTCTCGTAGACTCAGAAATAAAGACCTGCTTTTCCTCAATCAGCACTCGACTAACTATGGTTATAACTCACCACTGTCCAGAATGTGTAGACTGGTCAACTCACGTCAAGACCTTGATTTTTTTGGTATTAGCTTAAATGATTTCTGTCGCTCTTTAAACAAATGAAGATATGTAATATTCACCCTAATTTTTGCAAGGTCTTGACGTGACTTGACACTTATTTTTCTTCTATTTTCACTGTTTGTCTTTGCTTTCATGTACCATCCGAATCCTTACATTGTTCATTTCTATACTTCGTGATACTTTGTTTTAAATTGGACGTAAGTCCGTAAATAAATAAATAAATAAATAAATAAATATTTAAATATTGTAACATAATTTTAACACTAGTAAAAATGTTGCAATTTAATGCAATTGCAAATGCATTTTAAAATCATCCTCATCCCCCTATTTTGTATAACCTGTAGTATATTATTTTGGGCTTCGTTACATAGGAATAAAACACTAGAACAATAATTTAAATGCGGAGTTACAATAGAATTGTAAACAAGGCTTGAGATCCAAGTTATTTCTGATCCTTTTTAGGAATCCAACTTTTTTAGCAATTTTCTTTGTTACGTATCCTAAGTGTTGGTCGAATTTTAATTTATCATCCAATATCACACCCAGATATTTAATACTGCTAACCCTTTCTATGCTTTCGTGATCAATTTTTAGTATAGCCTGCTCGTTTCCACGTAGGTTCGTTTTTTGTGTACGTAGATTTTTTTGTTTTTTTTTACATTAGCTCCACACAGAAGGCCCTGGGGAAAATAATTCCCCTCCAGGGCCTATGTCATCTTTGGGGATGCTGCATGGAGGGAATTTTTAGGAAAGGAAGGAGGGAAGTTCAAGGAAGGAAAAGGGTATTAGGGATAGGTAGGAATCTGGGGGACAGTGTGTGAGATAGAGTACGGCTGGAGAAGTCAAAGGGAACACCTCAACCACTCCCTCCCAATCCGGCCTGCCATGCGGCTGGTGGGCAGACGCATCCACCACCAAGACCCAATATTTGAAGGAATCTCTTTGACTTTTCCAGCTGTGTCGGAACATCGCCTTGCACCGCAGTGGGAGGGGATGGATTCATACGTCTGTCACTCCTGGACACACTGACCCCCAGATTCCTACCCTCCCCTCATACACTTTTCCTTCCCAGAACTTCCTCTCCTTCCTTTCCTAAAAAAACCCTCCACACTGCATTTCCAAAGATGACACAGGTCCTGATGGAAATTATTTTCATCAGGGCCTCCTGTGTGGAGCTAATATAAAAAAAAAAACTAGATTATACACGCTGCGTGTTTCTTAAATTCGCTTTAAGCCGCCGCTACCCGAATTTCTACCAATTTCTTACATATGTCCCTTAAACATGAAGTTTTAAGCTCTTAAAAAAATATATGTTATTTTTGAAGATAATATCTATACATTTCCCACGCCGAAACGCAAATTATATACATGAAATTCCTTCGATAGAAAAAAATCGCAAAATATGCTCCGAAAATTATTATAAACACGTTTGTTTCAGTTATTTTACACGTCACATGTATGAATAATTTCACAGAGTTTCTTTTAATGCTGTTTTAGACAGCTCCCAAACAGATTTTTGCTCTATTTTAAATGAGTCGGGTTTGATTACATATTTTCTCAATTTTCGCTTCAATTTTATCGTTTTAAATATTAGCGCGCTCTCTCCAACATTCGTAATTACACATCTCTCCATCTTCTTCTTTTTGAGCGGGGATACGGCGCCTTAAGTATTTTTTGTAACCCGATCTGAATAGCCAGGTACTTCCAAACGTTCATATTTCTCTTATTATCATCCCCGCATCCTTCCGCCTCACAACATTCCTCAAACGAGGAAAACACTAACGGTGGTAGAACATCTTATAGCGGTGTGTCACTAAAAAGCGAATAGTGCAATGCTAACTGTGCCAAAACATAGTAATGTAATTATACGATAATAGTAGAATTGGCAACAAAATTGCAAGATATTCCAAATAAACCCATAAATCAAAACAAATTATAGTCCCAACTACTCCCATTCGTCTGGAGACAGTGAGATAATGACATCTGCAATTGGGGTATGTTGTGAAGCTGAAGGTAGTTATAATAATAATAATAATTGGATGACTTCTATAGCGCCATTTTCGTGAGAAAATCACCTCAAGGGCGCTAGTTATAAAAAGAAGGATATGGGAAGGGGAATGTGGGGACGTATTTGGTTATTCAGATCTGGTCACCAAATACGGACAAGCCATTTCAAGCAATGTTTCAATTCTGAATGGTGGTCTTTTATCAGGGTGTGCTAAGAGTACGCACGCTAATTGACCCCGCGATATCCTAATTCGTAACCAAAACCTTTACTCCTCGACCACAGAGAACTTTGTAATAATTTAATTTTTGTTTTTTTTTAGCTTATATTTTGCCTTCTGAAAGTGAAGAGTAAATTATTATTTTTTTTTAATTTTGGAGATAAGTAAATATCATCTTACAATTTGGGAGGCGGGTACCGCCACCCCGGGAACTTTTTATTGGAAAACCAACACCTCTGCCATAGGTCACCCCAAGTGGTACGCTACGTGTAGTGGACTTATATTTAGGGTTCTAAGAGTGAATTTTGTCTTGGTCGCCAATGTGTTTGCTCACCTACTGCGTGACGGGCCGTATCGGGAGAGATGGATTGAGGGAGACGTAACTTAGCTACCACCGCCCCGGGAACCGTTTATTGGAAAACTAACACACCTGCCATAGGTCACCCCAAGTAGTTCACTACGCTTCGTGATTTTGCAGGGGTGCCCAGATTCATGGGGTGAGGTTTGTCTTGGTCTTGGTGGCCAATGTGTTTGCCCACCTACTGCGTGGCGGGTAGACTTCACCTAGACCTTTCCAGCCGGACTCTCTTGATCCATCGTCTGGCACCGCAGTGGGAGGGATGGAATCGTACGCCCGTCATTCCTAGACACGTTGACCCCCAGATTCATACCCACCGGTCATAACTTGTTCCTTTCCTTTTCACTTCCTCTTCTTCCTTTCTCTAAAAAGACGCACCACACAGCATCCCCAAATATGCCCTGATGGATATTTTTTCTTCAGGTCCTCTTGTATAGAGCTGATGTAAAAAATATGGTTTTTAACTAAAAAAAAAGCGCAAATTATATCGTGATTATTAATTTGGTTAGCTAACGTTTCATACTGCATTACAGTATCCATCACCATCTGCCTTGATGATTTAACGCTCTCCGAAATGTTGATTAAAGAAGGAATAAACGTAACAAGGCACAATAACTCAAAAATTAATCACGATAATACTTTTGGCCGTGAACATCTCAAATCACATCCGACGCAAAAATTTATATTTGAACACATTTTCTAAAGATCTCTTAACAAAGAACGTGAAAAATCTTGGAGGTATTGTACATATTGCGATGAGCACAGATTTTTTGGAGCATTTTGCCGAAAATTTGTGAAATATTTTCTTTGTTTCCATTCGGCTTTGTGGCGTTTCTCTCACGGGCTGCAACCAACCCCAGTCGATGTAATGAAGCCTCCCCTATACTTTTACCTCTCCGCGAGGTTATTACTCAAACATAGAGTGCATTTTTCATCTGCTTCTACCAAACTATATTTCTACTTTAGCTTTGAGAACTATGCCCTCTTATGTTAGCAAGCATTATCTTTTGTTGGAGAAGTTTCTCTGAAGTTGGCACGTAGACTTGAATTTAAACTACATTTAATAATCGAATAAACGTAAAATAGATTCCTCTCGGAAACTAAAGCAGGGTTCAAAGTTAACGGTAGAAGTATATATTTTTTAACAGTAGCTCCACATATGAGGCCCAGCGGAAAATAATTTTTCCTCAGGGCCCATGTTATCGCTGGGGTTGCTTTGTGGAGGGACTTTTAAAAGGAAAGGAAGGGAAGTTCTGGGAAGCAAAAATGTATGAGGCGTGGGTAGGAATCCAGGGGTCAGTAGGTACAAAAGTGACGGAAGTACGAATCCATCCCTCCCGCTGCGACGCAAGGTGAGGGATCGAGAAAGTCTCGCTGGAAAGGCAAAATGGTCTACAATCTTTCGCGATCCGGTTCGCTACGCAGTAAGTGTGCAGACGCATCCGCCGTCCAGACTTGGAAAACTTCACCCCATGATTCCAGGCATCCCCCGCTAAGCCACCAAACATGGGGTGATAAGTGATATTATTGAAGATTTTCGGGATATAATGCCGTATTGCTCTTCAATCCTTCTTAGCCAATGTTTCTGACAGTTTTACAGTGTCCATCGTCATAGTAGATTTATAGATCATTACTTGCAGAAGTGATTCTGTGATGTACGGTAATTTAGCATAAACATTAGTAATTACTATTACGTTTTTTTAAGTTTTTCTATTTACTTAGTTATGTTTATAATTTGTAATATTAAAAATTATTATATATAAGTAGGTGATTATAGTTTTTCAATTAAAAGAACCGATGTTTTACACCGGTTTTACGTCTTCGTAAGGTGAAATAGCTGCCACAGGTTATGATTACTTTATCAACATGAAAAACTCACTTGAATTAAATAAAGAACGGTGAACCTACATCAGTAGTTCTGTGAAAAGTGGACTTCGCGTAATGTTGATTCTTCGCATTCTTCGCAACAGTCGCAACACTCAAGTACTCTGACGGAATATAAAGGTACTATCAAAGACGGCTACCATCTTGAAAGGATTTACCGGACACAGAACATATAAAAAATGTGCAGATGGACGAAACGCAACGTGATCGTGCAAAACAGGACGCAAACATCTGTCAATTTGAAATTTGACAATCGACTCCTAAAAATTAAAGTAAATAGGTATGTAGAAATTGTAAATTTATGCAATTACCAATACTCAGTTTAGGTGGATTTTACTGCAGATTTAAGTGAAACCTGCGCCAAAAACGAACAAGCTGTATGTACCGGGTGTGTTTTCTCTATAACCTATTTTATTTAATTAAATGAAGACAATATAAGCAAAACCAAATCGAAAATCTGAAAACAGAAAAATCAGAAAAAGATATCAGCACCTCTGGGAGAGAATGATATAGTTAAAAATGATCGAAGTTTATATCGACACCTTGGCGCAGTGGTAGAACGTTTGCTCGGAAAGCGAGAGGTCCTGGGTTTGGGTCCCGGAGTTGCCAATATCTTTTTCTGATTTTTCTGTTTTTAGATGTTCGATTGAATTTCGCTTATATTTTCTTAATTTAATTAAATATTACAATTTGAGGTTTTACTCATAAAGTTAAAATAAAAATAAAATATTCATCATATACCTGCAGAAAAGTCAATAGATGTCGCATATTAAATACAATTCATAAAGATTTATCCAGACACAATCTAGAAAGCATTTAGTTCGGGGTTGAATCTTGCAATCATTCATAAAGAATGCAGCCAATAAAATATGCGTTAAGAAAATGAAGATATTTGGGTGGCTCTCAATCGAAGTATGATGTAGTTTTAAATGACCGAATAGGATATTGACACCTTGGCGCAATGATAGCGCGTTTGCCCGAAAAGCGAGAGGTCCTGGGTTCGTGTCCCAGAGGTGCCAATATCTTTTTCTGATATTTCTGTTTTCAGATTTTCAATTGAGTGTCGCTTATATTGTATTCATTTAATTTAATATTACAATTTGAGGTTTTACTCATGAAGTTAAAATAAAAATAAAAAACCTATTTTATTCACTAAAAACCGTGTATCTAAATTCAAAAATTTTGGCACTTCAATTCTGGTACTGAAATGAAATTGAATTCTTCTTTGATTCAAGATTTTAATTCTAATTTGTTTAAGAGCGTTAGTTTTAGAGTTTAAGCAAACAAATCTCTACATATCTCTACATATTATAAATTAAAGTCCCCCGCGTCGTCTGTCTGTCTGTCTGTCTGTTCGCGATAAACTCGAAAACTACTGAACGGATTTTCATGCAGTTTTCACCAGTAGATAGAGTGTTTCGTGAGGAAGGTTTAAGTATGTAATTTGTCAAAGATTTGTGTAAATTGGTTGAAACATAACGATAATTGTTAGAAGTGTCGGAAAAGGTCAAGCCGCCTGGTAGCTTTCATCGAAAACGCTGCCTAATCCTTTGGGGATATAACAAAACAATGCATGGTGGGATATTCCTCTTCATAGATCTACAAAAAAGTCCGCGAAGGCATATATATATATATATATATATATATATATATATATATATATATATATATATATATATATATCTCTTTTACAGATAGCTTACTATACCTAGCTTATTATGGTCACGTACATTGCGGTAATTGAAAAGTTATTTAGACGGATACAGTATTATTCCTTATTAACTTAAATAGTTATAAATTAAAGTCCTCCGTGGCATTTGTCTGTCTCTTCGCGATAAACTCAAAGATGGCGGTGGTTATAAAGGTTGGATAACCATCCAGTAGATGACGTTGTTTTGATGTTGTTATTAGCCACAGCAACGCGTGGCCGGGTCAGCTAGTGTCAATGTAAAAGTCTATTGAACGGGAGTAAAAGGATAAATTAATAAAGTTTTACACATATTGAACCCTTTTGTACAAATTTTAACGATAATGTGATATGTATTATGTTTGTAAAAGCCCTACGGGTATTAAATAAATAAACAAAATAACGTTATTGAAAACATATTTCAAGTAAATAATAAGTCAAACGTTGTGGATACGCGCCATAAATATATTTGGGCATTAAGTTCTTTAAATTGACAATTTATGCTATAAGTCCATAAGGGCGCCATCTATGGGTTTTGTATTGTATTGAATTGAACCTATGTGACTTGAGATGCAGTGTATTCATGCGTTTCCTTACCTTTGTGAATCAAGCAATTACTTCTGACGGGAGTGTCAGTAAAAGGCCAAGAGATGTCTCTCCTGGTCAGTCATAAGAATAATTCATCCAGTGAGTGAATTATTGTTGTACCTAAGATTGGATTTTTGGCACGCATTATTATTATGCAAATTTTTCATTGTTGAAACTTCCTTGCTGTGCAAAACATCGGTCAAGATTATGCGATATCGCCTTGACATTTTTATTGAAAAGAAGTGTTTTTTTGTGTGGACATCGTGGCTGAGCTGCATTCTCTGAGTGAGTGTTTGTTTGTTTTTCACTTTGGTTTTTGGAGTTGCTGGGTCGACTGTTTTTTTGTGTCACATAAGGAAGAATTCAATTTTCGTTAATTTTACATAGGGTAGTCAGCCCTTGTGTCAGGGGCTATTTACACGCCCCTACATATTTATTGGTCCTTCGTAGCCTGGATTATTAATTCATTCATACATTCAATTCGAGATTATAGCTTAATTACATGGATGTTTGAATTTACGTATTTTTTTTGGTAAATTTGAAGTACCTCTCATTTTTTTGAGAATTATAGCTGGTCTTGTTTTTTGCTTTTGGATGACATATTTGGATGTTCGCAGAATTATCGTAATTTTGGATAATTATTCGCAACATTATTATTATTAATTAATTGTTAACATTGTTCGCAGAATTGTCGTAATTTTGGATAATTATTCGCAACATTATTATTAATTAATTATTAACATTGTAACATTATTGTAAAATTTTGTGGTAATCTTTTCGCATATATAGAAAATGCCAAGAATTACGGAGGAGGGTTTTGATGAGGCTCAAGACAGATCGCTTATTCTTTTAACCGCAAAAAAGGAAAATCTTTTTGTTCGTATGAACGATCTGTATAATGCAACAAATAATATATCTAATTTTGAGTCAAGAAATAACGAAGTGTTTATGGCTCAGTCAGAGATGATTGATCAAATGCGAAGTCAATTTGAAAATATTATAGATAGCATCAATGATCGTCAGTTAACTTTAAATCCAGAATTTAAACCAGATTTTCAAGCTTTAAATGCTTTTGATGATCTTTTTTTGAAGGTCAAACGAACTAGATCGAATATGAAAACTTCTGTAAGAGAGTCACTGACGTCACAAAATAAGTCGCGGGAGCCGTGTATGATTAATCTTCCTGCAATAGATCTTCCAACCTTCGATGGTAAGAATGAAAGTTGGTCGAAATTTTTTGAGTCATTTAAAGCCAATATCCATAATAATAGACAGCTAACTGACTCGCAGCGTGTGCAGTACTTAGTCGGAAAACTCACACACGGGGCTTTGAACATAACCGCAGGCATTGTGCCTTCGGGTGATACATATCAGATCATTTGGGAGAGTTTAGTTAAAAAATATCAAGATAAACGTACACTAGGAACACATTATTTAAATAATATTCTCGATGCGAAAAACTGCACGAATACATCTGCCAGTCTCAATTCTTTCATTGAAAGATATTCTTCGTCAGTGTCGGCATTAAAGCAGTTAGGTATTGAAGATTTAACTGATTTTATTTTGTTTCACTGCGCGGTAAGAAAAATTGATTCACAGACGGCTCAGAACTTTGAGCTGACAGTTCGTAATAAAGAAATTCCTTCTTATAATGAGTTAGTTTCGTTTGTACAAGATCAAGTAAAGATTTTAGAACGAACGAGTAACTCGCATGGTGTCGTAAATAAAACGCATCCCATTTCGTCCTCCCGATCAAATAATACTAAATCGTTCGTCGCGAGTAATGCGAATATTCCGCGCTTCCCAGCTCCGCCGAAAGGATGTATTCTGTGTAACAAAACTGATCATTTAATCAACGTTTGCTCAAAGTTTAAATGTATGAGTTCCCCACAGGCTCGATTTGAATTTATAAAATCGAAAAATGCCTGTGTAAATTGCCTTAGTGGTTCACATACAATCAAGTCATGCAAATCGGGGTTAGTTTGTGATTTGTGCAATAAACGTCATCATACATTCTTACATTTCGGCAGTGTGAATAATATGAAAACCAATACTCATGTACATACGTCGCAAGTACCTACCAGTGAAGAACCGTCAGTCCCCCCTCCAGTGTCATCCAGCATCAATGGAACTGGCATTGGTGATAAGCAAGTGGAGGGGACCGCGAATGTCAATCCTTCGTGTTCGCTTTGTGCCAAAGTAACACCGAACTCTTCTATTTTACTTTCGACCGCACAAGTATACGCGAAGCTTAAAAACGGAAATAAAGTTATTGTTCGGTGCCTAATTGATAATGGCTCTCAAAATAATTTGATTACGGTCGATTGTTGTAAGACTCTGAATTTACCAATAATTCCTTTGAGTAATTCGTTTGTCAAAGGAATTGGATCAACGTCTCGACCAATTTTCGGTTACGTGTATTTGGATATTGAGTCTCGCGTATACCCAGAGAATAAATATAATATACATGCGCTTGTCGTTGACAGTATCACCGATCAATTACCTAATCACTATATAGCCAAGGGTGATATGAGGTACTTAGAGGGCATACCTCTCGCAGACTTAACATGGAATATTCCTGGATGCGTGGATGTCGTCATCGGTGCACAACTGTTCCCATATATTTATTTAGGGAACAGGGTTGAATCGGGTACTAGTGCACCCCCCGCGTTATCGACCGCTTTCGGTTTCGTGTTGATGGGTGATTACCCCAATAATGTGCTCAACACAAACACATCATTCTCGGCACTCGCACTTAATGATTTAGTGCAAAAATTTTGGCTGTTAGAAGAGATACCTAATATAAAATTTCTAAGTCCGGAGGAGACAGAATGTGAGAATCTCTTTACTTCATCAATTTCTCGCACTGATGATGGTAGATATTCTGTTGCTTTACCTTTCTGTAAAGATCCAAGACAATTGGGTAATTCTCGTACTGCTGCCCAACGCCGATTTTTGGCATTGGAGCGAAAATTTAAACATTCCCCTGCTTTGCAGGAGAATTATAACAAGGTTATCAGTGAATATATTGAAAATAATTACCTATCAGAAGTCTCAGAGTCTGATATAACAGAAGATGGATATTACATCCCACATCATGCTGTCACTCGTCCAGACAAACCAATGCCTCGTATTGTGCTCGATGCTAGTGCTAAAACACACACAGGGCTGTCACTGAATGACATTATTCATACTGGTCCCAATTTGCAAGCCGATTTGTTTCTGCTTTTGCTTGACTTTCGTCTTTTTCCCATCGCTATGACTGCGGATATAAAGCAAATGTACTTAAAGATTGAAGTTCCTAGCAAGCATCGCAGATACCTGAGGATCTTATTTCGATTCTCAAATAATGGTCTCATACGAACTTTTCAGTTCAATCGAGTTCCTTTCGGCTTGACGGCAAGTCCATACTTAGCAATGCGGACGGTTCGCCAGTTGGCCCAAGATATGAGACCACATTACCCGGATGCTGCCAAAGTGGCAGAGTCCAAGCTGTATATGGACGACCTGGTCTATTCTATTGCAGATGAGCCCAGCGCCATACGTCTTTCTCGAGAATTAATCTCGTTGTTTAAGTCCGGTGCCTTTGATTTAGTAAAATGGACTAGTAATTCTCAAGTTGTACTTGAGAACCTCCCGGATTCTCACCGCAGCCCAGTGGACTTCACTGTTGGTTCTAACAATACCTCTAAGGTGTTGGGCCTTTCGTGGGAACCAGCTGATGACAGCTTCTTCTTTACGACATCTTATGTTCAGGAGAAGTGCACAAAGCGGAGCATACTCTCCATAGTCGCCCGTTTATTTGATGTCCTCGGCTTGGTCGCCCCTGTCATTCTGTACGCTAAATTACTTATCAAAGAGCTATGGCTGTGCAACATTGGTTGGGATGATACACCCCCTGATAGCGTTATTCGTCGGTTTTCGGCGCTTACACAGGAATTTCCGCTAATTTCAATGATAAAAATCCCTCGCCATGTTGGTGTCCTGAAAGACAGTACGGTGCTCGTTGTTGCTTTCTGCGATGCAAGCATGAATGGTTATGGCTGTGTGATTTATTTGCACACCACTGATCTGTTTGGAAAAATTACAGTGAGATTGTTGTGCGCAAAATCAAAGGTTTCTCCCACCAAAGTGACGACCCTCGCTCGTTTGGAGCTCTGTGCCGCAGTATTGATGTCCAAATTAATACGGACGGTTCAAGATAATTATTCTGAGCGTCTTCCTATTGCAGGAACATATGCGTTTTCCGATTCTACCGTTGCGCTCTCTTGGATACATTCTTCACCGCATCGCTGGTCGGTGTTTGTTAGTAATCGCGTAGCTCAGTGCCAAGAAAATTTGTCTCCAGAGAACTTTTACCATGTTGCTGGTAGTGAAAACCCGAGCGACTGCCTTTCTCGTGGCATGCTTCCTTCCCAACTCGTTTCACATGATTTATGGTGGAACGGCCCATCATGGATTCGCAGCCCACCTTTGGAATGGCCATTAAAACCGTTTCACCCTACCAATACTGGTGAAATGCCTGAACACAAGGCTAATGTGCTCATTGCAACATTTCAGGGTGAAAAATCGGTCCTGAGTGAACTGGCTCAGCGTATATCCACTTGGGATAAACTACTAAGGATTGTTGTTTATGTCCTCCGATTCATAAAAAAGATATCACTTTCCTCTGGAACGGTCAATAATCTTATGACTGCTGAAAAGGCTGTGATTCGTGCTGTGCAGAGTATTCATTTTGCAGGAGATATTGCTGCACTCCAGGAAGGCAAATTTCATTCCAAAAGACTTCAGAGTTTATCTCTATTTCTTGATGGAGATAATCTGTTACGTATTGGGGGGCGGCTTTCTAAATCGGATTTACCTTTTGAGGTTAAACATCCGGTTTTGCTTCCCAAACATGACTGTGTTGTCGATCTGATCATCGCTCACTTTCATGTCGTGAACTGTCATACAGGCCCAGGACTTCTTATGTCTATCTTACGTCAACGCTATTGGATATTAGATGCTAGGACTGTTATTAGGGCGATGGTGCGGAAATGCAATTGTTGCTTCCGCTTAAATCCATCGCATCCTACACCGAAGATGGCAGATTTACCGTCATATCGTGTTGCAGAAGCAAAGGCCTTCGTACATACCGGTGTAGATTACGCAGGTCCACTCCGTATTACGCTGACTCGTCGGAGAGGACAACATTCTCAAAAGGCATATATTTGTCTATTCGTATGCCTTGTGACCAAGGCTATTCATATTGAGTTGGTCTCTGACTTAACTTCAAATGCTTTCCTGGCTGCTTTCAGCCGTTTTATTTCTCGGCGTGGCCCGGTAACATGCTTGTATTCAGATAATGGTACTAATTTTGTGGGTGCGAAGGCACAATTAGATGACCTCTACAAGTTTTTGGTTGAATCTGAATATGAGCCCTCATTAAAGCGCGAACTCGCTAAGCGTCGTATAGAGTGGAAAATGATTCCACCACGCGCGCCTCATTTTGGGGGTATGTGGGAGTCGAACATAAAGAGCATGAAGACACACTTGTACCGTGTGATTGGAACTCAGCTTCTCACCTATGAGGAGTTACAGACTGTGCTAGTTCAAATTGAGTGCATAATGAATTCGCGTCCACTTACAGTTATGTCTTCTGACCCTTATCCAGAAGTCCTTACGCCTGCGCATTTTTTAATGTCGACACCATTGCAGTACTTGCCTGCTTCTGTCCTGGCAGACGGTAAAATCAATTTGACTCAGCGTAAGCAATTATTAGACAGCATGGTTCAGTCCTTCTGGAAGAAGTGGCGTTCAGAGTATCTGCACACCTTGCAAGTCAGGCAGAAGTGGACTACTTCTGATCATCCGATTGATATCGGAACTGTCGTACTAGTGGGACAAGAAGATTCCCCTCCGTTAAATTGGCCTTTAGGCGTGATAACTGAAATCCATCCCGGAATGGATAAAATTGTTCGCGTTGCGACGGTAAAGACAAGATTTGGTTCTTTTAAACGTCCGGTTGTCAAATTATATCCCATTCCAACGCAATAATTTTATATTTTATCTATTTTTGTTTATTTTTATTTATTTATTTTTTTTTGATTTTAGTCATTGTTTCAATGATCTCTGACCCAGACATGGCATTACTTAATATCCGTTATCTTGGTCAATTGAACTTTATTACATTGTATTTTTAGTTATTTTTCTTTATTTTGTGAGATTCTGCGAATTTCCAATGCGTGTCATTCCTGAATATTACCGGTGAATAGTCACTTTATTTCTATTTCATTTCTTGTTTCATTTGTATTTTTATATTCTTTCTTTTGTAAGCTCTACGAACTTCCAAGGCGGGGAATATGGATACGCGCCATAAATATATTTGGGCATTAAGTTCTTTAAATTGACAATTTATGCTATAAGTCCATAAGGGCGCCATCTATGGGTTTTGTATTGTATTGAATTGAACCTATGTGACTTGAGATGCAGTGTATTCATGCGTTTCCTTACCTTTGTGAATCAAGCAATTACTTCTGACGGGAGTGTCAGTAAAAGGCCAAGAGATGTCTCTCCTGGTCAGTCATAAGAATAATTCATCCAGTGAGTGAATTATTGTTGTACCTAAGATTGGATTTTTGGCACGCATTATTATTATGCAAATTTTTCATTGTTGAAACTTCCTTGCTGTGCAAAACATCGGTCAAGATTATGCGATATCGCCTTGACATTTTTATTGAAAAGAAGTGTTTTTTGTGTGGACATCGTGGCTGAGCTGCATTCTCTGAGTGAGTGTTTGTTTGTTTTTCACTTTGGTTTTTGGAGTTGCTGGGTCGACTGTTTTTTTGTGTCACATAAGGAAGAATTCAATTTTCGTTAATTTTACATAGGGTAGTCAGCCCTTGTGTCAGGGGCTATTTACACGCCCATACACGTTGTCTGGAGAAATTTAATAAAATCTTCAAATTGTGAAAATTCGTGACAACTTTTGATAATAATTTCACGTCGTCGAAATACAAACCCGAGAGAAAAGAAAGAGAGGAATAATATGGTAGAGTTACCTTCCCCAACTCCCCACATGAAAAACGGCTTTATGAAACGTGAACCATAATGCACCACGCGATGTGGAGCGAGGGAGAGTCTGAGACATGTTCCCGGAGCACATATTTGTTCCAATGTATTCAGAATCCCTGTAATATTGACTCGTGAAATTGAAACGATCGTTTGTGAAAGGTATATTTGAATCATGCATTACATCAATCCCTCAACGCCGGGGATGTGTTTACACCGCGGGAGTGTTTCTGAGTACTTCACTTTTTTTTTTACTTTCATTATTTCCCGGAGGCTTTATTTCTCTCCCTTATCAAAAAAAGGTTTTATTGGCTGTAGAATTTATTTCGTGAGCGGAATGTTTGTATTTGAGTAGAATACTTCTACTACAAATTAAAAGCTATAAAAGGAAAACCAACAAAATATCGACAAAGGGTCCACTAGGTGAGCACCCTTCAACGTCAAATAAATACCTCAATTAAATAATGCACTAAGTGCCAACAGAAATTTAAAGAAAATGTGCAGAAATTTTATATTTTCGTGCCATCGCCAATGCCCTAAGACTTATGTGCCAAAAAAATTTTTTACACAAACCCTACAAAGGAGGCCACTAGAAAAGTAATTTCCCTAAGGGCCTGTTTCATCTTTGGTGATGCTGTGTGTGGGGTCTTTATAAGGAAAGGATGAAGTGGAAGTTCTGGGAACGAAAAATGTATGAGGAGTAGGTAGGAATCTAGGGGTCAGTATGTACAGGAGTGACGGACGTAGGAATCCATCTCCCGGTGCAGAGCCGCTGAACACGCTTCACCCGATGAACCCAGGCACCTCTGCTAGGTCACCAAACGTAGCGAACCACATGGAATGAACTATGGCAGAGATGTTAGACATTTAATAAATGTTAAAACGGTACCAAATTGATTACTTTTTGCTAATCCGTAGCAAAAACGAATCAGTCATATGTACCGGGTGTTTTTTTTATAACCTATTTTATCCCAGTAAAAACCCTAGAGCAGGGGTGGCCAACTTGATTAGACCCAAGATCTACCGTTTACTGATAAATCTCTGCGCGATCTACCCATTGGCGTTTTTTCGGGGGTTACTTTGAAATTCTATTTTTTATTACCTTAACTAATATAAAAATACTTTACTTAGTCCTTCCATAGTTGTTATCAAGACCAATGACTATAACGGTTCAAAGCTTAAATTTAAAACAAAATAATAAATTCATACTTCTTCAAATACAAGAAAATTATTTTGTGGCACCATTTTTATTCAAAATTAAAAGATTTCTTTACATTAACCACTTTTAAGGTCTATATTTTTTTTACTTTAATATCTATATTTATAGACATTAAAGAGGTTAAAAAAATAACTTTTAATTTTGAATAAATTAATATCTTTGTTTTCTGTGAAAAATCCACCACACAAGAAAACGATAAAACATATCCAACGGAAGTGTAAATAAATTTATTATTATTTTGCAGAGGTGTTAATACTAACATTTTGTCAACCGCACAAAAATAAGACATTTATCTAACGTTTTTCGTGAATAATCAAGTTTCGCGTTATGAGCGTGGGAGACGGTGGGTGTATATATATAAGCAGTATACAGATAGACTATTACCACTATTTTCATCTCTTTATAAAGTGTCAATGTTTTTTTTTTGTTTTTCTGTATAAAGTCATCTAATTATGAACAGATTGAAAACATTCAATATTTGTTATCATTCATAAGTTTATTGATTTCATAATTTAAAAAAAAAAATTATATACATATATATTAAGGTATAAGGTTTTCACGGGTGTAAGATGTAGAACAATTTTCTCGGTTTACCCGCGTAACGTAGTCCTTAAAAGGACTTTTTAACTCCTGACGTTTCGGACAGATCACACTGTCCATCTTCAGAGGTCTTATGTCTTGAGTTTTTGTCTCAAACTGATAGCTTTGGCATGTCTGTTCGGTCCAAAAGCTAAAACTTAAGTGAGTGCAAGTCACTTCTTATGTCTAGAACGAAGTACCCGGGTTGCAGGTGATTGATGATGGAGGGGGTGGGGGGCGGGGCTGGCAGTAGATACCTGATTGGTTAAGCTAATTGGAGACACTACTGGTAATTTTGGAAATATCGTTTTTTGGGGGGATTCTAATTGAGTCATTTCTAGTATTCATATTATTTTTATGTTTATAAATTTCTATTGCTTCGCGGTAAATTCTTTTTGGTTCATTGTATATGCTAGCTAATAATACAAAAACAATAGCAAATCATGAATTCAAAATTTTAATAGTTGTGCGTCTTTGTACTGAAGTATATTTTCATATTTAACTCTCGTACTATAATCTTATTGGTCGAGACCGAGAGATATTAGCAGTGGAAGTTTGTCGAGACGGCTATGAAGCCGGGTTAAGTCTAATCGATACGAGGTCACTTTCCATCACGGAAAGGCCAATCTGCCGAACTCACTTTGCCGGGAACATAAATGAATGGTTATCGACTTTTCCTCTGGGGCTGGGAGCGCTAAAGGGCTGAAACCATTATTTGATTGAATGAATTGTGAATATCGGCGAGGGCTGCCTTACCCCGCATCACTCAACGGTCAACACTCGACACTCGGCGGTCAAATACACAACTAGGTTATATAGCACTCTCTGATTTATAGGAGAGATCAACGGGGAGCTTCTATTCATTACATTAATTGACGGTAATTGAAAAAGTCGAGAGTTCAACATCTGACGATAGTTCAATAGGCCGAATGCCGTGGAAATAAAATTATTAATTAAGATGGTCCTTTAGAAATTAAAAAAATGGTTTTTATTTTAGCTTTCTAACTGAACTATCTACTTCAAAATCTCGAAAAATAATGATAAGTAATTTTGCAAGCATTAGGGAATAAGACAAGTTTCTGAAGAACATTTCAATTTAATTTAAAGGTAAATAATAGTAAAACAATTTATGTCATGTCCTGTTTACCGAAAGTTAGAAACTTGGTTAAATATAAAAAGACGTATATTTTGACAATCGTTGCTCACATTCCTCTCAAATCATTTCAACTCGGATATAGCGCCTCTAATTACCGCAATTATCCAGAAGTCATTAGTAAATTCACTTGTACCGGGAACACTCAAGAAATCAATAATAACTCCGATTCTAAAAAAACAAAATCTTGATACTGACAATACGGATAATTACAGGCCAATATCCAATCTACCATTCCTTTCTAAACTGCTTGAGAAAATCGTTTCCAAACAATTGGTGGGGTACTTGAACTCCGCCGGTCTATTTGCCAAAAATCAATCCGCTTATCGACAGTTTCATTCAACGGAAACTGTTCTTCTGCGGTTAATTTCAGACTTGATCATCGGGATGGAAGCAGGTAAGTTGGGTTTGGTATCTGTTCTTGACATGAGTGCGGCATTTGACACGGTAGATCATAGTATTTTATTAAATGTGCTTGAAACCGAATTTGGCGTTCGAGGTGATGTTCTCCAATGGATGAAATCATACCTGTCTGGACGAGTAGCCTCAGTAATTTTCAATAATTCTACTTCACCTGAAACTCCCATAGAATGTGGAGTTCCCCAGGGTTCTGTCTTGGGTCCCATTCTTTTCATTCTCTATACGAATCGCCTCGAGAAACTCATTCAATCAGCTGGCTTTGAATCACAAGGCTATGCAGATGATCGTTTCATTTTCAAGTTTTGTTCCCCGGATGAAAAAGAGGTCCTTAAAAACGAGGTGGTTAGTTTTATTAACACAGTCTCAAGTTGGATGTCTGTCAATAAACTCAAACTTAATCCGACCAAGACGGAATTTATTTGGATAGCTTCTCCTGGAAGGCAAGCCCTCATCGACTCTAATCCAATCCATATTCAGGGCACAGATATAATCCCTTCTACAGAAATAAAGTTTCTAGGTTTCACTATAGACAATAGTCTTTCTCTTGAATCACAAATTTCAAAATCTGTAAGTTCAGGCTTTTTCCATCTAAGGCAGATAAAATCAATCAGGCGTTGCCTTCCCTCTGATGGAGCAAAGTCACTCATAAATTCGTTCGTTGTCTCACGTATGGACTATTGTAATAGTGCGTATGCTGGCTTGCCTAAAAAACAATTCAATAGAATCCAGTCCGTTTTTAATGCTGCGGCGAGAATGATTTTTGGTGAATCTAAGTATTGCCGTATAACCCCGCTTCTAAAGGATCTTCATTGGCTTCGATGCCCTGAAAGAATAGAGTTCAAGATCTGCTTAATGGCCTTCAAAGCATTGCAAGGAATGGCGCCAGCCTATATATCGGAACTATGTGTCCGACAAAACTTAAGCGATAGGCAGCTTACTCTAAGGTCAGCAGATCGAGATGTTACTAATCGTTTAATCGAACTTTCTAGGTCAAATCGAGCCGTTTACTATGATCGATCTTTTCGTGTAACTGGCCCGCTCATTTGGAACAAACTTCCCTCAGCTCTTACTAATATCCAGAACTTGGCTGAATTCAAAAGAGCTTTAAAAACAAACTTATTTAAAAAATCATACCTTTCATGAATTTTAACTCCTTTTCAATCTACTATAATAAGCCATGTTCCTCAAGTTTCTGGTAATTGTTTGGTTTCGATTACCTCTTTACTATAGTTTATTAAATGAACTGAATTTGTATTATTTCTAAATGTTAACTGCCTCCTGTTCTATATAATTTAGTTTAAATGATTCTTGTTGAATGGCACCGTGATGGTTTATCATTATACATTGTCCTGTGCCAAAACAGCACTCACTGTTGTTGTTAATATTGTTCTTTAGGAATTGCTTTGTATATTTTTGTATATTCGTTATTTCACATTATTTAATTATTTTTTTAAGGACTCGTAAGGAACACAATAGGTTAATTTTAAGTTTATTATAATTAAGCGCACTTGAAGTGAAACATCACAAAACTGCGCTATATAAATACTACGTTATTATTATTATTATTATTAACAAATATACCCTTAGCACACCTATTTAATGTCAAACTGCCACGTTGAACGTATACATAATTACTTTACTTTTATTATTATAATAAAACAAGACACTAACTAACCATCACGCCGTAGGCAGAGAGGACGGACCGCCAAACAACTCGGTCTTAGCACACACTCCTTGCCTCGTTCACATTCTTGCATCGTCTCATACATGCTCTTCTATTATTCTGACTATTGACTCTTTATTATTACAATAACTATTAATCTATAATTACAATAAGGTTAAATAATAACAATTACAATTTTTTAATTGATAAAATAACGTTTAAGACAAGATTTTTATGCATAGCACAAAGGGTAACAATTATTATAAGCAATAATTATCAGCCTGAAACACTCATCTACATTGAAAAACCCGTGTCCTTCTGAAGGGTTCAAGTCCCGTTGGCGGCATGTATCTTTTCTCGGAAGATTTTTCAATGTAGATGAGTGTTTCAGGCTGATAATTATTGCTTATAATAATTGTTAAATAATAACACTTGTAGTTTTTAAACCTTACTACCTGACTCCACTACCATTTTTTTTTAATAACATTATTATTCAATTTCTAAAAATAATTTGCTTATGAACAAGTTCCGCTGTAAACCTATTTATTATTAAGCATGACAGCTGTGTATTCGATTAATAATGCCTTAATTACACAGCAGAAGTTGTTTATAAAAAAACATTTTTTTAAATTATTATATTTAATTAAATGAAGACAATATTAGCGAAACTCAATCGAAAATCTGGAGACGAAAAAATCAGAAAAAGATATTGGCACCACTGGGACACGCACCATGGTGCGTGTGGATTTGCTTACATGGCAAGAGCTCTACCAACTGAGCTATGGTACCTATATCCAATTCGGTCACTCTTAACTGTATCACACTTCGACTAATTACCAACACCATCTTCATTTTCATAAAGCATTTATTATTGGCTGCTATCTTTATATATGATTGCAAGATTCAACTCGAATGAATGCTATCTAGATAGAGTCAAGATAAATTTTAAACCATTTTAAAACGCGACATCTATTGATTTTTCTGCATGTCTAGGATGAATATTTATTCATTTTTTTTTTTATTTTTAACTTTATGTGTAAAATCTCAAATTATAATATTTGCTGAAATGAAGACAATATTAGCGAAACTCAATCAAAAATCTGGAGACTTTAATTTTTTTTAAATTGGTTATTATGTTAATGAATTATATAAATATATTCATTTATACATATAAAAATCAAAATATATTAATATATTCAAATGTAAATATATTCATTTATACATATAAAAATCAAAATATGTTAATATATTCAAATGTAAATATATTCATTTATACATATAAAAATCAAAATATGTTAATATATTCAAATGTAAATATATTCATTTATACATATAAAAATCAAAATATATTAATATATTCAAATGTAAATATATTCATTTATACATATAAAAATCAAAATATATTTACTTAGGGATATATGAGTATATGAGATGGCTATGTATTGCTATATTAAGCATAGGAAATGTTTGAAACTTTCAAAATACCTTATTTAAACTCCCATGAAGGTTTCTGGACTATTACAACCACATGACAATACATCTAAAAAGTTTTTTAATCATTTCAAAAACTCTTGCAAAACTGGCAAAAATGACACAATTTGAGAATGACATTATGCAAAACAATGATGTTTAATCAAAATTCTATTTTCGAAACTCTGTAATTAATGAATTTATTTGAAGTACTCGCCTCATACTTTGAATCGGATCAAGAATTACAGATATTTTAAATAGGTACCTTTGTTAGGTACCAAATTTGATTGATCGATTTTCGAATAAACTCTTGATGTAAATGAATTTTGATTTCGGTGTACATATATACGCATGATATAATTGAATTGAATTGATTTTTTATTCATAAATCTAATAATATTCGTGAATGCCTGAGGGAAGGGGACATGGGAAGGGAAGGGGAGGCGAAAAAGGAACGGGACGAATGGGAAAAGACACACAGTAAAAAAAAAACTTCTTTATTAGTGGCATTGCAACGCATGCCGGGAACTCGCTAGTTATATATAAAAGAAAATAAAAATAATATATTTCTAAAAATATAACTCCATTAAAATATAATTTGGTCACTTTATTAATTTAAAATTATCTTAAAACTGCTTTAGTAAGATGTTATTTTGAATACAATTCCACTATTTGGTCCCCATACTATAAAGCACTTCAAATAAAAATTGAGAAAGTTCAACATAAATTTTTAAGGTTCATTAATTTCAATCTCTCCATACCCATTGAACAAATTAATTATGTTAACATAATAAAAATACTTAATTTAACTCACTTATCGTGTAGAAGAACCAAGAGCGATCTGGTACTTTTATTCAAATTAGTTAATGGATCACTTGACGCACCTGACTTAACAAAACTAATAACAATCCGAATACCAAATCGTGACACGAGACTTCCAGACTAACTATTTCAATAACTCCCCAATCCAAAGACTACGTACGCTTGGAAATAAATTCTGTACCGTTGATATTTTCATTTATTCCTTACCAAAATTTATATCAGATATTTCTAAAATTCTGGGGTAAATTTTATTATTATTATTCTAATATTGTTTTTATTGTTATTTCTTTTTAATTCTGCTTCCTTTCTATTAGTGTTGAGGAAGAGAAATAATAATTTAAAATAATTGGTATTTTATTGTTTCTAATTCTATTATTACTATGTTACACGATTGATGTAAATGCTCCAAGAGCCTAAATAAATAAATAAATCATTGAACAACATTGTTACGAAGCTAGAAACAATTCTGGAAAAATTCTAAATGTTTAGATGGTTTCGATATTTATGCACAATAGTGCTATATCCAAAAATAATAGATGTGCTATCTGCAGTTTTTACCGATTATTGTTTACCAATTAACAAATAAACTAAATGAACGAATAAACCAAACGAACGTTAAACTAAAAGAACGAATTCTTTCCGTATTCAAACTATATTTTTAACCAATACTAATAATGCAGACCTTTAAATAAATCAACGAAATGAACAAAGTCTTTTCGTATGCAAACTACTATGATTAGGTCGTAGTCCGCCGACAGTTGCGCAGACATCATAGCATATCTCTACAGTTCGTTCAGCAAGAAAAAAATATGCTAGAATATTTGAGGAAGTTAATAAACGAGTCCTGTAATTTCAAAACCCGCTATATCCGATTTTTGACGAAATGATCTTAGTATGACATCTTGTTCACATTTTTTCGAGGAACAAGACTAACCTAAAATTGAGTTTTAAAAACTCCCTTACAACGACCAAAAACCATGTTTAAACTGCGAATGAGAAACAAAACCCGCTATATCATTCAAGAAGTTACTATCAAAACCCGCTATATCGGAATTCAAAGAATCACGAGCAATTATTTTGCCAAAATGGCGGGTGTAGAAACACGCCCCTCAGGTCAGTTGGGTTTCAAAAGCCTCTATATTCCATACAAATCACGTAGTGAGTATCAAAATCCGCTATATCCATTTTATTTATCCAAATTACTTAAAATTTCTAGACATATATTGAAAAATGAACACTTTTCGAATGTATTACACCATATTATCATTATATAAAAATAAAAAATACAATTTTTTATTTACGCTAGAGACGTGACCGTTTTTTGCGGTTTTCTTCGAATCAGTGAAAGTTGATATAGCGGATATAGAAATTGAATGACTCGAACATCGGTACACAAAAACTATGGGAAGTAGTACAGAATTCATCGAATTGAAGAAGCCACAATATGCTGATTTATGGAATTCGGTGGGAGGACGCTGAACAGCTGACGCTTGCCCGTTGGAGGAATTTTTGAAGATCGCTGACGTGGCGGTCCGGTTCAATAGCAAGCGTTGGAGGAATTAATTAAATTCTAGGACAAAATATTGGATTTCGATGGTGACAAACTCGTCATTTTCAATAGTGGGAAGATGAAATTTTACTAACTATATATAATATCCTCTATATTTCAGGCAATTGTAATTGGTAAATCCAGCTACGATTTACGAAATGTATTTATAACTGAACACTATATCGAATGTTTTAACTTAATGAACGACACATACTCGACCCATCACTCGTAATCCGAGAATGGCAATGGTCGTTTATTAAAATTGGCTCTCTCATTCTTGCATCTCTATCTCACCTTCCAAACTCACATATACTACAATATTTGAGGCATAATTGAATGAATGTAATTTAGTGTAATATTTGTAACTGCCGACCATTCATACATCTTACGTTCTTGTTCATCTCTGTTCAGGTTGGTAGTATAAGAATAATCTGAATGCTTTAACTTAATGAACGACACATACTCGACACGTCACTCGCAATCCAAGAATGGCAATGGTCGTTTATTAAAATTGGCGCTCTCATTCTTGCATCTCTAGCTCACCTTTCAAACTCACATATACTACAATATATGAGACATAATGTGAATGAATGTAATTTAGTTTAATATCTGTAACTGCGTAAATAAAAATTCTGCCGATCATACACACATCTTTCTGTTCAGGTTTGTAGTAAATTCACAAAGAATAATCTGACACGTACCAATTCAAAGAATAAATAGTCAGAAATATAAAATACACCCTATGCAGCCAGCGAGAGTCCAATGTTCGTAAATATTTCACTATTTCCATAAAATCGCACAAAGAACACGAGTAGTGAGAAGGTACCTAGGAACGCGAGGGTCACGGTATAGTTTTTCAGCGGCGGCGGCGGTATTATTTCAGGAATAGAGTCCCTGTCAAGGTTTGGGTCCTCAATAAAAAATAAGGCTGTTGAAATTTGACAAAGGGCTGATGGGTGACCTGAAAACCTTCGCCGTATTTCCGGAACGGTGGAGCATAAAGATCGATAATGGCGGCCGTAGCTAGAAAAGGTCTCTAAAACTGACGACTCACGAGGCTAGGAGAGACATGGGAGTTGGGAGTTGTATTACGGGTCTAGAGAGGTAGTGCGGCGTGTAATTTCAATTCTATCCGATCAAATCCAACATCCCTTCCGGAACAACTTTTCAAAATACAGAGTGCGCTTCTTGTTTGTTTATTTTTATTTAAGTACATAAAACAAGCATGTTGCCCAAAATTTAATATTCATGGATGATTTAAATACCTAACAGTAATTATAACAAAAATAGTAACAAAAATAATTTGCTAAATACAAGGTGTTAAGGGTTAAGGGACGTACTTGACCTACTTTAACCAGTGATTCCTGACATTATTTGGAGTAAAAAATTTGAAATGAAATTTTGGTCTCCGGTGACTTTTTTTGACGACTTTTTAAAAAAAAAATTTTTTCTTCAAAATCAAACACAAAAAAGTCTTACGCATTGGTCACTCAGCCGGGTGTCCGACGAACCCTTTACCCCGTCTCCAACTGTTCAACAACTACCAGTTTTTATGTGATCAATTATTACAAAAATAATTTTTCAACCTCCTGAACAAATTCGTTATTTTCCTGCTCTGCTCTGACACAAAATTGACAGGTCGTGAGGCGAACCATGGCAATCTGTCAACCTGGCAACTGAAACGCGACTAGCACTGCGACTAGAGTGCTAGTCACGTTTGTGAACGGCGTCACCCTTGACAACTGGTCTTTAAAAAGTTGCCTGTGTGCAGACCGCCAATGAAATTTGCAATCTTCTTTCCTATGGATAGCGATTGAGTTGCCAAACGTTTTTTTTCAGTTGCTCAATGACCGGATGGACTTATGCAGTCTTCTATTTTTTGGTAGGGAATAAAATTGTTTCTAAAAATCTCTTCAAAATTGTATGCAAGTTGCAGTGACATTCTATATTGTCTGTTTTTATAGTGTGAGGAGTGGCAGGTGTCAGTTATGGCCTATCTTTATCTCCGCACTTGCAAAGGAAAATAAAGAAATAAGATAATAAGGAAAACCATTAAAAACCTTATTCAGGAGGAAACAGCAATTTGTCAACGTGGAATGGAGTGGCCTTTCAATAAGCATTCCACTTGGCCACTGACGGTATTTGCCATTGAAGTAAGAAGCTAGTCTGCATACTTGTGGTGGACGGAGACGATAAAATTCATTCCTTCTCAATTTGACAAAAATTCTTAATTCGTTCACATTCTCACATCAAAGCACTATTCGTCAATTTAACTATGCGTGTCTTCACAATAAAACCTTCAAATTTCAGTCATAATAATACTAAGCAAGTAAAGCAGGTTTTTCTTTACGGCCATTCTCCCTTTTATGAGATCCAAGTTTCAATAGATCTTTCAATTGGAATGTATGCAAATGGGAATGTTAGACGAGCGATATGCTCAAAGAGACCAAGCAATGAAAGTACAGCTCGCATAGAGCTTCATCTCACCTAGGCATAACTTACAGATTTTAGGTTTTAGGTTTTATTATTAGATTTTAGGTTTTATTATTAGAATAACCAAACAATTTTGTAACATTGATACTATTCGCATTTTATGCATAACGCTAGTGAGAAGCATTTTAGAATATAATTCTACGATTTGGGCTCCACATTACAATATCCATATTCAAGCGATTGAAAAAGTCCAGCATAGATTCCTTAGGTATATTAATTTTAAATTAGGTATTCCAAGAGAATCCGTGGACTATAATTTGTTATTAAACTGGACTAATCTCGTAAATTTATCAGATCGCAGAAAAATCTGTGATCTATTAATATTATATAAAATAATTCACTCGGTCCTGGATACCCCTGATTTAATAGAACTAATAAGATTTCATTGCCCTGGTCGCGCTAACAATAGACTGACTCTACCGTTCTACTATAATAACACACATACATTATCACATTATTACTCACCAATCAGTCGATTACACATTTTGAGAAATGAATATGCTAACATCGGCGACATTTATTTCTTAAAATTAGCGCAATATAAACATGCACTCAAAAATTATTTTTCCATAATGTAACTTTATATACGCAATATGGACATTTTGAAATGAAATGATGATATTTCTCATTGTTCTTTTTTGTTATTTATTGTTGTGATACACAAAATAATTGTTTGTTATTTTAAAGTTTAAAACTACTATTTGTAATGATATTATTTTTCTTACTTTTGTACTCTATTATATGTTTATTTATAAAAGGCAGTAAAGCCGTTTATGTATTTAAAATAAAAAAATAAAACAATCAAAATATCTTGTGGAGATTAATTTTTTTAAATAAATGAAGACAATATAAGCGAAACTCAATTGAAAATCTGGAAACAGAAAATCAGAAAAACATATTGACACCTCTGGGACTTGAACCCAGGACCTCTTGCTTTCCGGGTAAACGCGCTAACCACTGCGCCACGGTGCCGATATCAAAATCGGTCATTTTTAACTGTATCATACTTCGACTAAGAACCACCCACATTATCTTCATTTTCTTAACGCATTTATTATTGGCAACTATCTTTATGTATGATTGCAAGATTCAAACCCGAACTAAATGCCCTCTAGATAGTGTCTGGATAAATCTTTATCCATTTTATTTTCATATGCGACATCTATTGACTTTTCTGCAAGTCTAGGATGAATATTTTATTTTTATTTTAACTTTATGAGTAAAACCTCAAATTGTAACATGTAATTAAATGAAGACAATATAAGCGAAACTCAATCGAAAATCTGGAAACAGAAAAATCAGAAAGAAGATATTGACACCTCTGGGACTTGAAGTCAAGTTGACTTGAAAATAAAATGGATAAAGATTTATCCAGACACTATCTAGAGGGCATTTAGTTCGGGTTTGAATCTTGCAATCATACATAAAGATAGTTGCCAATAATATATGCGTTAAGAAAATGAAGATAATGTGGGTGGTTCTTAGTCGAAGTATGATACGGTTAAAAATGACCGAATTTGATATCGGCACCGTGGCGCAGTGGTTAGCGCGTTTGCCCGGTAAGCAAGAGGTCCTGGGTTCAAATAAAGTTAAAATAAAAATTAAAATAAAGTAAAATAAATGTTTAGTTTTGACGTCAAGTACCGGATAACAAGAAGTTACTACTAAGCTTAATTCCGTTGTCCTTGTCTATCAATACTTTTTCAGAAGTGGTAGATGTGTTCAACTGCACATTAATCACAAGCACGTTGTAATAACATACCTCGTAAATAAATACTAATGTTAGCTTTTATTGTTCATCTGCGCAGGTTCTATTTTATTGTTTCTTAACCCAGGCCAACGTGTTCTCTTTTAAAAAAAAACTCACATAGATCTCAAAAAAAATGGTTGCGTCTCCCTTACTATCATGGTGAGAAATATGATTTAAACGGTATTGGAAAGAAAAAACACTATGCTACATATTCAAATCCAAAGCTTAATCACAAATTATTTAAAATGTACACCTTTATGAAACCAAAGTTTCCGAACCAATTTGAAAAAAAAAAATTAAACTTCGTGAATTATTTTTTTTTTACTTGTAATGTTAAACAAAATGAGGTAATGGTTTCATTTATAATACATTCGTAATGTGCGTGTTTTTATTTTTTTTTTATTACCAGTAAGGCTAAGTCAAAAACTTTTCAAAGTTTATATTAAAAAAATGTATTTTAAAAAATTACTTGTATATTTCTAAAACTAAAATTTGAAAGCATATTTCAACACCTTTCAAAAACAGTTTTTGGTTTTCGGGAGCGATCGCAAATATTCAATTTATTAGGATTTAAATGCTAATCGGAAATATTCTGACCTACTAAAAACATTTACATCTTACGAGTTAATAATGTTCCTCTAAATTATTACGTATTTATTACAAGCAATAATTATCAGCCTGAAACACTCATCCACATTGAAAAATCTTCCGAGAAAAGATACCTGACGCCAACGGGACCCTAATTGTTACCCTTTGTGCTATGCATAAAAATCTTGTCTTAAACGTTAGTTTAACAATTAAAAATAATAATTAATATTTGACAAGTTTAAGTATTTCCCCAATAAATGAAGACATAATTTGTCTCGACGCCACCTAGCGATGAATTTAACACTAACGGTGTCTCTCTCGCAAAAATAAAGTTGGTTGTTTTCAGGTGGAAAAAATATAATAAGCAGTAATTGTTGAATGAAACACTAGTATATATTGAATCATTTGGCGGGTATAAGATAAGCCGCCATAGCTCAATTGGGAGAGCAGCTGACCGGCAATCAGAAGGGCACGGGTTCATGTCCCGTTGGCGTCAGTTATCTTTTCTCGGAAGATTTTTCAATGTGGATGACTGTTTCAGGCTGATAATTATTGCTTATAATAATTGTTACCCTTTGTGCTATGCATAAAAATCTTTTCTTAAACGTTAGTTTAACAATTAAAAATAATAATTATTACGTATTTGCTTATTTATCACTTGCTTGAAAAGCCTTTGTGGACGTACAGTATACATAAATAAATAATATTCTTAATCGGCTCTTAGGAGGTAATCGGGAAATGTTAAGAAGTCTATTTTGGGGATAGAAATTAAAACATGAAAATCGATTAATAAAGTGTATTCATGTTAGGATATCAGACGAGCTATTTCTATATCTTTTGTGGGAACGAGATAGTTCTCTGCCTAGATCTGCTGTCAGATTTATGTGATTTTATACGGCTGTTATTTGTTTTTCTATAAGCCGATGTCAGAATTATAGCTGTGAGCTGTCACGTATTTTAGTTTATGTCGTTTTAATCGATCTATCTCGGGAGACGGATATCGGGCGGGATCTTTTTTCAGATTTTTTAAATTTTTCTAATGCTGTTAAATGAATAAATAATAATGCTTACTTTCAAGAATTCGTGTTTAAAATGACTTAAATTAAAATACGTGACAGCTCACAGCTGAAATTCTGTCATCGGCCCATAGAAAAATCTAATAACAGCCATATAAAATCACACAAATCTGACAGCAGATCTCGGCCGAGAACTATCTCGTTCCCACAAAAGATATAGAATAGCTCGTTAGAGCAATGTTTTTGTTATTATTTCATAATAGGTAAATCTAATTGAATTTGATCAGTAGAGTGGAGGATCGTTAACATGAAAAATTTTGATTGTGATAAGTAAAGTGCATTTTAATTTTTTTACGCGATTGAGAAGAAAGTAGCGTAAAATCAATATTTTGTTACAATTCGGTTCGACGTGGGTTATCTTCGTAGACATCCAAATTGATAGATTTGCCCTAACATGAAATCTGGGTTTCATTTCGATGAACTGGAGGCAAACCACGTGACTATGCTCTTGGCACCAGGAAGGTTCGACAATGCTTTATATATGTCGGCGGCCGATCGTAGAATCAGGCGGATCATGATGCGCCTAGCCAGATCGTGATCTGCCGCTATTTCACAATGTGCCGGGACACTTCACGAAAAGGCAGATTTACCACCAGGTATATCGATCGAAGATGAATGAATGTCCGACATTCCGCCTTGCCATTCGCTTAGGCACAACCAAATAAGAGATGTAAAATACACCAATAGAGGCGCTGCCTGCGCTTTATTTACGTTCGTGTGACAATTTTGTGCGACAATAATGTTACTAACTTATATCCGGTACATTGTGAAATGCCGCAGATCACGATGTGGCTAGGCGCATCATGATCCTCCTGATTTTACGATCAACCGCCGACATATATACTACAAATAACATTGATTGCCAAAGAGCGCGCATTAAAATAACGGGTTCTGCGCACAAAAGTGAATTCGCCAAAGTAACGCAACGGTTTGAACCGCTGTCCATTATGGGTCTTTTCTGCGCAGGATCTTAATATTCGTTTACCGAACTGACTAGCGTAGCGATGCTAAAAATGATTTGAGTTGGGAAACCCACCTCATATATTGCAACTGAAAAATAAATTAATTTAAAAAAAAAAAAACCCTTTTATAGTGTCACACTTCATCATTCGCTATTATCAGTGGAAAGTTCATAATTGGCGTAATTAACTATTTTATTAATGTGTGTATGTTTAAATCCCTTGTTTGCCGCTCGTGCACCGGTGTGTCATGAGATTTTACACGCGATTTTGACCCTTATGTATAAAGAAAGTGTATGAAGAACACGGTCAGAATCGCTTGTTCTATTATCGCCCTTTACCATAGCGAAACCTGCAATGCGCCTAGTCACTCCAAATAATTTATATTAATAATTTACCGGAGCGCGGGAATGTGCGCAGTTCTTGCGCATGCGCGGGAAAAATATGTTTATCTACGATTTTGACCCTTCTATGTACAAAATTTGTAAAGGACAGTGTCAGAATCGCTGGACACGAAGTGTCATTTCTGCCGCCGGGTGCCGCGTCATAATTGGTGGTGCTTTTTGCTGGCCTACCCTGGCAAACAAGAGGATGTAAAATTTGCTGTCACCTTTGCCTAAAATATATAAATTAAATCAATACATAAAATTGTTACACATTTCTAAAAGTATTTAACTACGTACCTAGTGTACCAAAATATTCTGGTTTAGAAACAAGTTCCAGCTTTTGTTTACCCGTTTGAGATTTGTTGTTAAGGTTTTAATGCAGTTTTTTGTTTAAAATATTAATCATTTGTAAGTAGATTTTATTTTTGCGGATTAAATTGTGATATTACAATACGAGTTGCCTGTATACTGTCAAATACATTTATTCACAAATCACAGAAAGGGAAACGGTTACGCCGTAGTTTCGCGCGCCGTCTCTACGCTACGCGAAACTTGGTTTGTTCCCCTTTCCCTGATGGGCTAGTCTATCAATTTGGATGTCTTTGGTTATCTCCTTATCTATGATAGTTGTGTATTTTTATTAAATTTGTTTCCAAGTCTGGCTTTGCCATCTCAATCCGGCGAGTCCTTCCCTGAATGTAGAATTGGATGGGGCTTTATATATTCATACTGCGTCGCAGCTCTCTTGTCATTCATTGTCGACCCGATGCAAAACCCACGCGACGGGCCACTGGCGACTGCTCCTATGATCAACAAAGAAGACGGAGATACAATGATGAGAGTTATTCCCAGTAGGACGAATGTCGTTGTCACAAAAGACTGCTAGCAGAAGAGATCATATATATTTATAGTTATTTTAAATTAGAAGCTTTGTGACGTTACTTTAGTTCTAGTGGAACCTTTATTCGGTAAACTTCACATGATTATTACTAGCTGAAGTCCCCGCGTTTCCCGGGCTTCACGCAAAGTTTTTTCAAAATCATAAGTAGTTTTCTTCTTACGAACAGTGTACAAAGTTTCACTAATTAACAAAATTCTGCTAGGCCTTGCATTCCGAATTTCTACGGATTTAAAGCATAATTATCTTAAACACGTTAAGTTTTAAGTTCTTAAAAATATATACAGGGTGTTAAGGGACGTACTTGACTTACTTTAACCAGTGATTCCTGACATTATTTGGAGTAAAAAATGTAAATGAAATTTTGGTCTCCGATGACTTTTTTTGACAACTTTTTTTTTTATTCAAAATTTTTTTCTTCAAAATCAAACAAAAAAAAATTTCTTCCGCATGTCGTCACTGGTCACTTAGCCGAGTGTCCGACGAACCCCTTAACCCGCCTCCAACTGTTCAACAACTACCATTTTTTAATGCTTTTGTAGAAAAAAAAAAAAAAAAAAACACCAAAAATGTCACCGGAGACCAAAATTTCATTTACATTTTTTACTCCAAATAATGTCAGGAATCACTGGTTAAAGTAAGTCAAGTACGTCCCTTAACACCCTGTATGTTGTTTTTGAAGATAATATCTGTTATTTGCCAAACTGAAATGGTAATTATACGAAAATCCCTCGTACGAAAATTTGCAAAGTATCCTATGAAAATTATTAAAAACTCATTTTATTCATTTATTTAATACGTTAAAGATATGAAAAACATCACAGTCCCTTAGATGCTACTTTAGACATATTTGTCGAAAGATTTTAATCTAATTTAATTATTTGTAATCAAATTGTTTTATTAATTATTTTCACGATTTTCGCTTAATTATAATCATTTTCTAACATTAGCGCGCTCCTTCTAACATTCATATTTACATATCTTCCTTTCAAACCATCTTATTCTTCTTTGTGAATGCTTACTACGGAGCGGAGTGGTAAAATTGAACGGGTATGCACCGACGCACGTTGAAAAGTAGTTTTAAATATGTTGATTATTTTTAGATTATGTCATTTCACTAGGCATAATATAAAAATAAATATACCATACTTCCATAGTATTTTCATCATTCTAAATCGAATTTAAAGACAACAATTCTTGTTTACGTTGTGCTAACCCTCTTCCACTTCCACTTCCACCTCCCTGTCTACTAAATCTTAAACCCCAGGAAAGTGCCCGATTATTCAAATGAGTTCGTGAAAATACTGAACTGATATTCAGTACCTGTCGCGCATTTTTATAATTTCGCGGATAAAATCTCTTGCGAAAATTCTCTATGACTTCCAAAATCAGATTTGTTCATTTGGATAGACTTCAATTTATGGAACGCAATTTTTGGTTGACTGGATTAATATTATACTTAACATTGTTGTATTTTTTTTAACTCAATTAAAACTACCAATGGTAGTTGGTCACAACATTACGTGGTTTTTATACTGATTTACAATAAAACCTCAAACTAACAGAACTTAATAATATTATTTGATTAATTTTAAAACATAAACGTGACCACGTACATTTTTTTATTTTTTATTAATTGCATCATTTATTGAAGTTACAATTTTACAACATAATATATCAATATTTCAATCATTCTCCTAATAAAGCAGCTTCTTGTGTTTAGGAGAGGACAACTAAATATTTTTACATCATTTTAAAATTAAAATAAAATAAAACTATTATATGTTTATTATTTATTTGATTTGACAACATTTTATTTTATCTGAAATTTTTAAATTCAATTCAGCAATGTCGGCCTCACTGGGTAGCTCACCTGTGCTGACGCCTCCATTTTATAAAACAATAAAGTTATACATTTTACATTAAAATAATATTAAAATAATGCTGCATAAAAAAAAATTAAAAAAAAAAACAAAAATTAAACTAAAAATAGAAATTTAAAATTTAGGTAAAATGTATTTTTTATGATGTATTTTATATTTGTTTTTGTGTGTTTGTGTAAGTATGTGTTTTATTATTATTATGTAATGAGATTTTAGTAATATTGCCTTTTTTGTTCTTTAATCCATTTTTTAATTTTGAGTATGAATTTATTTTTGTTTTCTTCTATTTTATTTTCTAAGGTAAGACTGTTAATACTTTTATAGCATGATATTTATACTATAAATATCATGCTATTTATATATGATATTTATGCTATAAATATCATGCCATAAAAGTAAAATTTAATAGTGCCTTTGTCCAAAGCTTGTATTCACTGTCGGAGTTTTTATGTTATTTTTGTACGATTGTCTTACTGGTCTGTATTTATTATTATTATTTATTAGAAAAAAAATAGTAATTTTATGAGAAAATACGATAAAAGTAATAAAAATATAGGTTAGTTAATAAATAATGATAAAGCAAAAATATAAATCTAAACAATAAGTAAAATTATGAGGTGGTACTGGAGAATTTTACAATATATTTTTTTTAATATTTGTCGTAGTTTTCTTCCGATCGTATATCTAGGGGTAATTTATTGAACAGTTTTATACCCTTGAATATATAGTGAAGCTGTGCTGTTGTGGTTCGTACTAGTGCAGCGGTACGGTTAGTCCTCCAACAGATATATTTTTAAGTATTCACAGCACATTATTTTACAAGTTGTAATTTGTTTATGATTATTTCTCACATTATTTTAGTTTTATGTATATGGGCTCTTCGGGTGACATGGTCTCGTTTCCGAGATGTGCCGAAGGTAATCGAAGGTAGATGTACAGAGTCATTATAATTCTAGAGCTCCGCAGACAAAACCTAGCTTTCTGTCAGAAAGGATGTTAGTTTTCCGAGTTCGAGATATTTCACAAGTGAAAAGATTTTAAAATTAAATTTTACCAAGTTCAAATACCAATTAGGTATGTTCTTATAATATCTTAACAATTTCGTATGTTATGAGAACGGTTCTTAATCTTAACTAAAGAATATTATGTGAGTAATTATTATAAAAAAAGGAAGAAAATGTGCGGAGACCTAACGAGAAATTGTGAATTCAAGAATTATATGGAATATGCTCAGGAATTGTAATAGACCGTTAAAAAAAGTATAATGAAAAAGTAAAAAAGAAATAGTTTTGAGGTTATTTATATACCACGAAAATTAATGAAAAATGTGTAGTATTTATTGTTAGTGGGTATTTGTTGTGATCGTGCGAGTAATTTATCTGCTGCGTTGGGGTTGTTGGCTTCTATATGAAGAAGCGTAGTGTGCGTAGGACGCCTGGTTTGCTGTAGGAACATTTTTTAAACCAATGGTGGATAGCAATTCTGGACTAACTTTTTAATTATTGTTATAGTAATACAAGTTTTCGTAATAGTTGTTGTATAATTAACAACATAAACCGGTTGACTTTAAAAAAAATAATATTATGCTATTATGACTAAGAGCGGCTTCCTCGTTGAATTTTCTATTTCGGTCTACTTGGTATAGTTTTAAAATGTCATAGTTCTTCAGAATCAATAGCATTGAATTTATGTAACAGCAATAGATCTTTTTCAGTTGAACTCTCAATTCTTGTTTGCTAGTTAATGTTATGTACATTTATCACACATGCTTTCTTAATTCGATCACACATAAGAGTAGACATGTTTTATTATTGTAAAATTTTCGTCATCCCCACGCAGATTCTGAATAAGTTTACACGTCAGCACAAATGAAGGCGTAAAGGGCAGAAGAAATAGGAAAGAAAAATAAGATATAGACGCCGTGAACTGAATGTAGTAGCAAATAGAATGCAGAATCATATTGAATGATTCCATTTACGGAGATCGAATTTATGAGTTCAGAAAGTTACTAATATGACTCCATCAGTGAAGAGTGAGATAGGAAGACTTCGTAGTACACAAGTAATTTTACTTGGAACTTGGAAATTTATCGAATTATCATAATTAATCAAATCATCCCCTTAGCATTAATATAACTGACTTGTTAAAGTTTGGACTTTCAGGCGTAATTTTTGTCTCAAATTAGAGTAAAATACACATAAACACTTTAACAAGCTATAAAACAAGACAGTCAGTGGAGTTGCCATATTGATGTTGTCTTCCCGACAGGACCAGATTTTCGCCCAGGGTCCCATCGTCATGGGAGTCCCCGGCCTGGGATTTAAAAAAATACATATTTCATTAAATTTCCTGGAGCTTCACTTTAAGGATTCATTGAGGATTCAGGACTCGGAAAATAATATTTTTGTTTAATCGGGAAATGTTGCTTTAATCGGAAAATGTCTAGCAAAAAAGTCAACTCGCAACGCATGGATGAGAATCCGACGCATTTTTCACTTGATTAATAGCCGGTTAAGGTTTCCGATTTAGCAGTACGAAAAAAATTCTGTTAAATAAAATACTAAAGGATTTTCATCTATATATTTTTGGGGTACTGATTTGCCGAAAAATGAAAATCGAAAACATTTATTGGTTTGCATTTTATTGAATTTGTAATAATTATTATATTTTAATGGTTTTGAATGTTTATAATTATGTTCAACTTTTAAATGCTCATACCTATATCTCGAAATCGGTTCTATGCGCACTCAGAATGAAACCAACTCAGAACCACCTTAGAAAGGTCATTAAAAGCTATGAAAAAATAATATTTTTGAATGTAGCTATTACTTTGTGGTTATCCATTATAATAAAATGAAACAATGCAACTTTGTATAAACCACTTATAAAATGTGCAAATCCGACCGGTTTCGGAACAAACGTTCCTTCGTCAGGGAAAGCTTATACTAATTTGACAGTTTAGAACAATGTTTTATTAGGGTAGGGGTGGGGCCGTTGTTAGTTAATAATGTAGATTGGGTGGGTAGGTATTACTGTAGAGTAAAAAAACACAGGGATAAATATTCTTCATATTAATCATAAAGGAAAACGTTTAGATAACTTAGAAGCTTTGGAAATTAAAAAATCCCTTAAAAATAATGAATCTATTATCAACAAACAAAAAATATTGTCATATAGCCCAATCATGGATTTGTTCCCCTACCCACCCACTCTACAGTAATACCTACCCACCCAATCTACATTATTAACTAACAACGGCTCCACCCCTACCCTAATAAAACATTGTTCTAAACTGTCAAATTAGTATAAGCTTTCCCTAACGAAGGAACGTTTGTTCCGAAACCGGTCGGATTTGCACATTTTATAAGTGGTTTATACAAAGTTGCATTGTTTCATTTTTTTTTATGAAAAAATAATTTTGAAATAGCCGGTAACCCTAACCTAACTTAACCTATTTAAGCAATTTTTTAATATATTTTTATCATCACTCTTAATGACCTATCTGAGGTGGTTCTGAGTTAGTTTCATTCTGAATTGGCCGGTCACTCTCGAAATCATGGCAAAGGAATGTCTTGCGCAAAACCTATTCAATAAAACAATGGACACATTATTTTGTGGTTGGTTTTCCTGTAAGCTTAGACAATAATCAATATCAAAACTAGTTCCTTTTTTCATCCATATGAAAAGATGACCCATTTAGAAACTCTATGAAAAAAACGTCGTGTGAAATGTTCATATTGCAATTCTCGATTAGAGTGTAAAGTTAATTATTTAAAATTCTACTAAAGTTTAAAACGCATCATGTGTCAAGGAAAGGTAAACTAATTTGCTGAAGTCGCTTTTCGTCAAATCTAACGCGATACACGACACCATGACATGCTGTACTGGTACTGTGGTGAGGGAACAGGCTAAAGTTGGCAATGTAACCCGAGAATTGCATGGGAATCCACAGTTCTCAACTTCAGTAAAGTTGCTTGCGGAGGGAGGCGAACCGCTAAACCTAATTGTCGAGTGCTTTAATTACGGTAAGTTAGAAAATTTGTATAAAATTTCTAGTACGCGAAGTGAAATGCTAACATTTTAGAAGCTTAGTAAAAAAACCTTGTTTCTCAAATTTGTGAAACATTTTCACACGTTTTATTTAAGCGTGAAAAGAATTGTAAATTTTTCGACTAGATTTTTTTTTCGTATTCCGAAATTGATACGCTGTAAGAAATTCAATTGGTCGTGACCAGTAGAACATTTACAATCCCATTTATGAATGTGTTCGGGAAGGTGCCTGACATATGTAGGTCACTCCAAGTGATCCGCTACGTTTGGTGACTTAGCAGGGGTGCCTAACCTAGACCTCTCCAGCCGCGCTTTCTCGACACATGGTCTCGCACCGCAATGGTAGGGATGGATTCGTACGTCCGTCACTCCTAAGTACATTAACCCACAGATTCCTACCCGCCCCTCCTACTTTTTCCTTCCCAGAATTTCCTCTCGTTCCTTTTTTAAAAATACCCCGTAAAGGAACTAATGTAAAAAACGAAACTTTAAAAAATAATTATAATTTTACCAGTGATCATTTTCCCACAGGTTGGATTTTTAACTTATAATTCCTGGATCAGAAGCCGCGGAGGTCGTGTACGCTTAATACAAAGAACCCTACGCACGACTTTAATGGGAAAAGTGCTAAAGCATGTAGACCAGAAAATCAGTTATAATAATATTACACTAACAAATGTACACACCATACGGAGGCTGCTGGCCAATTGAGGGTAATGCGTGATGCTAAATTTAATTCAATTTAGAAAATAAAATTACTGGTTTTTGATTTTTGAAGTGAAACCGCTGTAGCACCGCTGTGATTTGGATTTCGGATGAAACGGAAATGACGATTACTGCACCTGCTATGCATCAACTGCGCTCATCGGCCGCTTTGATAATTATGTACCTTTTAAAGGCTCCTATTGGTTGAGATATGAAACGGAAATTACGCGAGGTCTGCGCTCATTGGTCGTTTTGATTACGACCCCTCTTTTAAAGTATTGGTTGAGATAGTTTAGGTAAAGTTTCGCTTCTACCGCGCGTAAACTGCACTCGAATTTTTTTCGTAATAAGTGTTTTATTAATTAGTCCATTTGTATGGTATGATGAAGTTATTTATTAAATGAAAATAAATTACACCACTATTTAATTAAAATATCGACATATTTAAGAACGAATGATTTCTTCATTAGGATAAACGAAGAAACTATTGATTTTGAAACGTTTTTTTTTTTACATTAGCTCCACTTAGGAGACCCTGAGAAAAGCAATTTCCATAGGGCTCATGCGATCTTTGGTGATGCTGTGTGAGGGGTCTTTTCAGGGAACGGAAGGAGAGAAAGTTATGGACGTATGAATCCATTCCTCCCACTGCGGTTCAAGACAATGGGTCGAGAGAGTCAGGTGGAGAGGTCAAAATGTCTCCCTCAACCAGTCTCTCGCAATCCGGCCCGCCATGTGGTAGGTATTCAAACGCATCCGCCTCCAAGACCTGGAAAAACCGCACCCCATGAACTCGGCCACCCCTACAATGTCATCAAACCTAGCGAACCACTTGGGCTGACCTGTGTTGGCATGAGAGGGTTGTTGGTTTTTCAATTAATGGTTTCCGGTGCGGAGCCCACACACGCCTCCCAAATTGTGCGTAACCTTTTGGTATTTTGATAAAATAGTGATGTAAACAAAGATACATATATTTTTATTTAATTAAAATGACGCTCTAAAGAGAATTTTTACTATTGTTGATGAAGTTTTTTTTTTTAATTCACAGTCCTCCCCACTATGGATGACTGTAATATAGTGTTGTGTTGGTGTCATAGTTATGCCCCTTCTGAACGACAGAGTAACGAAACATATATAAGTATTTACATATATATATAAGAGATATTTTAAACGAAAAATTGCTTAGAACCATATACTTCGCTTTCTATCAATCAATTGTACAATACGGCATTATAGGATGGGGTGGTACATGTACAAATCAAATACAAACAATTTACATATCACAAAAACTAATAATAAAAATAACTCTATTCATATTCGTCAGAAATTTTAATTATTATTTTTTTTAAATTTATAAACTAACGTTTAGACAAGATTTTTATGCATAGCACAAAGGGTAACAATTATTACAAGCAATAATTGTCAGCCTGAAACACTCATTTACATTGAAAAATCTTCCGAGAAAAGATACTTGCCGCCAACGGGACTTGAACCCGTGTCCTTCCGATTGCCGGTCGAATGCTCTGACCACTGAGCTATGGGGGCTTATCAAATACCCGCCAAATAATTCAATATATACTAGTGTTTCATTCAACAATTACTGCTTGTTATTTTTTTTTTTCCACCTGAAAACAACCAACTTTATTTTTGCAAGGAAGACATTGTTAGTGTTAAATCCCTCGCTAGGTGGCGTCGAGACAAATTATGTCTGCATTTATTGGGGAAATACTTAAACTTGTTAAATATTAATTATTATTTTTTAATTTATAAACTAACGTTTAGACAAGATTTTTATGCATAGCACAAAGGGTAACAATTATTACAAGCAATAATTGTCAGCCTGAAACACTCATTTACATTGAAAAATCTTCCGAGAAAAGATACTTGCCGCCAACGGGACTTGAACCCGTGTCCTTCCGATTGCCGGTCGAATGCTCTGACCACTGAGCTATGGGGGCTTATCAAATACCCGCCAAATAATTCAATATATACTAGTGTTTCATTCAACAATTACTGCTTGTTATATTATTTTTTTTCCACCTGAAAACAACCAACTTTATTTTTGCAAGGAAGACATTGTTAGTGTTAAATCCCTCGCTAGGTGGCGTCGAGACAAATTATGTCTGCATTTATTGGGGAAATACTTAAACTTGTTAAATATTAATTATTATTTTTTTTTAATTTATAAACTAACGTTTAGACAAGATTTTTATGCATAGCACAAAGGGTAACAATTATTACAAGCAATAATTGTCAGCCTGAAACACTCATTTACATTGAAAAATCTTCCGAGAAAAGATACTTGCCGCCAACGGGACTTGAACCCGTGTCCTTCCGATTGCCGGTCGAATGCTCTGACCACTGAGCTATGGGGGCTTATCAAATACCCGCCAAATAATTCAATATATACTAGTGTTTCATTCAACAATTACTGCTTGTTATATATATATATATTTTTTTTTTTCCACCTGAAAACAACCAACTTTAGACATTGTTAGTGTTAAATCCCTCGCTAGGTGGCGTCGAGACAAATTATGTCTGCATTTATTGGGGAAATACTTAAACTTGTTAAATATTAATTATTATTTTTTAATAAACTAACGTTTAGACAAGATTTTTATGCATAGCACAAAGGGTAACAATTATTACAAGCAATAATTGTCAGCCTGAAACACTCATTTACATTGAAAAATCTTCCGAGAAAAGATACTTGCCGCCAACGGGACTTGAACCCGTGTCCTTCCGATTGCCGGTCGAATGCTCTGACCACTGAGCTATGGGGGCTTATCAAATACCCGCCAAATAATTCAATATATACTAGTGTTTCATTCAACAATTACTGCTTGTTATTTTTTTTTTCCACCTGAAAACAACCAACTTTATTTTTGCAAGGAAGACATTGTTAGTGTTAAATCCCTCGCTAGGTGGCGTCGAGACAAATTATGTCTGCATTTATTGGGGAAATATTTAAACTTGTTAAATATTAATTATTATTTTTTAATTTATAAACTAACGTTTAGACAAGATTTTTATGCATAGCACAAAGGGTAACAATTATTACAAGCAATAATTGTCAGCCTGAAACACTCATTTACATTGAAAAATCTTCCGAGAAAAGATACTGTTTTTCAGGTGGAAAAAAAAAATATATATATATATATATAACAAGCAGTAATTGTTGAATGAAACACTAGTATATATTGAATTATTTGGCGGGTATTTGATAAGCCCCCATAGCTCAGTGGTCAGAGCATTCGACCGGCAATCGGAAGGACACGGGTTCAAGTCCCGTTGGCGGCAAGTATCTTTTCTCGGAAGATTTTTCAATGTAAATGAGTGTTTCAGGCTGACAATTATTGCTTGTAATAATTGTGTCAGAAATTTTATTCAAACAATTTAAGGTCACAAAATTAAGTGCATTATACTTCTGTCATACAACATTATAAATTTATAAAGATAATAAAAAAGAAATTAATTATTTTATTAATTAATTTATGAAGTTATACAAAATTATTGATAATATTGAGGACAGTTTGTCCCTACAATCTAATCTGAATTGCTTTTCCGATTGGTGTTTTAAAAATAAATTAATTCTCAATGTAAAAAAATGCCAAGTTTTGAGATTCCACAGAAAAAAAAAACCCATAGTTGTTCACTTACTTTCTCAATAATCACACTTTATTATCTGTTGTTGAAATAAGAGACCTTGACCTTTGACAATAAATTAATTTTATTAAACATATTAATAATATATCCGGTAAAGCTATGCAAATGTTGGGATTTATCTTACAATTTCGAAGGATTTTAAAAATTTAAAAACTGTCAAACTACTATACACTTCTCTTGTTAGAAGCCAACTCGAATTTAATTCCATGATTTGGAATCCATAATTCAGTACACATGAATATTCACTTCAGCATATCCAACATAAATTCTTACGTCACATTAATTTTAAATTAAACGAAAAAAGGATTTGTTCTGATTTATTTTATTTATTTAAAATTGTTAATAACTTGTTGAACTCTCCTGAACTTCTTTCGTTAATATGTTTTCATGTACCGAGTAGATCAGTTCGTCACAAATTACCTTACCATTGGAATAATACAGGATCTAATGCTGAATTATATGCCGTAATAAATCGCCTGCATATACATGGTAACACATATGTTGTTGATGATATGATAAATATTGAAAGATTATCAACATACAAACATTATTTAATTAAAGCTGTTTGTCAGCGCTTCTCAGTTAGATTATAATCTAATATACTTTGTATGTTTATATTCTTCATCAATGTTTATTTCTGGAATTTTTAAATTTATTACAACGTACTTTACGTAGTAATTTTTTAGTTCATAATATCTTGTACACATTCATAAGGTTTTCTTTTTCTTAATGTTTGTATTTATAATAGCTTACTATTTTTGCTTTATATCTACTGGCACTTCAATATGTACTCATGAATTTTTTGTCAAATTATTTTTTTTTTCTTAACTATGTATATTTTTTCAAATTATTGTAATTCCCATGTAAAAGCCGTTAATTGGCGTTAATTCATAATAAATAAATATTCGAAATAAAGTTGCTCCGTTTAAAAATAACAGAAATCGTAGAAAAATGTCAATACTTCCTACTTCAAAATGTAAAAAAACAATAGGAAAGTTAAATCATAAATCTTTCGGAGATAATTTTTTTAATTCATTACCAGAAAAAATTAGAAACATAATTTTCGTTATTTGTTTTTGGGGTGTCCGAAACGTTGGCTAAAGAAGAAGGTAGCGCAACACGGCATAACACCCCAAAAACAAATAACGAAAATGCTTTTGGCCGTGAAAATCTTAAAACTTATCAGAAACATAATTACTTATATAAAAGAATTTAAAACTCACCTAAAAATTATACCGAAAACTTGAACTGAATCATGTTAAATAAAACCAATATACACCCCCCCATTCACACAAGCTCTGATTATTTACGGGGGTATATCAAATGCATCTATTATGTAATTAATTACTATATAAAATTTAATTAAAATGTATGTATCTTTTTGTGACTAATAAAAAAAATTTTTTTTTTTTTTTTTTTCAATTTCCACATCTTCAAGTTTACTTTGCTATATTCATTTTTCTTGTTTATCTCCATGGTATTTTTAATTTCTTTTGTAAGGGCATCATAAAATTTTGTGGCACGGAATTTGTTAAGTAGATTTGAGGTTTTTTGTCCATTTAGTGTATTAATAATATTTTGTATTTCAATCATCCTCTTTACTGAGGATCCTGACCCAAATTCCAATTTCCGTGATGGAAATCTTTCGTCTATTATTTCTAAAAGATTATGAGAATACATGAATATTCATTATATTATTTTATTCAAAATCCCATTTTCTAGATACGAAACACCATTTATATTAGCCACGATAAAAGCAAACTCGTCGGCGCAGTATAAATAAATTTAGCAGTTCGTAACAAAGTTTTTGTCTAAATTAAACTAATAGTGGCAAGTCACAACTTTTCACTGCCTTTTACAAACACAGCGTCTCTGTTCTATTTGTCCATCTATGGAGGAAAAAGATTTGTAGCACAAATATTTTCGGTCAGCATGGTTTAATCATTATAATAAATAAATAAATTTAGTTTCTTCCACTCTTTTTCACTGGTAGATCATATCAATTTATTTAATCCGATTACGGCTGTCTTCAGTTAAGTTAAAAAATGTCTTAAATAAAAAAAATATTATGTATAAAACTACAATTTTTTTATTTATTACGATTGACCAGTTTTGTTTAACACAAGACAGAGTACCAATTAAACTAATAAAAAAAAACATTGTGTGCGGTACACGTATAGAGTGAGACCATACGAAACGTGGAATAAATGAACAGTGAGATAGCATGAAATTATTGTCTAACATAATAACAGAGTGAAAGAGATGTGACTGAGATGGCATTGTGTGTTCAATTCCTCGGCTGACTAAGTCCTCCATGTCGACACAAGCAATATTTTCCGTTTACTGTGGGGTTGGAAGGAGATTTTCAAAAATTTTTCCTAACCAGGGAATTTTTAACAATTGCAACACTTTCTTCAGTAAAAAAAAAAATTGTACATAATGGGTTACCATATTAATGGGTTACTATATAAAGAGACAATACATCAACTGAAGAGGTGATTAAGGTAATTGAACCGGTCGGTCGTAATAAATTAAATACACTGCATTATTTCAACAAAGCAGTTGTTTTATTTATTAATATCTCAAACCACAAAGTTGCTTTGTACCAAAATCATTAAAAAAATCTTAAAATCATTAAAATAGAATACAGCCATTAACGAAAGGCTTAAAAATAGCTATATAGGTATATCAATAAGCATCGGAGCACCGTCTCATGCTGTTATTATTAAATCAAATAACGTAGTCGCATATATTGACTGCGAAGCAATTTGTAGTCAATAAATAAACTTTTAAAGTTGACAAAACTATGTGGGAGTTGGTAAACATTGGATAATTATAAAGGACTGACACCCCTCGATTGTGATACTAATTATGGTGAATCGATACTATGATCTTAAGGGGAACAACTAGCGGTAATCGCTGCACAAGCATACATCAGAGATTCGAAATTAGATACACCGAGGGAGTACAAGGCGGTCACTACCCAGATTTCTTAATTTCGGTATTAAAATGCACTGAGAGATCTATATGGAGATCATTGCATAGGTAGCTTTCACGTCCCACCACAGGGCCATCGATCACTGATGGGTAGTTTGTTAATTTCAGCAAATTCTACTTCCTAATTCCGATCCCTTCAAATACTTGAAAGGAAGGGTTCAACTAAGATTGATAGTTCTGTTGGTCCTCTACTCGGGAAAATTCATTTATGAAATAAAATTGGTGACCCCGACACGCTACGGTCATGTGGAGGAGTTGAGGGAGATAGGCGATGGCCGCGGGAATGATGAATGATGAATGTGCCGCGAGTTGGGACCGCCATTACAACTTACCACGCTTCCCAACCTCACGAGACACATCTCACCAAACTTTTAACTGACTTCGGAAAGTTGCCAGACTTTGTATCCCTTTGCATTATTAATTAACTCTAAACTAATATCCATCCATTCAATTTCATCGGTTTATTCTAAAAGAAAGGATATATTATATTATAGTACCTACCTATATAATATTAGTGTATGGATAAACATATTACCTTCTTAGAAATAGGATTTTTAATGGTAAGCCCACACTGCGGCCAACGTTCCAACTTCAAACGTTTGGACGATCGTGTGGAGGGGTGTTCGTGCGTTGGAAGCTGTCCACACCGTGCCGCGTACTATTAAAATGACTATATTATTACGGAGAGTGGTATAACAATTGTTTGAAAACATGTCGTGTATATAAGTATATGATTATACGTACGTAATAATTGTAGGCAACTGAAAAAGATACAGCGTAGCTACAGCTGTTTCATGTCCGCCATTTTGAAGTACGGAATTCGGGGTTGGAGGGTTGGCCGCAGCGACAACACGATCGGCCAACCTTCCAACTCCGAACTAAGTTCGGAGTTGGAAGGTTGGCTTCATTCTGGACGTAGCATAACTCTCGACAGGCCAAGCAAGATGCCAAACAAAACGTCCGTAACCATGTGGGTCGGCCGACGACCCCATGCATTTTTCTGTTTTATGGGCATTTAAAACATAGAAATCCCTTCTTTTTTTTTGTTATTTGTCCAATTATTGGGCAGGGAATATTACCTATATTTGATCAAATATTTTTTCCTGCGATCAACATTTTTTTTTTAAACAGCACATTATGTATTAATCCTTTGCGCAGGAATACCTAAAATACTAAAAATGTATTACATGAATTCAAGTAGATATAAGAAGGATAGTAATTTTGGGGTCTACCTTCAGCCCCAGTTGGCTGTGGGAGAGTTAAATGCGTTTATAACTTTTTTTTATTCGTTGTTTCTGCCCATTATTCTACACACCTTTATAAAATATTATTTACACACTTTTAAAATGCACTTATGATCAAACATAAGACACAAGTAATGAAAAAGTGAGTATATAAATATAAGACAAAGGTACTCAATATAAGACAAACCCACTAAGGCACTACAGGTGAAAATAAACCAAAAATTCAAAAATATACCAATGATCACCTAAGTATGAAATAAAATTTTAAAGATACGCCATAAAAATATAGGTATGTTTGTCTTGTATTAAAATAATAAAGCGAAATAGTGAAACATAAAAGTTTGATTTAAAAAATGATTTGTTGTTTTTTTTTATTCAGTTTCAAGTAAGTATATGTTATAAGTTATAATGTTAGATTTTAAGTTATGGTAGTTTTGTAGTGAAATTTCACAAATGGAGGTTTACAAGGAGTTTACGGGAAATCAACATCTGAATCATTCAGCCATAATTTTAATTAATTTATGTAATGTGATATTTTATTTGGCATTTGAATTTATTTTGGTAGAAGATTACATGTTCGAGGACCAATAAAACTACCATGTGTTAATTTGGGGATGTAAAATACATTATAAGTCATTTTGCTAATTCTTTAAGGCAATTGTTAAAAATATGTTGCAAAGTTTTTAAAATATATTTTTTAATGTATTACATTATTGACTAATGACTATTTTTTGCAAGCAAAACAATGGAATAATTTTTAAATTATAAAATGCGAAAAATTGACTGGTGCACAGCATATATAAATTAATAGACGTCTTAAGTTTTACCATCTTACGTATCTACTCGTATATAATTTTGGAGGTACCCATTATGTACATATTATGTTACTTTGTTATCAATGGAATGATATAAGGGTTACAACTAAATTCAATGTATGGTCGTTTTTAAACAGGAACAATATTATGCACCTACTTCAAATTGACCTCCAATGTCATCAGAGGCTAAAAAAGGTTAAATTTGCTATGAAATATACACAGAAACTGAAATATTATCTTCACTTTAAATTGTACCCAGTTTACAAGAATTCAAAATCTCAAAAGTTTACTCCTAATCATTCATAACCCCGACACGACATCTAGCATAAATCACTTACAATAATGATGTTGGGTTTGGCCTACCTCTGTATGAGAAGCTCGTCAATGACTGCCTGGTCCTGTTCGCTGCGGATGCTGACGAGGTGTCCCCCCTGGCGCACGCATTCCGCCTCTGCCTGTGCCCAAGGTAGGCGCGCGTGCTCGAACACTGCCACACAGAACTGGCGCAGCCCGACCCAGCCGTACGAGCAGCCACCCACCACGCCCTCCATCGGCTGCGAGTGGTACCACAGCTTCAGGAATAGGCCCACCGTACTCTCACCATCACTGGTCACACTCCGCTTCGTCACTTCACTCTCGTTGGACAAGCTCGCCCCGTCATCGCCACTAGTAAACACGTTATTGCTGTTCAAATTCCTATCACTATCTTCTAACTTCACACCATTTTCTTTAACTACTTTTACATCGTCACTTTTGTTGTTTAGCACACTTTTCGAAGTCCTTCTTATCAAAACGTATATAATCACGTTATTTTCTTTGGATATAATTTGCACGTTCCTCAAGGGATCCCCGGATTTGGAGCAATGTATCCAGGAGTTGGCCCCGTCCCATAACTTTATGGACAGGCCGAGACACTCGGGCACTTTGGCCTCGCGGGAGTCGAGTAAGGTGGAGTATTCCGTTTCGAGATCTTGCAATATGTCGTTGTTGGAGGAACTTTGCGCCAAAGTTGTGCTTTCCGGGACCGGGTTGTTTGCGCCGAGTTTGACCGCTCTTTCCCCCATCTGTAGGCGCAGGGCGACTCTATTCCCGTAAGGCAAGTGTATTCGGAACGTGCAGTGAAGTGAGTTCGTCGGTTCGATTTCGAAGGAACCGTTTCTCGCCGTGAGAGTGACGTTGTAACAGTAATCTACCAGTCTATAAGATATCACGAAGGAAGGGGTGCCGTGCACGTGCAGGTACGGGCTGGCCTTGGTCTCGGAGGCCGAGATGTAGAGGGTTCTCTCGGCCTCGGGTAATTCCTCAAGTTTGCCGCAGAGGTGGCTGTGCTGGGAGTGGCGTGAGGGTGGGCCGCCGGGGTTGAGACGGATGAAGCCTCCGCTGGAGCAGGGCACGTTGAGCCTCTCGAGGGTGACTAGGAGACCGTGCTTCTGGGCGGCCGCGGCGGGGAAGAACACCTGACAGTCTGTCGGACTCCGCGGAATATCGCCCCAACTCAGTCTGCCCGACGTTCTGTACAGAGACAGCTGACATTCTGAAACAAAAATAATTTTTTTAAATAACATCATTTATTAGTATCAAATTTAACCTTCTTACCGCGTTCCTAATGTTTACATTGGAGGTTGCCTACCACTTTCCCACGAGGCGGCGTTCTAAGGAAACAGATGGTTTCCTCCTTCACCGTACTCGTCAGAACTCTAATTTTTTATTTATAAAGAAACAACTTTTTATTTAAAATTACTCTAGACCCCAATGTCCGGGCATACATTTTTAGCAGGCAGTATGCGAGTGCGTACATGTTGTTAGTTATTTATTTTGCAATATCACGTCACGAAATAAAAGTTTATTAATATGTAGGAAGAAAAGTTAATAGAATAAAATGTAAATAAATAAATAAAAGCAAAGCAAATAATACAAAGTTATAGCTACATTCAAAAATACAAAAAAAAAATAGAATAAAATATGTTTACTGGATAACAGTTATTGTATGCGGAAATGTTGTAATTTCGAATGACAGCTGTTTCGCCTTCTGAAGGCATTATCAAACTGTGGTGAAGCCACCTACAGACGATAAATTTATTTATATTTTTTCCATATGGGTATTTACAATGAAACACTTATATTGAAAATCAAATTGCTTTTATTTGTCTTACCTATATCATTTTTAATTTCCGAGTAAAATATTGAGTATATATATTATTAATTACCCTTAAAATTTCCCCACTTGTTGTTTTGTTAAAATTAAAATTAAATCCTATTAAAAAGTGTGTATTCAAAGATACATTTTATAAGCAAAACGACGGTTTACCTGTGTATTTGCCGGTCAGTCCACTTCTTGTGGAAATATATTCATGGACGACTACATTGAAAAACAAATTTTAGATTCAACCTTTAACACATAATTAATTTATTATGTTCGTTATCTTTACGACTTTCTGATTGAAAAAAAAAACTTAAATAGTACAATTGAATCACACTAATCACTATCAAAACTTATCAGTGTGTACATTTTAGATTGAAGGGCACTTTCTTTGTTGTCCCGGTGAAAGTAGCTTCGTGTGATTTTACCTACGATTCTGAAATAGATGGACGCTTTGATGGTTTTGGCCATGTCGGCCAAATGACAAAAGAAGTGTACGGAGCATTATAATTAATTTAGTGGTATTTATGAATAATCTGAGTATTGTATCAGATAGAAGGTATACTTACATAACTGCATACTCAATTCAAATTTCTATGTTTCGGAGATGTCTGAATGATCAATTGGACGATCGATGTAGTTACTTCCAGTAGTTTGTCACAGGTCAATGGTTACAAGACAGTTAAAGCATGACCAGTGGACCATTCTTATTCCTGACTTGAGCCCATTGAGTGCTTTGATTAATTAATAAGAGGAAGACCAATTCCAGGACTTGATTGACCATCCTTTAATCCTTCAGCCTTGTTTTGGGCCTGCTCCTTTCCGACTGTTTAGGCCCAATTATTCAATTTGAACCATCAACAGTCACTGATTTCGACAAAATTCTGAATTGAATGAACTGTTAGACAAAATAAATGTATCAAATTATTCAACATGATACATTTTAAGTTCGTGATATTTCTGTACGCCAGATTTCAAATCCGTTGAAGCTAGGATCAAACATACTAATTTTGGCTGATATAAAGCATGATCAAGTGATCCAAATACTTAAGAGCGTTTAACCAGCCAGCGGAGTAAAATCCACATTTCGTCGAAAGTTGTTCTTCCGATCGTGCAGGACTGTTACAATGAGAAAGATTAATTATTCTCCGTACCAGCTTTTTTAAATTATAACTCAATATCGAATTTATTTCAATCCAAATTAGCTTTAATTTATACCTTCATCTAAAAATGCTGAAAGGCGTGATGATAAAACTATTAAAATAGTGTACCTTTTGTAGTTATTTTTTGATTATAAGTATTTATCATTTTTCAATAATGTCTAAATTTAATAAGAATGTTAAAAAAATCTGAAATATATTAGTTTGTAAGTGCGCAAATAAATACACAAATGGACCAATTTTCGTCAAGAAAGACATGTACGTACATATTTTTTAATGATTTTATTGAAACTATAATTAAAATTCTAATACATAACTTTGCTAGATAATGTATTGATTTATTTTACTGCATGATTACATTATTTGAAATGGGTGTGGTATAATACAAAAACTTTTTTGAAAATTTAACAAATCTGCCAACGACCTATGGAAAAACCTTATTATACTAAAAATTAAAAAAAATTCTAAAAAATTATTACATGCGAATGCTAGATAAAAGAACAATCTTTCGAAATCCATTTATAATTTTTTGTGGAAAAGAGTCAATACGTCTAAAAACTTTTTTGAAAATGACGTATTTCAGGCTTTCTCTGGTAATGCCCTCTTAAGTGGGTCATGTCAAGAGTCTAAATAACAGAAGGGTATATATGAGAGGATTTATGAATGTAAAAGGAGCAAAAGAGGGTGTGGCAAGCCAGATTTGCTTGCCGGTCCGTCCTCTCTGATTACCCTTGCGCGAAACGGTGGGCTAGATAGCTAGTTGTTAGTTTTAGCAACGATTCTGAATAGCCAGATACTTTCAAATTCTCCTTCCTCTCCATCACATCATTCCCTAAATGGTGATGCCAAAATTTCGCAGGTATTTGTCATGTAATAATAATATATACCTCACGAGATTAAACTGAAATGTATATAATATTGTCATGATTTAAAGGGGTGAAATTGAGTTATAAAACGAACAAACATCATCAGGGGTCGTAACACAGAAAACGGAGTGATATATGGAGGTTTTTCCGGGTGGAGACTGCGCCATAAAGCATCCTGTCGCCTGGAAAAATCGTCCCCGAAACACTCAACCTTTTTTGACTCGAGGAAGGAAAAATATAACGAAAATCATAACGCAATTCACTTTATCAGACATTTATTACTTTTTTGAAGAAATACGAATATTTGTTTCCACGTAAACATGAAATAAAAGCAATTTAAAATTTCTATGTTTTTGACGCGGTCCAGATTTCACTTGAAACCAAGTTTTTTTTAAATTTTATTGAACGAATAGTTAATACATATCAACAAACAACTCCTGCTAAGCCAATTGAATTGACTTGTCAACAGGTGCTTATAGTTTAGTTACATATACATTTTAAAAGTTGTATAAATTAGTTAACAATAATATTCAATGCCCAGAGTTGCTAAATAAAATTCAATTTAATGTACCTGCGCGTACAACACGCTCTTCTGTCCTATTCAGGGTTGATCAATGCAAGACAAACTGTAAGCAAAATTCTTGTGTGAACAGACTATGCAATAGTTACAATAGCATATTATCCAAGGTGAACAATTTCAATTCTGAACTTTCCAAATATAAGGGGTACATAAAAGAGTATTTCTCTGATGTTTCATGAATATGTTATGTGTCTATGTTTCTATGGTTTATACTTTAATTCTGTCATGATTTTATTTATATGTACAACCTGGCTTCTTATGGTTACCAATTTATTTATTTATTTATTTATTTATCTATAATAAAATATATTTACAATGTATTGATATCTTTATGTAAATTTTAGTTTTGTATACTTAATATTTTGTTTTATAAAATTTTTGATCTCATACTCCTTTCTTATAAATTTTATTATTTAAAATTTGCTATTATGCTGTTTAATCAGAGGTAAAGTCACATGAAGGAAATCCATAATTGGTTTTATTTTGGCTACACAAACATGTACAAACTGGAAAAATGTAAACTGTTGATTTCCCGAAAATAAATAAATAATTTACATCTCATATCTACAGATTCAACACTTTTTCATTCATACCTATCAATACAATTTTTTTTTCCGATCCAATTTTTTCCAATTTTTCACCATATATTTAACCGTATTCATAGAATTACATTGCTTTAGAGCAGTGGTCGTCACACTTTTCTGGTCAAGGGCCACATAGGACAATGTGAGGTATCACTGCGGGCCGCACACTTATGATTTGGGGGGGGGGGGGGGGGTGTTGTACCTTTTTTTTAGCAAGTTAAAAAAGCATTTTTTTTGGATTTAAGTACCAGGTTGCTACCTCCTTCCTTCTTGTGTTCGTGATGTAGTGTCAATTCTTAATAATAATAATGCACGTCATGGAATCGTTCAGTTCAGTTTTCATCCACTTCCCGAACTATTGAATATGTGAATTTGCGCACACGCGATAAGAATTAATACAATACATACAATAACAAAAATTAACCAATATTAAAGTTTACTTTGCTTTAATTAGTACATGATAAGCGTGTTTTTTTGGTCTTTTTTAGACCATTTTTTTTACCTACACTGTGCCATCTCTACGCCCTCTAATTTTCTCTGGGTCTTCTACTGCCCCCCTTAAAGTCTCCAACGACCACAGGGGGGCGTTATCGCCCACGTTGAGAACCTATGATGTACACTATGTGTTCAAAAACCAACTGGGCGATTTAAAATCAAATGTCAATCAATTAAAATCAAGTAAGTTTTAAGATTTTCACGGCCAAAAGCATTTTCGTTATTTGTTTTTGGGGTGTTATGCCGTGTTGCGCTACCTCCTTCTTTAGCCAACGTTTCGGACATCGTTGCAGTGTCCATCATCAGGGCAGATCCGGCAGATCCACATCTACCGGATCTGCCGGATCTGCCCTGATGATGGACACTGCAACGATGTCCGAAACGTTGGCTAAAGAAGGAGGTAGCGCAACACGGCATAACACCCCAAAAACAAATAACGACAATTAAAATCAACGTTTTAAAATCATGTGTGTACGTACACAAAATAAAAAAAACGGATAATATAACTGTACATGAAAAAAAATATATTTAAAAAGAAAACGCCAGATATTTGTGCGGGCCACAAAAAAACCGTATAGTATAATTGTTAATGAAAAAAAATATATTTAAAAAGAAAACGCCAGATATTTGTGCGGGCCCCAAAAAAAACTGATATTATAATTGTACGTGAAAAAACATATGTTTAAAAAGAAAACGGCAGATATTTGTGCGGGCTGCGAAAAAAAAAGATACTATAAAATTGTACATGAAAAAAAATATTTAAAAAGAAAACAGCAGATATTTGTGCGGGCCGCATAAACACGGATCGTACAATGGTGCATGAAAAAAAACATATTTTAAAAGCAAACAAACAGCAGATATTTGAGTGGGAAGAAAAAAACGGAAAGTATAAATGTAAGTACATGAAAAAAATATATTTAAAAAGAAAACGGCAGATATTTGCGAGGGCCGCAAAAAAACGAAAAATGTAATTGTACGTGAAAAAAAAATATTTAAAAAGAAAACGCCAGATATTTGAGCGGGCCGCACAAATATGCGCCGCGGGCCGCATGCGGCCCGCGGGCCGCAGTTTGACGACCACGGCTTTAGAGTGTCAGATAATAAATTAAATATCTTCGGTATGATGTATTCAATCGTTCTCTGTCCGTACTTATTATTAAATTTCGGAACTATTAACCCGTCGTTGCGCGTGAATCTAGTGCTGTATTTATGTTCTAATTTCTCTTTATGCCGTATTGCCTTCACTTGTAAAATTTTACGAAGACTTAGTTTTTACCACGTGTAATAATTATAATCATTGGAGGGAAAAAAGAGACAGAAGACGAGAAGATACTAACTAATAAATTATGCCAATAAACAAATCAGATAATGCTAACTACACTCTTTTAGAGTTTCGTTTAAAGTGAATAATTTTGCCATTTAATATTGGTATAAAACGAAGTTGCCATGTTATATGAACCGTCTAGTATATAATATCAAAGTTTTTATGTGAATAGTAGACCTCGCGTTCGATAAAGTATTTTCTAATTTTCTCTTATTTATTTATTTATTTGATGCAATATTATTTACATTTTTTACATAATTCAATGATGTTGGCCTCACTGGGTGGTTTACCCGTGCTGAGGCCTCCATTTCATATACAAAATTATACACAATACATATAAATATATATATACATAATATTGGTGAAAAAAGGGAAAAAAGTAAATAAAAAACATACGATTAAGATAAATTAAACTTAAAAATGAGAGATTTAGAATTAACATAAAATTAAGAATAAATAATATTAAATAAGGTTAAAAACGATATTTTTAATACGTGTAGTGTGTTTGTGGCTAATTGTGTTTTATATTGGTTTTGTGTGTTACTTGTATGTTTTGTTATTTTATGCTATGATATTTTGATAGTATTGTCTATTTTGGTCTTTAATCCACTTTGTAATTTTGTGTCGGAATTTATTTTTGTTTTCCTCAATTTTATTTTCAAGTGTTAGACTGTTGAATGCTTTCATAGCGTGATATTGGTAATGTCTTTGTCCAAAGCTTGTATTTACCGTCGGAGTTTTTAAGTTTTCTTTGTATGCTTGGCTAACTGGTCTGTTTGTGATATTTTGTGTTTGTTGAAGGTTGTTTTTTGGTCAAAAATGTAATTTAGTAGCGATTTAACATATAATTGTCGTATGTCTAGTACGTCACAACGGTTGAATATTTGGTCTGTATCAGTAAGTCTATGTTTTTTAAGTATTACCTTTAAGATCATTTTCTGCGCAATTTCCAGGTGTTCGATAGCTGAGTTTGTTGCTCCTCCCCAAGCAATTATCCCATATTCTATTATAGACTGACAGAGCAAAATATATTGTTTTCATTTGTTGTATTTTGTATATGTTTCTTATGTTTAGGAAAATGTGTATCGTTTTGAGGAGTTTATTTGTGACTTGTTGGATGTGACGTGTCCATCTAAGGTTATGGTCAATTATGATTCCTAGATACTTTATTTGTTCTTTTTTTTCTAGAGGAGGGCAAACGCAAATGTTGGTGTTTAAACATTCGTGTATTTTTATGGTGTTTGTGTTATTTTTTGGCTGTCCTGTGCATTTATACTGTACGTTGCGAATTTTGTTTTCGATATGTTTAGTGTAAGTATGTTTGAGTCTAGCCATGATTTCACTCGCGTGATTCCTAAATTCGCTATGTTGTATGCATTTTTCCAATCCTTAGATTTAAAGAGTAAAACTGTGTCGTCTGCATAACTAACTATTTCACCGTCTATTTTCATGCTGCAAAGTTCATTAATGTAAATAGTGAAAAGAACGGGCCCTAGTATGCTTCCTTGTGGAACTCCATATGTAATTGGTAGTGGCTTGCTAATATGGTTGTTAATTTTTACTTGCTGTGTTCTGTTACTCATATAACTTTTTAATAGTACTATTCAAGTACTATGTTGTAGGAAGGAGGAAACACAAAGGCCGGCAAATTGTTCCACAGCTGAGTTGTTGAATACAAGAACGAGTCGAAGAACCGACCCGTTCTCATGTGACAAATTTCAACTGTGTACATATGTTGGGTACGCTTTTGGCGTATTTCCCGACTACGCACCGGTTCCGAAGGGATCAATGACGCTAGTTCCTCGGAGCATCTTCCATTGAAATACATGGTAGAACATGGATAGCATTCCCACCCGACGCCTGTGCTTTAAAGAATGCAATCCTTCTGTTAAATTAAGAGAATCTATTAGACGGACCGTCCGTTTCTACACAGAGTCGAGGGTTTTTCAGGTATTTTGGGGCTCCAGACCAGAGGTGGCTTCCAAATTCAACCGTGGGGCGCACTTGTGATTTGTACAGGGTTAGCAGTTGTGTACTATTAAAGTATCTGTGGGCCCTGTAAAGCACGCCCAGTTTTTGAGAGGTTAACTTAACTCTGGCTTCGGTGGATGATACCTCCGTTAAAATTTTCTAATAAACAATAAATAAATATCTACGTGTCACATGTCACTTACTCCCCATTACCTTTACATTTTTAATATTTATCAGTATAATAATTGTGTTTTGAAGCGTGTGTTCAGAATAGTGTATCTCCACTGAAGAGCAGAACCGTTTGATGCGAGCGTCTGTATGCGGAAAGTAAGATATTTTTTCCCTTACTTGCACTGAAAATGATGAAACAGTTTCCAATATCAAGATTCTTTCCTGGATAAACCAATTCATTAGTCTGTCCGGGGGTTAATGAGTTAAAAGATGTTGTGGAAATTGGCATTAACAGTACCTAAGAGCCTATTTATAAACAAGTCTTGCTATGCAATCATTATTACCTACGCATGACAGCTGTTTCGCCTTCTGAAGGCATTATTGAACTGTGGTTATACCACTTACAGACGATGTATTTATAATATTTCTAGATAGGTATTTACGATGTTATTTATTTTTTGCTTTTATTTTTATTACCTGAACCCTTATTAATTTTTGAGTAAAATGACTGAAATTATTAAACACAATAAAAAAACACATAAATTTGTTTAAGACCACTTTTATTTTAAAACACTCTACCGGTTTCAGAAGCACCCTTCCTTCGTTAGGAGAATATTATAACTAAACTATGATACAGAATATTAGGTGTTTGAGTGGGAGGTGAGCAAAGGGGTGGGGGTAATTGCACCGGTGGGGGTGCACCGGCTAGTAAAAATCCCTCTATCGTCTGTTAATTTCGCGATTGAACTTTCAAAAATTAAACAAATTGCTCTAAATAATGGTTATTCCACAAATTTAATTGATAAAGTCCTAAATTAGAAACTTAAACTCATTTCAACTAATACATTTTTATTTGGTACACCTTAAAATAATAATAAAATAATAAATCGCGTTCAATGGCGCAGAATTTTATATATATCCAACTTTTCCTCACTTAGTACAAAAAACTTACCTGTCCACATTAAACCCGCGTTCTATAACAATTTAGGTAAATTACTAAAAAATACTAAAGATAGAGATCATAAATTAAGCCACTCAAGCATTTACCAACTATTTTGCAATGATTGTCCTTCGTTCTACATAGGTAAAACAACTAGCAATGTAAACATTAGAATCACCGAACATTTAAGATGCTTAAATATACTCCTATGCGAAGGATTCAACAGCTTGGAAACAAATACTCCGATGTTGTTGATATATTTAGTACATCAATCTTATTATATAAGCATACCTTATTGAAGTTTTTTTTATCAAATAGGGGAATATTTTGCTAAAGCTATTAAAATTGACTAACACATTGACAGTATTTTGTTGGCTGAAAGAAAAAAAACTATTTCGGATTTTTTTGTATTTTGTACCTACATCCTGTTTGGTTCAAATTAAATACCTAATATTTTTACTTTGTATTTATTTTTGTGCAAGTGTTTTAAACAGTAGTTTCCTGCACTATTTACAAGTATAATTTCGTTAATATTGTTATATATATATATATATATATATATATATATATATATATATATATATATATATATATATATATATATATATATATATATATATGTATGTAAAAACCTAAATAGGCGTAAATAAATAAATAAATAATAATTTTTCAGAGTTTGCTAATCACCTAATTTCTACAGATCACACTTTTAATAAGGACACAGGGGTTAAAATTCTTCACCGTAATAATAAAAGCAAAAAATTAGATAATTTAGAAGCACTAGAAATCAGAAAATCCCTAAATAATAATGCTAGTTTTGAATAACCAAATTAATTTATCTTTCAGTCCCATTATAAATATTTTTCCAATTAACCGCTCTGTTCTTTCCGGAAATCCCGCAATTACCCCCACCCCTTTGCTCACCTCCCACTCAAACACCTAATATTCTGTATCATAGTTTAGTTATAATATTCTCCTGACGAAGGAAGAGTGCTTCTGAAACCGGTAGAGTGTTTTAAAATAAAAGTGGTCTTAAACAAATTTATGTGTTTTTTTATTGTAAATTATGGCGAGCCACAAAGTTAGTGCTTTTTACAAATATGAAATTATTAAAGGTTATCCTTTTAAAGTTTCCCGAATTACTGTATTGTTTAAATTTGACTAAAGGTCGTTATTCTAGTCTAGTTATTCCCAAATGATGACTCATGGGTTTATTATCCAGCGTAATTAATTTTTTTTGAAATTGGCTTAAACATATTTAAGATCAGCGAGCGAATTATATTTTTTTGTTGATTTATCAAAATAGCTTTCGGATTATTAGTTTTTTTTTTAATTTCCAAGGAGTTTTCAATCAAATCTGGATATATGGATCACACTTCTAGGAACTATTTACCGTTCAGTGTTTATCATTAAGCCACGTATGAACCAGTTAACCAGTTGAACTAACCGGTAATTGAAAAGTTGATTATCGGGCTGTGTCATTTGTTCAGGACTAATTGTATTGGACTCAAAGAGCTTGTTGTTCGGGAAATAATTGCTTCCTCGCGCACTCCACAAAACCGAATTAATATTCAAATTGATGTCTATTGGTCCCAAATAAATAAATTAAAATGCGCACCGGATATAACAAAATTTTAAATTTATTTCATTAGTCTAACATATATTGAAACAATGGCCGATCGAAGCGCAAAAGTGGTTTCTATTTATTTTATGAATTATTTTATAAGAAAGAAAAAAGTTAATACAAGGAAAATATTACAAATACCCTTAGCCAAAAAAAAAACGTTTTTGAGATAAGTTTTTTCTTATACGGGGTGGCGCAAAATCAATCATCCAATTTTGTTTTTGAATAACTTTTTTACTAAATAAAAAAAATGATTTTGAGTAATAAAAATCTTTATTTGGACTTTTACAATTTTTTCTGTTAAGTGGAAAAGATGATCAATTGGCTGCCGCCAGTGTTGATACACATATATGCCCGTTTTATCGCATTTTCCATGACTTTCCGCAAGATTTCCGGTGATAACTGTTCGCATTCCTGTCGAATATTCTCCTTAAGGGCTGTGATTGTCTGAGGCTTGTTGGCATAAACCCGCGACTTCAAATAGCCCCAAATAAAGAAGTCTGGAATGGTTTAATCGGGCGATCTTGCTGGCCATACCAAATCGCCAAAACGAGAGATTACGCGACCAGGAAACGCTTCCTTCACAATATCCATTGTGGGTCGTGCTGTGTGTGTGGTTGCACCGTCTTGTTGAAACCACATGTTCACCAAGCTCCGCTCATCCAATTCCGGAAGTAAGAAGTCGTTTATCATGGCCCTGTAGCGTTCGCCAGTAACAGTGATCGTAATGCCAATGGCGTCCTAAAAAAATACGGCCCCATAACTCCTCCCGCGTCAACGCCGAACCACACAGTGGCTTCGAATGGATGTAATAGCTTTTCGTGTATCACACGCGGATTTTCAGTGCCCCAGAAACGAATATTATGCTTAATGATGTAACCGTTTAAGTGGAAATGCGCCTCGTCGCTCATGGTGACTTTCGACAAAAATTCGCTAAAAGCGTTAAAGCTTAAATCAACACATTTATTCCACGCTCTTGCGGAGTATAGCGCTCCATTGCTTATCTGTTTGTATTCTGCAGCTGTCTAGTTCACAAATATGATTGACGTACGACGCCATTTGCAAAAATTATAACATCTTCCGATATGCTGATTAATTTTGCGCCACCTTGTATAAGTTCATAATTTCTAGTTTAAAAATAAGTAATTTAGCAGTTTACGCCTCTAATTTTTACAACCTAACTAGCGAGTACTGACACAATATTTTTTCCGTCTAGTGCGTTACATGAAAAAATCAGAACTGACTCGTGTCTCATTTTAAATCCCACCCTTTGCCCTTCCTCATCCCCCACCCCTCCGTCACCCCTCCCCAACATATCTTTACCATGCATACCCAACCCACCCCGTACCCCTCCCGCGCACCTTTTCCTTCCGCGTTCCCTTCTCATCTTCCCCTTCCCTCACCCCCTCTCCCACGAACCCCCCACCCTTTGATCTCAAATCCCTTCTGGATTTCCTTCTCACTCCTCCCTTCAGTCCCTGCCGCTCAACCATATGAAATATACCCACAGCAGCAGTCTGAACTCTCTTCGCCATTATTCCTCAATTTTCCACCCTCCAACACTGGTCTTCTGGCTAGTGTAAACACCAGCTGCACATCACGTGAGCGACGGACGGGAGCGCAGAGTTTCGGAAGCTCAGAGCGGTCAGTCTTCAGACGGGGCTGCAAGGAACACACCAGCGAGTATCGAAATCAAAGCGGGATGCCGGACTTCAGAAGAATAATTATATTAACGTTATCTTCAAATTTTACTTCATGTATTTTAGATTTTGGTTAATCCATTAATATATATTAAATTATTTTCTTATGTCATACGTAAATAAGATGGCGCCTTTGGGAATTACTTGATAGTTTGACCTCATTAGAATCAGTAGATTTTTAATGTGACATTATTAATTACGCAATTATAATTGGCAACTGGCTTCTGATATTTTTTTTTTTTTTTTTTGTACGACAGACAGGTGAGTCCAATTACGGTACAATTTTAATTTTCTTATAACTAACAATACATGTATATAGTTTTTTTAAAACATGGTACGGTGATATCGAACACATCTATATCCGCTGGTAGGGCATTAAGCAATGCCATACCTCTTGTCATGCTGTGTTGAGCCATGACATCTGTCCGACCCTGCGGTATGTGGAATAGGGCGTGGCTACGAGTTCGACAGTATTTGGCAGGAGCGAATAAGCCACAGCATGACAGGAGATATGGAGAATCAATAAGGTTTTTTATTAACTTTAATTCGAATACCATGAGTCCGGCATTACGCCTGGTCTCTAGGCTTTGATAATTTGTCTCCTTTAGCAGTTCCACGTGATGCATGAATTTCGGATATATTCCGTAAGATCGCATGTAAACATACCTTAGGAATTTTTTTTTGAATTTGTTCAATCATATTTATGTATTTAAGTTGATATGGTATCCAGACAGTACTAGCGTACTCCAGCTTGCTTCTGACCAATCCGTTGAACATGGCGGTCATTGCTTCTACGTTACTGAATTGTTTGCAAGTTCTAATTACACAACCAAGCATTTTGGAGCAAGCCGAAGTAAGCTGCACTATATGATTTGAAAATGTTAGCCTGGGATCAAAGGTCACCCCAAGATCCTTGATGATATTTACGCGTGTTAGTATTTCTCCATTCATTCTATACGGGTATAATAACGGATTTTGTGAACGACTATAAGTCATAACGACGCATTTTTTTATATTGAAATTAAGTTTATTTTCTAACGACCATTTCATGATTGAATCGAGGTCTGCCTGCAGTTTGGAATAATCGTCATCTGATTCGATTTCCATCATCAGTTTCATGTCATCCGCGAATAGGAGACATGAGCTATGACGTATGCAGTCCTGAATGTCATCTATTAGAATAAGGAATAACATGGGACCTAGATTCGATCCTTGAGGAATTCCTGACAGAGCTACGAACTCATGGGAGTCGTATCCATTTACATTTACATACTGGCTTCTATCTTTTAAATATGACGCAAAAAATATCAGTAAGGGTTGATTAAAACCTATTTTGTGCATCTTTCTTAATAGAACGTCGTGATCTACTCGGTCAAATGCCTTTGCAAAATCCGTGTAGATTACGTCCGTCTGATGCTTACAGTCTAGGCCTTTTGCTACCCGTCGAGAAAAAGAGAGTAAGTTGGTTACCGTTGATTTCCTCGGTAAGAAGCCATGTTGATTTTCTCGTAAGAAAGGCGCGATTTGCGGACCGATTTTATCACAGATAATCATTTCAAAAATTTTTGGAATTGTTGACAGTACTGCAACTGGTCTATAATTTCTGACATCAGTCTTTTCATCGGTTTTGTGAATAGGGCTGACCCTCGTTAATTTCCAACACTGTGGAAACGTGGATGACATGATGCAGAGATTAAATATGTAAGCAAGGGATACACAGATATTGGGAGAGATTTTTATAATTATCGAAGGAGGAATACTGTCCGGACCAATAGCCTTGTCAGGTCGCATATTCCGGATACAGGCTTCTATTTCCTGGATGTTGGTCAATCCGAGTGAGATATCTCCAACATTCCAGGGTGATGCTGTTGGGAAATTGGTTTCAAGTTTCGGGGTTACTTGACTATAAACGGAATGAAAATAGTCAGCAAACTTATTAGCAATTGTGTCAGGGTTAGTAAAAGTTACGCCTTCCTCAGTCAAGCATGTTGTTGAGGTTGGGTTAACTTTTTGTGACCTAATATAATCCCAGAAAAACTTTATATCGTCTTTGATCCCATTCTGAACATTTTTCATGTATTGTTTTTTAGCACAATTTATTTCATATTTTAGCTCGGATCTACTCGCTGAAAATGTTAGATAATCGGATTGCTTTTTGTGCAATAGATATCTTTTCCGGAGCGTTTCCTTTCTTTTCAATTTATCTATAATACTCTTATTGAACCATATCGGATATACATCGTTTGTGATGTTGGGTTTCTTAATAGGTATACATAATTCAAAAACACTGAACAATACATTATATAAATAATTCACTGCTTCATCCACCGATTTTATGGTGTACAAAAATGTCCAATCAAAGTGGGATAGAATATTATTGCACAGTTCTATGTTTGCTCGCTTATAATTAAATTTGTAGAAATTATAATTGAGGAACGAAGGCGGGGGCCCGGGGGGGACGCGGCGAACGTTTTGGCGGCATCGCCGTCTGCACCGAACCGTTCTTGATAGTCGCGCGGATATGTCCAGCGTCGGGTGATGCTGGTCTTCACTCACCAATGGTTCCTCGCTTTTCGTCACGTCACACATATTAATGTTGCTAAGGATAAGATCAAGGATATTGTCGCTACTGTTCTTCACTTTATTGTACTGAATCAGTCCATTTGAGCTTGTAAAATATGAAAAATCAGTTAAGACGTCTTCGGGTTTATTATTCAAATTGAAATCCCCCAAAATTAATATATTCTTATTTAATAATAAGTTGGCTTTATTATCTAAATGTTCGTAGAAAATACGTCTATTTTCACTGTCATCTGTGCAATAAAAGTATACTATACATATAAACACAGTAAAGTTATCTTTAGTGACTTTTACCCAGAGGTGTTCACCGTCTGTTTCTAGCTCTCTTACTCTTATTGATTCCAGTGGTGTGCGTATTGCGAGCAGTACCCCTCCTCCTCGTTGCCCCTCTCGGTCCCGGCGATATACTGTGTACTGATTGGTGGACAACAGTTCTGCATCGAATACAGAGGTTTGCAACCATGTTTCGGTTAGAGCAATGACTTCAGTATTTTGTGAAATAACATTGTTCGAGAATTCACTTATTTTCGTATTTAAACCACGAACATTTTGGTATTTCAAAGATAGTTTTGCCATTTTTAGGTAGGTATAGATTTACCTGGATGTGGGCCACCTTCTTTATTTAATGATGACAAAAATTTGAATTTAGACACAGCGATACCTGCCGGCCAGTTGGCAGCGTCTAGGAATGTATCTTTCTTTTCTTCCGGAACACCTATTTTGAAGGAAGTGTAATTCCCTTTTGCCTTCAATGAGACAATATCAAATTCGGAGTCCGGATCAATGGTTTTAAGAAATGTGTGCACGTGTGTGCTATCGGTATCTAGGCTAAAGCGCCAAGCGTGGATATAATGCTTTCGCTCTATTGCTCGCAACGCCGTTTCTTTTTTAGTGCCCGTTATTATGTGGGATGTACGATGTCGCGGCTTTCGTGTTTGCACCTGCCACTCACCCTGACCATCAACGTGTTTGGAGTTGTCTGGTCCTTTCAGTGGCTTAGTTTTATTTTTTCTTGGTTAGCTTTTCCTTCCTTTTTCGTCCGGGTTAGATTTCCCAAAATGATCCCCATTTATCGAAGATGCTGATGGATTTGCACTTTCTGTCTATTAAAATATATTAAAATAATAATATAATATTTATGTATATTAAAATAATAATAAAATTATCGTCTATTAATATTATTTCAATTCAGCTTCTTGTAACATTTTATAATAAATTAACATTATTTTGTTCAAACGCGAGCCTTTTATTTAACAGAATTGAAATATTTATTCACGCTTTGGTTTTTCAGATTTACATTCATACACACTATTTTATAACGAACTAGCTGGTACCTGGCACGCGTTGCTATGCCATTTAATAAATGAATTGTTTCTCCCTGCGCGTCCTTTCCCATTCGTCCCATTCACCTTCCTCCTCCCCTTCCTCTCCCGCGTCCTCTTCCCCTCTCGCGTTTCCACTCCTCCCCCTCCACCTTCCCTCACCCCACTCTACTCCCTTCCTTCCCCCGTCCCGCGAACCCCCCCCCCGAGTTCCCCTTCACCCTCCCATATTCGCCTCACCCCTCCCGCGGTTCCTATGTTGTCGATTCAAAACCCTCAATTTAATACGTGCTTCAATTTGAGTGGACCCGAGGAAAGTAAGTAGAACAGTTTATATGGGAAAATGAAATTGTTGTTTTAACTATCTAAACCTTCCCTGGACTACGACAAACATTTCAAAACCAAAATCAGCCCAGCCGTTCACGAGTTTTAGTGAGACAAACGAACAGCAATAATTGGTTTTTATATTTATAGATCGATAGATAATGTTCGTTACACGTTATACATACAACACATAAATATAATATATGTGTAATAATATAATGGATAATTATCCACAGTAAACTTCATTTATTCAAATAGGTTACATTTTACACAGCTTTCCGTGTGAACATGGATTCTTTTGAAACCCCTTCGTGTCCCGTGTCCCCCCCCCGTTCACCACCCCTCCCCTGATTGTACCCCGCCTCCGTTCCCTCCCGCGTTCCCCTTTCACCTTCTTAGCCTTCCCACCCTCCATTAACCCTCTGTCCCGCGCTTCCCTCCCACATGCCGCGTTCCCTTTCGTGAACTCCTCCCTCTCCTTCATTCCCCTCTACCGGATTTCCCTCCCCATCGCACCTTCCCTCCTTGCCACTAAACTATATGAAATGCGTACATTTTTAAAATAACTCGCGCGCCATTCTTGTGACTTTATATCAATTTCATAATGCAAGGGCTCACCATTATAGAAACCTTCGCGGGTTGTGGGAAAATCACCAAAGTTTCATTGAAAGCGATTGAATAGTACAGGAAATAATTTCATAAAGCTAAATTTCATTGTTTTTTATTGTTTTTACATTAACTCTACACAGGAGGCCCTGAGGAAAATGATTTCCCTCAGCGGTTGAACACAAGAACGAGACGAAGAAACGACCCGTTCTCATGTGACAAATGTCAACCGTGTACAAATGTTGGGTACGCGTTTGGCGTGTTTCCCGACTATGCACCGGTACCGAAGGGATCAATGATGCTAGTTCCTCGGAACATCTTCTATTGTAATACCGATAGATCAAGGATAGCATTCCCACCCGACGCCTGTGCTCTAAAGATTTCAATCCGTCTGTTAAGATGGGAGAATCTATTAAACGGACCGCCCGTTTCTGCACAGAGTCGAGGGTATTTTTCAGGTATTTTGGAGCTCCAGACCAGAGGTGACTGCGAAATTCAACTATAGGGTGAACTTGGCATTTGTACAGGGTTAGCAGTTGTGTACTATTAAAGTATCTGCGAGCCCTGTACAGTACGCCCAGTTTTTGGGAGGCTAATTTTACTCTGGCTTCGATGGAGCCCCCATATCTGAGCTGGTCACTTAGGGTTACACCAAGCATATCAATGGAGGGCCTGTTCGGAAGATTGCTTCCGTGGAAAGATACTTGATTTTCATTTTCATCCCTTTTACACGTAATCAGACAAGACAAGACATCATTATATTATATGTAAACCTTTGAGGGTGTGCGCCCAACCAATTACTAAAGTTTCAGCGCGATCGGATGAATGGTATGGGAACGCATACGGAACAAACAAAGAAATATATAAATAAAAATAAAATTCTACTTAAGCCAAAGAGCAGGAAAAGTTTCAATTTAATCGAACTATACATGTTATATTCATAACGTAAATCGATTCATAGTAGAGATTAATCGAAATTAGTGAATTAACCTTGGTGGAATAATATACACATTATTCCTCCAAGGATTTCTCTCACAGCTTCGTCTGATATTACTTTGTTGTAAAACAAATATTCTAAGCAAATACTAATCTTAACATTAATTCCATTGATGAATATGATATAATATTTTCGACACTCACACTTAAAGCTAGTTGTTTCACAGAACTTGAATAATAAGAGAAATTTCATATACAACGAACATTAACTTTGAAGTCTTAAGAATTGTTTAAGTTCGGAGAAACAACTGACCCTTTTTGTTGTTTGTTATGTTTTTTTTTTACATTAGCTCCACACGGGAGGCTCTGAGGAAAAAAATTCCCTCAGGTCTTATGTATCTTATGGGAATGAAGGGTCTTTTTCGGGAAAGGAAGGAGAAGAAGTTCTGGGTAGGAATGAGGAAGGGTGTTTTTAGGGTAATGAAGGAGTCCATCTTTCCCACTGCTCACAGTGATTCGTTTCATACAAGCCAGACGCTAATAAGTCACTTTTGAATTCCTAAACAATGACGTCATGGCGACATTACCAGATAGACAGGATAATAAATGCATGCTTAATTGGGGTGATTAGTGAACGCATTTACTCATACCAGAGGCCCAAAGTCGGATAATATATTTTGAAATTATCATTTGCATTTATTCGCTCGTTGCAGCTTGACGTTGAAAATTGTGTACTTCGTTTGAAAGGTGTTTTTTTTCGGTTCTGCAAAATGGAGGCTACTTTGGAAGGTATGTTTTAAAGTTTTTTCTTAATATTTTAGTATAAATAATTTTAGTTGTTTTTTAAATAATAAATAAGTTTTGTGTTTTTTTTTTGCCTAAAAAATGTTAAATTTCTATCTTCTCGAGAGTTTATCTCAGAGAGTATATCAAAATCGCATTTTTTTTCTTTTTTTTTTAAATAGTGCAACTAATATTCTATTCATATCAGTTTCGATATTAACCCACACCAATCCACATTATTACTATTTTTTCATTTTACAGGAACCACATACGAGATTTCCAGGCTGGAATTGTTCGTGACATGGAAGAGTTTGCCGAAGAAAAAAAGGCTTAAGGGAACGTTCAACAAAATTTTAAGTACATTTGAACTTGATAAGGTCAGTGCAAGTGGTGAAAAAAAGTTAAAAAACCAAATAAGGCTTATATCTTTGAAAATAATTAATTAAATAATTATAGCGTAATTTTAGCAATTTTTACACTCAAAATATACTTTTTTTTACTTTTTACATATAATTGTTTTATTATAAACCTCAAATACTCTATTAACACATTATTTAAAAATTATAAAAAAAAAATAATAAAAAAAACGAAAAATAAAATAATTATTTTTAACACTAATTTTCATAAAATTAGTGTTGACTACACCTCAATAGACGGTTAAAAATAATTTAATCATGTGTAAGAGTTTTTAGCGTCTAGCATGCATGAAACGAATCACTGTGCTGCGTTGCAAAGCAATGGGTCGAAAGAGTCTGACTGGAGAGGTCTAGGTTAGGTCTCCTGCAACCAGTCTCTCCCGTTTCGGCCCCCCACGCAGAAGTTGGAAAGCATTAATCACCAAAACCTAGTTCGTTACTCCTAGACAAACCTCATCCCATTAACCCGGACATCCCTACTAAGTATCTCCACAGAATTGATTCCTACTCTAACAAAATTAATCAATCAATGTTTCAAAGAAGGAACTTTTCCCGATAGCTGTAAAATTGCTAAGGTGATACCAATTCACACAGGTGGGTCCAAAACAAATACCTCAAACTACAGACCCATCTCAATCTTACCAATTTTATCAAAAATTTTTGAACGTGTAATTTACGAAAGATTAAACAATTTTCTGCTAAAAAAATCATTTTTATATAAAAAACAATACGGCTTTAGGAAAAAATCGAACACACTAGGAGCAATAAATGACTTAATCAGTAAACTTAGAAGCGGCATTGATGGTGGAAATTATATTTTATCTATATTAGTTGACCTTCAAAAAGCCTTTGATACAGTTAGTCACGACATACTTCTCAAGAAACTCAAGAAAATTGGTGTAGTTGGTCCTGCTCTTAATCTACTCAAATCATATCTTAGCAATGGAAAGCAATTTGTTAGCATTAACAATCAAAATAGCAAATACGTTCCAATAAACTATGGAGTTCCGCAGGGGTCCATACTAGGTCCACTACTGTTCCAAATTTACATAAATGATATTTCGCAATTAATTTTAAATGGTGAAATCTTTTTATATGCAGATGATACAGCAATTTTTTACTTGGGTAAAGATTTAGATATTTTGCTAGAAAATGCACAAACAGATCTAGAAAAAATCAACAGTTGGCTCCAATCAAATATGTTAACAATGAATGTTAAAAAAACAGGATACATGATCTTAAACTCACCCCGTAAAATAGTTTCTCCTCATGTACCCTTAAAAATTGAAAACAATGAACTTCAAATCCTGATCCAGGAAAAATATCTTGGGCTGTGCATTGATCAGCATTTGACATTTAAACAACATATACAAGGTATTAAAGATAAAATCATCCCCTTAATTAGCGTATTTAGCCGGATATCATATCTGTTGCCAAATAAATTTAAAAAAGGTTTATATTATAGTCTCGTACACTCACATTTAAATTACTTGATTGAAATCTGGAGAAACGGATGTGAAACATACATAAATGAATTACAGGTAATACAAAACAAGGTAATCAAAAAACTATTTAACTACAAGCCCAGAACACCCACAAAAAAAATATATATGGAAACAAAACTACTAACATTAAGAAAACTATATGAATACAATACATGTCTCCTTATATACAAAATACAAAATAATCTCGTACACACAAACACAGAATTCATTAAAACGTCCCAAGTACACAAACACTTTACGAGACAACACGATAACATACATTTAAACACCATCCACACTAACTATGGTAAACAATCCATTGGTTACGAGGGAGGCAACTTATATAATTGCCTCCCAAACGACATTAAAAACGAAAAGAAGCTGGGTAAATTTAAAAAAAAATTATTAATATTTATTCTTGAAAAACAAAATAATGATGTTGAATAGCGCTGTATTGAAATATTTTCTTTATTTTAATTTGTATAATTATTTCTAGTTAAATGAGTGAAAATGTAATTTTCTTTTAACTGGAATAAAAATAAAAAAAAGTCAAGAAACGTAGCAAACCACTTGGAGTGACCTATGGCAGGATGTTGGTTATCCAATAAATCGTCGCCTTAGTTCTTAATTGTCCTAACGACCACTTTAATTTTTGTTAAATCTCTATTTTAAAATTAAAAATAAAGCCAAAAAATCATACTTATTTACGTAATTATTAATAATTATTTAAACTAAGGAGACCTTTAGCTTAACGATAGTAACTTTATCTTAAACACCCATCATAATGTTTCATTGAAATGTTGAAACACGTCGTGTAAAATTTTCTAATGGTCGTTTGGACAATTAAAAACTAAGGCGATGAAATGGCTCGCGGGCGACGGTACCAATACCCGCCTCGTTAATTGTAAGTGTTAAGTGTTTATGGTTTTTATGACGATGTAGAGTACTTTATAAGATTGCATTATAAAATAATATATTCCAGGAAACTTACCGAAATTCAATATTCTTGTGAAGACTACTTGGTAGACAGTTCTAATATCAGTCAATCTGTAACGTAATCTGAAACAAATAGAAATATTGGTTATCAACAAGTTATTCATGTCACCATGTTATTTATTCTAACGTAAAATATCCTTCAATATTAGAATAAAGTATTTATTTTAGCGAAATATCCGGTCGGAGACAAGGAGAGTGAGATACAAAAGTTTATTATACAAAGGATCTGTCGTGAAGTTTATTTCACCGTCATTCTCCACAGCGCCACAACAATCTTTGATGTAAAACTGACTTGTTCTTACAAAGACTTATCATATACACAGGTACACAGTGTGTTGGAAAGTGTGCATTAACTGACATCTCAAAATGATATCCGACCGGCAATCAGAAGGACACGGGTTCAAGTCCCGTTGGCGGCAAGTATCTTTTCTCGGAAGATTTTTCAATGTATGAGTGTTTCAGGCTGACAATTATTGCTTATAATAATTGTTACCCTTTGTGCTATGCATAAAAATCTTGTCTAAACGTTAGTTTATAAATTAAAAAAATAATAATTAATATTTAACAAGTTTAAGTATTTCCCCAATAAATGCAGACATAATTTGTCTCGACGCCACCTAGCGAGGGATTTAACACTAACAATGTCTTTCTCGCAAAAATAAAGTTGGTTGTTTTCAGGGGGAAAAAATATAACAAGCAGTAATTGTTGAATGAAACACTAGTATATATTGAATTATTTGGCGGGTATTTGATAAGCCCCCATAGCTCAGTGGTCAAAGCATCCGACCGGCAATCAGAAGGACACGGGTTCAAGTCCCGTTGGCGGCAAGTATCTTTTCTCGGAAGATTTTTCAATGTAAATGAGTGTTTCAGGCTGACAATTATTGCTTATAATAATTGATATTACGTATTTAAAAAGATAAATGGAGACCTCTGAAAGTAAAAAAAATAATTTTACTTGCAAGTTCCGATTTTTCGGTGATTGCGGTTAATTTTTATTTTGCAAAGTGATTTTTATTTGGAATTCCGATTCTAATCAGCGTTAAGTGTATACGTACTTTGAAATGATTATTTCACTTAGCAAAAAGTGTTTAATAAACCTATAACAGGATTAGTGTTACAGTCAGGTGAATACGTACTTGCCTAAATGTGATTATTTAAATAAATTGACTGCTTAAAATGTTATAACATGTACAACTAACGTTTATTATGTATTTTGCTTTGAAAAGTTTTATTTTATATATACATTTGTTATTTTAATTTTATAAAAAAAAGAAAAAATTAAGTACCCAATGTACATAAAAAAAAAGTTTTCAACACAAAATGTCCACAAATTGTTATAGTTAATGTCCAAGAATTGTCCAACAATACCCCCCTCCCCCCCACATGAGTTTTGATTTGCCAAGGTGGTGGTATATAATGTTATTGCATGCACTTTCAGGAGTTTTATTTTCTTGAACATTTGCCATTTTTTAACTACCATACTAGGCTATTGCCCGTGTTATGGTAGTCATACATGAAATATTATTTTATATAAACAGATAATAAAATATTAGAAGAGGAAAGAAAAAAAAATAACATAGTAAGGGATAAATAAAACTAAAAACAGATAAAAATAAAAATATAAGAATTAAAAGTAAGCTAAGAAATAAAGAATAAAAAGATAATTTAAAGAAGATTGAAATAAACATTGGTAAGTATTATTCGTCTTGAGATAAAAATAGAAATAAAATTTGGTAAGTAGGTATTCTTCTGCACGAGAGTACATGTTTGTAGTCACTTTTGATATTCTTTCTATGAAAGAAATTGGAAAGAGTGTTAGAGAAAGTAATTTTTTTGTTTGTTATTTTTTTTAGTATAACATTAAGTTAAATTAATTAAATTAAATTAGTTAACTGTAATAAATGTACGAGTATTTTTATTACGATCCTACGCATCAAATGGCACGACCTGGTTGCGCCATCTCCTTGGCTGGCTAGTAGCCAATTCCCGGGAAATGCAGGAAGTTTCTGGTTATTCAGATCAGGTCACCAAACAAGTCAAAAGTAATTTTAAACAACGTTTCAATTCTAAATGGTTGTCTTACACCAGGGCGATTCTGAAATTATCTTTCACTCTTAAACTTGCCGCAAATATACCTCATATAATTTTAAATTATTAAAATAATACAAATCAACCAAATAAAAGTTATTTGAGCATTCCGGGATTTAAGCATGTCGAAAGCCTTACCCCTCGATGTAAACTGTTAACGAACCGTTAAATTTAAAGAACCGTTAATCTAAAGAACCGTTAATTTTAAGGTTAAAAACAATTACTTACCCTTAATCAGAACCGGAATAACCCCTCTAGATTAGCTTTACTCTAAATTACTACCGACCCATTAGAACCCTCTCCTTACTTTCTTTAAAAAGAACCTTCACACTGCATTCCCAAATATGACGCAGGCCTGTCTGGAGTTAAAAAGTAATAAATATCAATTTTCACTTTTAGTCACACATCAACGTTGGTCAAAAACACCTGGCCGCCGTTCAACTTTAGTCACAGGGAAACAGAACACCGAGATTTATTTGAATGCTTTTTTTTACATTAGCTCCACAATATTGGAGGCGGGTAGGAGTACCGCCGCTCCGGAAACCATTTATTGGATAATTAACATCTCACCATAGGTCACCCCAAGTGGTTTGCAACGTTTGGTGACTTAGCAGGGGTGCCCGGGTTCAATAGGTTTGTGGATTTCTGCAGCTGGTATTGCACGGCAGCGGGAGGAATGGGTTCGTACGTCTGTCACTCCTGAACATACCTCTAGATTCCTACCCACTTTTTCCTTCCCAGAACTTCCTTTCCTTTCTTTCCTTATAAAGATCCTCCACACAGCATCCTCAAAGAAGACATTGGCCCTGAGGGAAATTATTTTCCTCGGGGCCTCCTGTGTGGGATTAATGTTAAAAAAAAAAAAAAAACATAAAAAATAGTCCTCAGGGCTGTCATCTTTGGAGACACTATGTGGAAGGGTATTTTTAGGAAAGGAAGGAGAGGAAGATCTGGGAAGAAAAAGTTATGAGGGGATCAGTGTATCCAGGAGTTACGTAGGAATCCATTGCGTTGGAAGGCCCTGTGTAGAAAGAATCCTGCTGGAGAGGTCTCCCTCAACCAGTCTTACTCAATCCGGCCTGTCACGCAGTTTGTGGGCATCCCTGCCAAGTAGAGAAACACTTGGGGTAATCTACAGCAGAGGTGTTTGTTATCCAAAAAAAGATTCCCGGGGCGCGGCGGTACCCATACCCTTCTACCAAATTAAATGTGTTTGTCTATTTGACAGCAGTAAAGCAGTTGATTAAGTTCGCCATAATCACACCGCCCGCCCGCCCCAAGAGCCGGCTCCATTCGGCTTCCAGTCAATTTCCTCCGCCTTTGTCACCTAAATGGTTCTAGGTGTTTATTTGAACTCCACTTTACGGGCACATTGCTTTGTGCTTCTACCTTGCTAGGTTTATTTGAGCTATTTAAGTACGCCTCTGTACACGCGCCACGACCCGCTGCTGGTATGGGGACAGGAGCAATTAGCGGTGCGAATTCAACGTTGTTGCCTTTGTTGCAATAATAGAGTTACGGCACACACACACACATACACACCCTCACACACACACAAACACATACGCACATAAATACAAATCTGTTTGAATTAGCAATCCGCTCGCCTCAAGATAAACTTCGAGGTAAGCACTTAAGGTTTCTGAACTAACAAAGGGTAATAAGCTCTAATCCAAGCGGTTTTGTTACTTTGCTTATTCGAGAATATTTCCACAAATCTTTTATTTTAAAATATCTACGTTACGAATAAAGCCGTGTAGAACTTTGAAATCGTCCGAAACAGATAGCAGCCAAAAATATTAGTGATGATTGGAAAAATTAATTGAGGGTAGAGATATTATGGGAATAAAAATTACATGAAAGAATGAATTAGTAGTTTAAAGCGTTGTTCCGTTAAGAAAGAGATTCTGGATTCGATTTACACTTGCGACCGTTGGCTTTTTATTTTGTGTATCTTGTTTAGTTTATTTATTATTATGTTTAGTTAGCATTAGTATTATGTTTCTTGGTGACTTGCAGGGGTGACCGGGTTGCGTATTTCCAAAACCTATACCGGTTCAGTCGCGGTAGCGACAATTTACATTTTAAATATACCTCTATATTGTTTATTTTTAATCACATTGTAAAAACAAAATGTTCTTAAATCTAGATAAAATAATCTTTCCGATGTGTATATTAGAAATTAATAATTTTATTTCTAAATATTTAAATTTTGATATTATTCCCATATATTGTAAATACACCTCTATTTTGATAATTTTTTAACACTTTGCAAAAACAAAAATTGTTCTAAAATTTAGATAAAATAATTTTTTCCAATGTTGTATTTTAGAAAGTAATAATTTTATTCCTAAACATTTAAATTTTGATATTGAAAATGTACAGCGACTGAACCGGTATAGGTTTTGGAAATACGCGCCCGGATTCATGGGGTGAGATTTTGCGTTTATCCACCTCTGCGTAACGGGCCGGATCGGCACACTCTGGTTGAGTGAGACCTTTTAACCTCTTCAGTCGAGACTTTCGACTCATCATCTTGCACCGCAGTGGGTGGGATGTATTCATACGTCCATCATTCCTGGACACATTGACCTCCAGATTCCTACCCATCCCTCATTTCTTTACCTCCTCAGAACTTCGAAAATGTTTAAAAAATGTTGCGTAAAACAAGATTAAAATTAGTGAAATTATTATATGTTACACAATACACGTACGCTTGTAGGCGCCATTTTATGTCATGTAAAATCAGTCTAAGAACAAAATGTACGTTATTAATTACTCTATACGACTCTAATTGATATTCTATCGTGTTACACGCTTTTTATTGTTTACAATTCTGCGGGGGTCGGGAGAGGGGTTCGTTTTACCTAAACTGTGGGTTATTGAATTATGTTTGCAGTGACATGTTAGTCTGAAGCATTGCAATCATTGATTGATCAATTTCCGAAATTTTGATCAATGGTAGCGACCACTAAAATACATTTAAATGATTATAAGATACTTGAATACTTTTTTGGCTATTGAAAGCATTTACGAGGGTGTCTCGATAAAAAGATGAACTTTTACTTTTTGAAGCAGCCATGGTATTAGGGACTGGCTGTTTTTTGATTTGTGATTTTTTTTACTGTTTTCAATTTGTTTTTCTTCAAAACCAAATAAAAAAACTTCTACATGTCATCACTAGAAATTCAGCCGAGTAACTGCCCAACCCCTTACCCGAACCTACCTGACCCATACCCACTGATTTAAGGGCCCGCAACCCGGATTTCTACCGATTTATTACATATTTCCCTTAAACACGGTAAGTTTTAAAGCTCTTAAAAAAATATATGTTTTTTTGAAGATAATATCTAGACTTTGCCCGCGCCGAAACGCAAATTATATTTTGAATTATGTTTGCAGTGACATGTTAGTCTGAAGCATTGCAATCATTGATTGATCAATAAAATTCCCTCCATAGAAAAAAATCGCAAATTATGCTCCAAAAATTATTATGAACACGTTTGTTTCAGTTATTTTGTATGAAAAAATTCACAGTGTTTCTTTAAATGCTGTTTAAGATAATGCCTGTAATTTTGTCGCTGTAAATGTTAGCGCTCTCCTCTAACATTCGTAATTTCGTATCTCTCCATCTTCTTCTTTTCGAGCCCGGTTGCAGAGCCTTAAGTTAAAGTTGAAGAAAAAGAACATCAAAAATGTCACCGCAAACCAAAATTTCATTTACATTTTTACTACAAATAATGTCAAGAATCACTGGTTAACTCCTGAAGCTAATTAACTCATATAAGTCTCATAGAAATCGTTGTCGCCCTCATGGTTAGAAAAATGATCCCAACGGTGTTAGAAAGAGAAAACAACATACTTTATATTCAAATCTCAAAGTTAAGCGCAGAAAATTTTGCAGAATATTTGCCTAATGAAATATGTTTCTGTTCGAAATTTTTTTCGTAATCAGCAATTTTAGCTAAAAAAAAGTAAGGTGAGCCATTTTTAAGACGTATTTATTAAATAATTTTATATTTAAAATATTCACAGCCTTACTAAAAAAAAACCACAGCGCGACCAATTAACTGTGTTATTGCAATAACATAATTAGACCCCGTATACACTAAATCACGTTTTATTACCAATAACGTTTCTTGCGTGATCACGCTGTTAAAATGCATTAAGATCTGACAACATTGTAAATGGTTTTAATTTCCTAGGAAACAATGTTGTTTTAATTCTTCTCCGCTAGGGGCATTATTGGTGCTCCGGTGCATATCGGCCCGCGATGACAAAACAGTTCGGTGTGTTTATGGCGGGATATGGAAAATTTTGTTAGTGCCTAAATGTTGTGATTTTACTAAATAATTTCTATTGTAGTGACGAATTTACTCTTCTGTTCACATAATTGATATATTTACCATATTATTTGTGTGGATTACATCAGTTTTATCAAGTTATTGTACAAACGCCGTACTTTCAAAGTTGAACTGTCAGAATATTGTTTTTTATAGGTTACTTAAGATAAAATTTTTATTTTATGATCTTTATTTTAAGAGAATTTCTTAAAAGTGATAATTTTTTATAATATTAAAATCTAATACATGTGTTCGTAAACGTATCAAAAAAATTAACGTCTTTAGAGATGCAAGAAATCTGTTTTAAATTTCGGTATTATTTCTAAGTTATTTTTTTGGCAATAAAAAAACTTTGAAATTTTTTATTATTTTTTTATTGTATACACGATAAAAAAGTGAGGTGATAGTTTCCTTTCAAATTTATTACATAAAAGGACTGTGTTTTTTAAATTTTGATTTTATTTAAATTTCTCTACATTTTGGTCAAAAATGTTGTGGGAGGAAATTTTTTTCCATTTTTTTTCCGAGTTTGAATCTTAAAATACGGCAGTTTTTGAAAGCTAAAGTGTATTTCAAATACTCAAATCTAAAAGGTAATTTTATCTAGTTTTCATAAATGGTATTTGTTTTTACGACACCTTCAAAAATAAGAAATATATAGAACATTCAAAATACTATGGAAAAATTACAAATATCGTTCGGACATCAATGGTTAAAACAGAGATAAACTACTCTCTCAGGCCGTGGAAACCATGTGTATTTCTTTCAAAGAACAAATTTTTAATTAGTAATGTTTTCACATCCGCGGCCGTTTGTCAATTGAATAAAATTTTCACTGGGTTTTTTAGTAAGGCTGTCAATGTTTATTTCCAATAATAAAATTTGAAAGCGTATTTCCATTCATTATAAAAACAGTTTTTTGTATTCGGATGCATTCATAAATATTCCATTTATTTTGATTTTACTGAAAAGCGGAAATATTTTGATCTTTCGGCAAAATAAGCCCGAGGGGTTAAAGACAAGTAACACCATGCATATACACATAACATATGCATCTTCCGAACAGCTGTGAGAGACACTTAACTGCAGTAAGGACTGCAGCGCATTATGACCTTCTGACCCAGAAATTAATTAGTGGGACGTAAAACGTATCCAGCTAATTAATCGGTTATCTTCCCTTGTCCTAACCCTAACCAATAGAATATTTTTTTTAAATTTTTTTATTTTAACTTTATGAGCAAAACCTCAAATTGTAATATTTAAATAAATGAAGACAATATAAGCGAAACTCAATCGAAAATCTGGAAACATAAAAATCAGAAAAACATATTGACACCTCTGGGACTCGAACCCAGGACCTCTTGCTTTCCGGGCAAACGCGCTAACCACTGCGCCACGGTGTCGATATGAAATTCGGTCATGTTTAACTGTACCATACTTCGACTAAGAACCACCTACATTATCTTCATTTTTCTTTATCGCATATATTATTGGCAATTACCTTTATGTATGATATTAAATAAAATGGATAAGGATTTATCCAGACACTATCTAGGGTGCATTTAGTTCGGGTTTGAATCTTGCAATCATACATATTTCGGAGTAGGGGCAGGTTGCGTGGCGGGAATATTTAAAATAATAAAACTTTTTTAGGGTAATACTTTTTTACTCCGATATACAGTTTTGTGCAGGTAAATGGTGCAAGCAAACGATAGGTAAAAATGGTGGATTTAATTTCAACATTATTCTATTGAAGACAATATAAGCGAAACTCAATCGAAAATCTACAGCAGAAATTTGTCGGTACATAGACTGCTCGCTGACGAGATACCACATGTTTTAAGCTTTCCGGTGTCTTATTTGTTTAATTTATTAATTTAATTTTTCTGTATTCTTTTCTCGGGGCACAACCCGTATGGGGTAAAACCGGTCAGTATACGTTGACCCGGAATATTTTTATTACAGATTTTATTACGTGTTACAGGCAAGTCGGGTAATTACCAAAAAAAAACTACCAGATAAGACAGGGGTTCAGAAAAAATGAGGACTAGAGTATAGTTGAAGAAGCAATGGGATACTTAAAAACAGCAGAAACCTACGGAGTGCCGAAATTCACATTACAAGACCGTGTCATTATTGACTTTTTTTTTTAAAATTAATTTAAAAAAAAAAAAAAATTGTAATGTGTATACTGTATTGTATCTGTATGTTGACATTAGTATTTATATACTGAAACAATCAAGATTTCGCTTTATCTACGACAAAAGGCCAAGGCCGATTTATGCATGCATTAAACACAACACAAGCCCGGTATACGGTTTTACCCACCCTACGGGAAAAATCGGAAATATTAGAGGTCTTGTATTTTTTTTCATACATTTATGACTAAGATTTTTTGACATGTATCATTTGTGTGTTGTTCCTTAGTAAATTCAATAATTATGGTAAACCGAATTATATTTTAATTTACTAAACTACAGAGTTTCTACCTTAGGAATACGGTTTTGCACAGGTATCCCCTATGTATAGTACAGTATGCTTGTAATGTATCCACCCAATAGAATGATGAAGGCACCATTTCAATTATTCACACTTATATTGACAACGTCCTAGCACTAACTTCATTAATGTGTGTGTGTATGTATGTATGACATATTTATGAGCTTGCATTTGCCATGAATACCTAATATTAATATGATAATAATGTTCGGGTAATAACATGTTAACACCGGTGACAGGTCGCATCACGGCTCGCGGCAGTTGACACGTGCTGTCTCCTGGTGATGGATGGACCGCCTAATCCGGGGCAGGTGGGCTGTGGGTGAGGTAGGGGGAGGAATATATCTCCCAGGGATTAACGTCTCGCCCTGATAGCGTCAGCGGCGAGACAAACGCTCCATCTTCATCGCAACACCCATTACCTGATGCTCCACAAATACATAAATGCTTTGTATAGAGCTCGTTAGAAACCCGGTTTATAGATTATTATTTAACCATTTGAAGTCAAACGAAAAAATATTTGCCCCAAAGAATGATACATTATCTATATTCTATAATATATACGGGGTGTTAAGGGATGAATTTGATTTTTTTTTTGTTATAGAGCGGAGACGGTTTACATATTCCTGTGAGCACTTAGGCCATAGGTCTATCTATTCTATTTTACTTCATCCCTTTAAGAGTAATCCGGTCCCTTTTATAAAGTTCATACCAGGGTTGTCATTGGAAATGAGGCTATATCATAGACATCCAAATGACTAGACAAGCAGTTACAGGTGAGGGGTCAAACCAAACCATGGAGGGCGAAGAGGGGAAAGATGACTGTGATTCGTTATACAATCAATCTGACAGTAAATAGGCATCTCGCATTACACAATCACCATTTAGTTCTTAAAAGCAAAATCTGCTTTGAATGAATAGACTTTTTTACATGGGAGCGCGAATTGCTTGCCACGATAATAACATATTTGCTAAGGCCAAATGCTCGCCCCAAAAAGACTCGCCCCAATACACATAGCAATATTTTGTTGCCGTGTTTAGTTAAAACACTATTACAAATGTTTCATAATTTACTTACCCCTGTAACCAGCGACGAGCACACTGGAGAACCACCCACATTCGCTATGTGCACATTGATATGTAGATATATTGTATAGAATACGCTACCGTTTTGGCGTTGTATTTCGTTAAATGTATGGATGTTACCTTCTAGCTGTTCACGGCAAGAATGATGACGTCACACATTTTAGATTCAAGCGACGCTCTATCCCCTCCCCATGGAGCGAGCCGGTTCCAAGGAGGAGCTTCAGCCGGCGCCATGTGGAGGGGGAAATAATACGTTTTTATCACTTAGGGCAGGTCCATGTATATTCATATGTCCGTGGGCTATATCTTCTGGTTCCCCAATGTATCTTCCCAGGTCTCATCTCTCCTCTCCAACTCTCCACTCCTGCTTGGTTTACTGAAGGCCCCACGAGGGAAGAGGGCCTCATCTCTTCTTTCCATTTCTCCTTGGTACCCTTTAGGTCCCAAGACGAGAGAATCCACTCCCCCGTACTTGACTTAGATTAACCAGTAATTCCTGACAAAAAGGTAAATCAACCAATTGGAACACGATGCACGGACATGATCTCGGAACGCACACATGAAGCTAAAAAACCTATAGGATATTTCATACAACATAAATTCAGCTTCGAACGGTGCCGGAACAAGCGTCAGAGCAAAGGCCTACATTAGTTATGCGGGTTCGCGTGCGCAGCGCCGAAGCATTTATTTTTTTCTTCTTCCTGTGTTTTTTGCTGTTTCATTGAGTGAATGCTAGTTTCTAGTATTAATTGTTCTAGTATTAAAGAGAGAATAACCAGACTCAGCCGGAAATATGTCATTTTTAAATAAAATTTTAGACGTAATGACTCTTAATATATTATAATAAAACGAATATAAAACTTTATTCCACTTAATTTTATTGGACCGTAACCGGTTTCAGCTCGTCAAAGCCATCTTCAGACTGGTACAAATATTTCCTAGTCTACGGTTTATATACACAACATGTTGGGGAGGACAAAAAAGTATTAATCGATTTCGAAGGATTGATCTTTTATCGAGTAAAGGAACGTTTTAAATCTTTGAAGAAGATAACAATTATAATCTAAACGAAAACATGAAAGAGAACAAGACACAGAAAAACAGAAAAAGATAATGGTGAAGGTGGCAATAGCGAAATTGGTTAACGCGCGTTTAGATTATAATTGTTATCTTCTTCTTCAATGATATATTACATTGGTGGAAATGACCTTCAAAAGTTATAAAAAGAGAAATTTTCTTAGAAAAAATGAATGTTTTAAATTTTGTGAAAAAATGTTCATTTTTAGTATAATAATGTTATACCGCCGGTCGTTGGCAGATTTGTTAAATTTTCAAACAAAATTTTGTATTACACAGCACACATCTCAAATTAAACAATCATATAATAAAATAAATAAAAAAATAATCAAGGAAAGATACTTTTCAGAATTTTTATTTTAGTTCAAATAAAATCTTTAAAAAAAACCGAGCAGTCTGGCACGTGCTTTGTGACGAAAATACTTCAGTTTTTGTATTTATTTATGGTCTTACAAACTAACATACATCAGTTTTTTTACATTTTTATTTTGCTTGGACGTTATTGAAATATTATAAATACTTATGATAAAAAAATAATTACAAAAAGTATCTATCAAAGCAAATTCTTATTGAAATAAAATCGATATTGAGTTATTATTTAAGAATGCTCGTATGGATAATAATTAATATTTATCATCGGGACTGCCCTGTACAAGTGCAAGTGCACAATCGCAAGACCGTCTTTCGACGAAATTTGAATTCTAGGCCGCTGATTATTCGCCCTAAAAATATTGACGTTTGTAATTTTGAAACATTTAAGTACGAATTTGTGAAAGGAGGTCTATTATTCAAAGGTTTCATAATCAGAGATCAACTTATATGTCCCTAACGCGTATACTCGTGGGAGATCCCGCGCACTTTTTTATGTTCCGAAAGCGAGAACTTCTGCCTATCAGAATGCGCCATTAAGCAGGGCGACTCAACTGCTTAACGACTGTGCATTGAGCATCGACATCTTCAATATCACTTACAGAGAATTCAGTAACTATCTCTTGACGTACGTCACAACATAATTAAACTGCCCACATGAACTTTAAAAAAAAATTGTTATCTTCTCCATAATTTTTTAGTGTATAACTGCTTTATGGAGAACCTGAATAAAGTAAATAAATAAGTAAATAATAAAATTATTATTTTAATATATAACTACTAATAACCCTACAATATTTAAAAATCTCCTACTACCTGCACACTAAGTGGAAAATGTTGCTTGTGTCGTGACGGAGGACTTACCCAGCCGAGGGATCGCACACGGGACGCCTGGGTGGGACCCAAACGCGATGCCAACTCAGTCACTGGCCGGTCTTAACTGAGTTGGCATCGGTTATGTTGGAAAAATGAATCCTGTTACAAATATGAACTAATGCACTTTCTTGCATTACCATTTTCTTGTGGCTGACTTAAATCCCCACACCAACTTTAGAAATGACATCAGCATAAATATTCGATGAAGAAGAAAGCGTTCATATAGAAACAGAAATTCTTATCTTTTTTAAATCGCTTTAATGTTGAATTCCAAAGATTTAGACCATGAACCGCCACTGATCCGTAGCGAGGCCGGTAGTAAAAGCGGTACATCCCTGAGCTAGTAAACGGATTTGTGTTCCTCGTCCCAGATCAGCCGACACGTGTAGTATCTTAACTGCTTTATTCACTTCCTTCCAGCTCCACAGCGTAAGCTTCCATTCAAACAGCATGGTCCAGACAACCGGTGCATTATCCCCGATTGCGCTCCTGATCTGGGTACTATCCAGACAGCCCCTAGTTAACATCCTTGCTGTTTATGCTACCCTGATACCCTGATATCCTGATAGAGCCGGCGCGTGTTGTTGACGAATATCATAATGTGATATGTCATGATGATATATCATATCATGATCATATAGAGACCTTTTTAATGTCATGACAATTTAGCTGTTTGTACACCACTATGAACGAAGTAATGTTCTGCTGGCTTTGATTATATAATGTCTAGATTAGAGATTCTAGAGCGCTCGAGTGACGAAACGCCAAAAAAAAATATCAGCCAACTGTTGGCTCATAAGCTCGTCCTATCCGCTCAGTGGAGACACTATCGTTGTGCGGTAAACACGTGTTGTGTGACATTTGAAAATGACGATTTGCGCTATAACAGTGTGCAGGAATTAAAAGGACGATTGAAAATAACTAAAAATGTTACCTATCATCGGTAAGATACCTTTAAATAACCATTGAGTTAAAGAAACAATTCAGTTTTAATAGTGTAATTTGGGCATAGGACAACGCCATTTGACGCCATGTTTACAGGGTTGCCTATTTTTCAAATTAAATTTTCCCATGAGTGCGTTGTTAATTTTAAAATAGGTTTTAAATAATTACCCAAAAGTACACTACCTATATATAATAATATTATAAATGTGAAACTTTGTCTTTGTGTTTAAGTGTTTGTAAATTCTTCGCGTTGACACTATATTTAAAAAAGTTGGGAATACGAAATTTGTTTATCTATTAAAATTACAAAAAATGTGACAGGTTTGTTTGGTGAAGTATCAAGTAAACTTTTAATTTTATTCACACATATTTTACAGAATACCTAATGATCCTATATTAAGAAGTAAGTGGATAGAAATAATAAGAAAAAGCCGCGGAGAGGAACCAGCTAAAACAACTGTTATTTGCTCTGATCATTTCCGTGCCAAAGACCTGTATTTTGTCAACAATCAAAAGCGTCGAAGGTTAAAAAGGAAGCGATCCCGGGTAAGGTATTTTTTTAAATTTGTAATTTTGTTTTTAGCGGCCCGTACCAAAAGGTGCCAAATAACGTAAGTCAATTACTAAACTTCAGCAATTGACTGACGAAAAGAGTGGTGTGACGACTGATACCTAGGACCTAACTAATAGTGTTTTAGCTTTTAATACATTATGTATAGTATTATTACATTTCTTTCTAAAAAAATATTTAACTCAGTTTTTTTAAATGTATTTTGTCTTTATTATATAACTAAATAAAACCGTTTCTAATGATTTTCATTGTCTTTATTTGTTAAAAATAATCCAATAAAAATAAATATCTTTTAACAATGATTTTCTTTTCATTTATATCATTATATGTAGAAAACTATCTTACTTAAATGAATTCAAAATTAATCGAATTATAGGTCCCGCAAAATCGAAACATATTTTTTACCCACTTTTATGGGAAATAATCGGGAACTGGTATCACTCAGCACGCCTGCAGTGACGTAGAGCGCTTGTAAAACAATAGAAGTTACGTATACTTGTGTGCGTATCACGCACAAGTGTTTCAAATCTGGCCTGTTGTTTTTGTCGGAATTACGGCGTAACACTCTATCTAGGCATTATATAATCAAAGTCTGCTGGCATATTCATGAATCTTGTGATACGCCTCTCTTGTCGTAATAATAGTCGTAATTAGGTGTCAAATCTATGTTACGTCGCTAACAACTTACGATAATATTAAGCTTGAATATAAATAACAATGATTAAATAGGTCAATTCTAACAACAATGCGATTTTCTAATTTTTGTATTTATTAAAATTATATATAATTACATTGTTATTTTTAATTGATAAACCAATGTTTAAGACAAGATTTGTATGCATAGCACAAAGGGTAACAATTATTATAAGTAATAATTATTAGTTTTTTTTATTTTAATTTTTTTAAACTTTATGAGTAAAATCTCAAATTATAATATTTAATTAAATGAAGACAATATTAGCGAAACTCAATCGAAAATCTGAGACACAAAAATCAGAAAAGATATTGGTTCCGCTGGGACTCCAGGTCCTGGGTTCGAGTCCCAGCGGAGCCAATATCTTTTCTGATTTTTCTGTCTCAGATTTTCGATTGAGTTTCGCCAATATTGTCTTCATTTAATTAAATAATTATTAGCCTGAAACACTCATCAACATTGAAAAAATCTCCCGAGAAAAGACACATGCCGCCGACGGGACTCGAACCGGAACGAAAATCAGAAGGACGCGGGTTCGATTCCCATCGGCGGCACGTATCTTGTCTCGGGAGATTTTTTTAATGCACATGAGTGTTTCAGGCTAATAATTATTACTTATGATAATTGTTATATAATTTCAGTTTATTATTGTTATCATTTTATTATATTCAAATTTATTCAATTGTAAACCAATGTAATGTTAGAAATTATTTTTATTAAACTATTGTTTATTACTAATCTATACATAAAAAATGTTAATATTATGTTACAAATGTAAAAGCCCCGTGGGCGTAAAGAAGATTAAATAAATATAGTTTTCAAAATTTCCAAAAATGAGTTTTCAAAGCGAAATTGGGTAAAACGTATGCAATGGTGTCTCACGAAGTCACACGAGATATGTATGATTCGGTACGATGCATATAATTCTAAAAGACAGTGCTGCACTACCGCCGCGCAGGTACCGCGATATCACACACTTTTCGGCCGGCCGCAAGTATCAATATTGTGACGGCTTATATCTTCGGTGTTGTGTGATATTTCTAAAAGTTCAACATGCTCTGATTAATAAATTACGCTTATGAAAAAAACATGAAATTTCACTGTAGAAGACCTCATTCTCACATTAAAAAAATATATATTTTATGGTTTTATTCAATAATTGAACTGAATAACACAGGTAGGTATAACCCAAAGATATTGAAATATAAGTAGATGTGCTATCTGCTGTTTTTACTATGTGGGTCTGTGCTTCCGGGTGTCGCCGATATTGTTTACCAATTAACAAATAAACTAAAAGAAAAAATAATTAACGAATAAACCAAACGAACGTTAAACTAAATGAACGAATTCTTTCCTTATTCAAAATATATTGTTAACCAATATTAATGCACGTTTTCAAAAAATCAACGAAATGAACAAATTCTTTTTGTATGCAAACTACGCTAATTAGCGCGTAGTCCAGCGACAGTTGCGCGGACACCATAGCATATCTCTTCTGTATTTGAATATCTTTGGTATAACAGAGAGTATTTTTTCGAACGATATTTGGTAATCTCCTACTAAACCTACTCTTGATGGATTAATAATAATAGTATGTCGTCAGTTGGTACTATTGAAGGCGAACCTTGACCTTTGTTTTGTAGTGAGAGGACAAGAGGAGCGGGTATTTTCTTAGGGACAACGAGACGGCGCTGTTCTGAAGGAGAAGAAGTGCGAAGTAGAAAGACAAACAAGGAATGAGCAAACATCTTTCCCGAAACACTATACTCCCCGCACGGGAGCCAGGAGTGGGCCAAGGTAGAAGTGCATCGAGAATATATTCTACGGAGTATCTTATAGATGGATGTCGCCCAGGATTATAGATTATATCGTATACTTTTACAGAAATACAAACATTTCCGGGTAACAAAAAACAGAAAGCATTTTAAATCTCCCTACTCTCATGGAATCAATATCAATTTGGGAGGCGGATATGGATACCGCCGCCCCGGGAATCATTTATTGGATAACCAACACCTCTGCCATAGGCCTCCCCAATTCGGATTCGATACGTTTTGTTTACTTAGCAGGATTCATGGGGTGAGGTTTGTCCGGGTCTTGGCGGCTGATGCATCTGCCCACCAGCTGCATGGCAGGCCGGATCGGGAGAGAGTGGTTGAGGAAGTTCCTTTGACTTCTCCAGCCGTACTTTCTCGGAAATCGCCCTGCACCGCAGTGGCATGGATGGATTCACTTCTGGACACACTGACTCCCAAATTCCCTATCCATCACTAATACCCTTTTCCTTTCCGGAACTTTCTCTCCTTCCTTTCCTTAAAAGATCCCCACAGAGCATTCCCATAGATGACATAGGCCCCGAGGGAAATTCTTTTCCTCAGGGCCTCCTGTGTGGATGTACAAATATATATTGTTACGTAGCGCCCAGGCACCACCCTACGCCAGTGAGCGGCACACCGCCCGTTCCCCCCGGGCAATCGTACCCCTTCTCCCCACGCCCCACGCTCTCGCGACCCGACAACGCGCCTCACTTACGCCGAGACCCCGCTAGCCGCAACCCGTGCCCGTCGCTGCGACAGCGCCGCGGTTCCGGAACGTTCCACAGAATTCACGGAGCCCAAACGTGAGACGTGCCTGTCCACCATGTTCCGAGTCGACCGGCTCCCCTGCCACGCTACCTGCTTGCAAGGAATTCCCTGTTGAGCGTAGCCGGCCATACTCGCCGTGAATGCTCTCCTGACGCCACCTGGTACCAGTGAGTAACGCCACTTTCCCCATTTTGTTGTGTCCTTACTTGCCCCGCGAACAGCGACCGACCCTCAGGGAGGACGCGATTTGAGAGAGATTTGATAGGCTTCCCCCATGTGTAGGTAGTCGATTTGTGTACCTGTGCCTAGTGATTGATTGTTAATGTACTGCCCTGCTATATTTGTGTGTGATCCCGACAATACAAGAAATGTTTACCTAGACGATCTTTTATTTGACGAGGCGTAACGAGTGTTGACCTATACTATGTACCCCCCCCCCTTTTAGCTACCTACGACCCTTGATGATGAGGGCCCCGCCAGTTCTGCCGACCTACCTGAGCTAGCTTTGGAGGCAGAACGTGGGTGCTACGCCCGTGGCACGCAACACTGTCGCCCTGACGTGGGGCATTTTTTTCCTTTTTCCTCAGCACTCTGTAATACCTACCCCCACGCAACACTGGCTGTACAACGTGGGGCATTTTTTTTTCCTTTTTCCTCAGCACTGTGTACCCACCTTTTCCCCCACGTCCAACACTGTCGCCAACGTGGGGCCTTTTTTAGCGTTCTGATACCAAACACCGGGTCAAAAATTTTTTCTTCCCGCCAATTTTCAGTCACCCTCCGCGTGTATTCAGTCAAATGAGAGATCGTTTAAATCCTTCGACGCTATGTTAATTACCTTCTCATTCATATGTTACAAAGCTAATCATATACTGAGTTTGCGGCCACCAAAACGGTGATTTGTAGTCCAAAAACTGCAGGTACTATCCTAACCAGCCGGGAATGTGTTCCCGCGCATTTTTGTGTGATCTGGAAGATTACGCGGGACTCTAACGAATCCTCCAGAATGTTCTTGTGGAATTCGAAACAACAAAAGCATAAACCTACCACAATATGGTTATAAATAATACATTTTTCTCCTCATGAATGATATAGGAACCCAATATTACGCGATACTCGTATGAATAATGTAATGTTTTCTTTTTTCTTTTCCTCCTTTGCGTACAATAGGTACCGTGACTATTAAACACATGTGGTTACGTTTTTACCCGTGAAGGAAGTGAAGTGCAATCGTTCAGAATAATAAACCGTGAAGTGTCACATCTTTTTTGAAATGCAAAAGTGTTTAGTACCTAACAAAAGTGCTCTGTGAAAATTAAACTAGCTGCCCTTACAGGGAAATCTATGGCCAATTTTTCCTTTGCCTAGTGTTTTCTTTCATCTCAGTGTTTGTGCTTCTACAAAAGTGTCATTTTTACAAAAGTGCTTTGTGAAAACTAAAATATGCACCCCGAGAAGGTGACCGCTGGCCAAATTTTCAAGAAATTAAATCACTCTGAAAAAATTTCCGACAATTTTCAAAAATGCTTATTTAATATATAAAAAGGCAATTTTGTAAGGACTCCCCCTGGCCGATTTTTTTTCCAGCCCCAAAAACACTTCAAAACAAAAATACGGTGAAATTTTTTAATTTCGGACTTAGAAAAAAAAATTCAAATTATTTTTAAATTTTTTTTTTTGTTTTTTCTTTCCCGCTCTTCGCCCAGCAAAAATTTGAGTTGTTACGCCGTCCATCACCTGCACCAAAATGGAGTCACAAAGAGTGATTATCAAAGTGTTCGGACATAATCACGGACACCTTCAACCTACAAAGGCATCGGCAAGATCATACCCGATGCACTGTCAACATGGAAGCCATCAACAAATACATTGGCCGCAAGCCATAGGAGCTGTCAAGCCCGAAAATATGTACACCAATAATGCAAGTACAGCACAGAGCGTGCCACCCAGGAAAACAAAGGCCGACGGTGATGCCCCTCCCGGCAGAATCAACCACTGCTGGACATTACAAAACTTGCCTAGCAACAAGAATTTGCTTACGTCATCCCCAATTGTACACGCCGGCCACATCCAAATGTCACGGCATCGTTTGCGACTGTTAACCCCATGGAGACACATGCGAAAATTATTATGTGAAAAATACATCGTAAACGAAACATTGGCGACGTTTACACAAAGGATTGTACTCCACAGGATCATTTCTGTAACACCTACTCCCTCGCAGCGTGTACACTACACAAGAGTTACACCCCGAAATATGGATATGCGGCATAAGTCCTCAAGCGTGAGGCAGGTCTCGGGTGAGCTTTCGGGCGAACCCTTGGCAATATTTTGTTAATAAATAAACATGCATATAACTGGCGTGTAAAGTGTCAATTACATGTCCAGACCCCCCATAAATAAAGCAAGCTCTTTATTTATACCTGTTTGTAAATAATTGTACATTCATAATAGGTACACCCAAATGTCACGGTTGTACCAACTTCTCTTTTCCCCATCACGGCAAATTGCCAGCATTTTCTTTTTACCTATTGTTTTTTTTCTCACCTGTTCTGAGGCTGATCACTTCGGAGCAGAGACACCCCTCGAATCACGATGTTTGGGAAGTCATGAACCCAATCGTCGCCTCTCAACCCTTACACTACGCAATGCTAATGTCTGTCTTGCTTGGTCTTGACATGTCACGTCACTTGTTTTATTGTTTTGTTTGTTTTTGCCTCGTTTTATCTATGACCTCAGCTTCGGCCGCCCTTGTACCTTTACTCTCATCCTCACAATCACCACATTTTACCTACCATGGTAAAACCCTTTTCTTACCCCTCGATTCTCAGCTCACCTTGAGTACGTAAAACCCAAAAGTGGTCTCAAGCACGAAAGTCAGAAATGGTTACTTTACCTTTTCTTGCACACACAAGTCTTTTTCAATTTTTTCCTAAAAAAAAATCAAAAATTGATGGCGTCCTTTTTTTTAACCCGTGCTCTGGTTTTCCCCAAAATCGGATATTGACACGTCCATTTTGGAAATTGTATATTATTAAAAAAAAACCCTAAAGTTGGCCCTTATAAGTCATACACAAATTCTTTGGCTCGTTCGACTAAAGTATGTAAAACCGAATCATCCGGTCTTTGGCTGCTACAACGAAACCATTGAGTTGTTTCTCCTCTAATGCCACGTCACGCATGTTTTGTATAACACGTTTCAACACGAGACAGGTTAATAAAACCTAACGGTCATCCTGATTCTCGAATTCAAATAATTGTAACGTTTAACGTAAATCAGCATTGATTTGTTCGATCATCGTTTTGCAATTATCACCCCTTGTTTTCTACAAGGACAGTATGTAAAACCCTCCAGGTCTGTCTTCCTTTTATTGCTCGGTGTAAGCAGAATACACTCTGCCATCACTTTATAGCTCGTGACATATGAAGCAACATTAAATTGTCTATCTTCTTTGCCATTCTATCGTACGCCCCCGGGCTACGGGGTTAGTTAATCTAACGAATCTTTATAAACAACATCAAAACAAATGTTGTCAGCATTCATTTTGCTGTACTTAAGCATAACCTGTACGCAATAGGAGAGATCCTTACAAAATCCACCATCATAGGAGAGATCCTTAAAACATCCGCCATGATACGAGAAGTTCGTTATAATTACTTTAGACTCTTAACTAAATGTTAATGAGCCGGTCGTCTGTCATTAATTTGTCATGAGAACCGCCTTGTTTATAATTATGTACCTATATAACCTGTACACGAGACGTGAAGACGTAATAATACTCACCATGAATCGTGTGAACGACATAATATCGGCCTTGCTATCTTCTTTAAGATGCATTGTACAGCACTCTTTGACTTCTGTCTACAATTGAGTTGTATCTTGTGTACCTATATAATCTGTACACCACACGTGAAGACGTTACAATACTCACCATGAATCGTGCGAACGAAATAATATCAAACCCTTTTTGTGCGTACTACACAAAGTAGTCCACAACCTTTTTCAAATTATTCAACGACAATGCCCGTGGACTTCCTGTTTTTCTACTTCTCTCCCAAAAGGAAAGAAGCCCAGGAATATCTACTATCTCAAAAGAACTAGCTTGTCAGCTTCACTGTCAGCTATGGGGCATGGTGCCGTGGAAGTTAATTGAATGGGCACAAAAAACCACCAAACTCGTCGTCTGGGAAGCGAATAAAAGAAATCCCGGGATTGTGAAATTGGAGCAAGGGTCTATCCTTTCTCACAATCAAGGAGAAGTTTTTAAGTGACCCCTAACCTTTCGTCAAATACACGCGAAAGATTGACCTTTTGGTAAAATGTGTATTTCTTCTCATCTCATTGTTTTTTTTCTAATGTAAAGAGTCAGAAAACGTGCTGGTGGATTACGTTTCATCCTCACATAGAGTTTGAATTGGAAATTAGTCCAGTCCCCAGCAAGTTTCGTCACTCAACTCCCCTCCATCCCTTTTCCCCTTCCCTCCCTCATGTTCTCATCATGCTATGAAGTGGAAGATCCGTTGTTGCTCACATTTCGCCCTCACTTGAGTTCGAATCGGTACCTAACCAGGCACAACGGGCCTTCTATTTCACTCTCGTCATATGTTTCATCTTTTCTTCACCCTGGTTTCAATGAAGCAGATTCATGAACATTGGACACGTATGTTATGCACTCGGCGTACCATCTGTCTCTTCTCGACAACATTTGTCCACGAATCAGTTTCGCTGCCCCGCCGTGACTCCTTCACAACCTTTGTCTTGTTCTTTGAAATTCTCCGAAAATGCTACCATTTTATGTTAACATAGGCCATGGAAGGCCGGTTGCTTTTCAACCAAGGCATTTTGTCACCCGGCAAAAGCCAGGCTATCCTAACAAAGGATATTCTTTTTTTCAAAATACAATTTTATGCTAGCCAGGAATCTCTCTCTCTCTCTCTCGTTGTTCTCTCTGGGTCGTTGGTCAAAACCTCGTCTGTTTATTCTCTAGACACATTTTGTTTCTCTCCAAACTTTTCTTCATTGGTCTCTAGGCAGGTAAATTTCAAGAATTTTGCTTTAATAATAATTTCTCCCGGATTTAAAAAGAAGTCCAGAAGGATGTCTTCATCGGCAGCCAAGCTGAGCTTCACTTCCCGGCAGCCCCCACTGTGGTTACGGTGATTCCCCCGCCGCCATTTTTCTCATTTTTCTACACATTTGTTCCCGAAAGCACGGACCATACCGCCCTTATGTATGTTGTCTTGTTGCGCCACTGCGAGCCGAGTTGTCCTGCTATACATAATGACACTCTGGACTACCTTTTGGGCACGCTAGCCCCTGGGTTTTGTTCCTGCTCTCGCTACCAAGCCAGCTTTGCCGTCTCTTGCTCTGTCATGCAGCGACGCACACCATGTCATGTGTAAACCATCATTACTCTGACTCTCCAGTATTCGCTGAATGCGTACCCTCACAAGTTATTCCGGGCTACATTATGCTCCGATAACCATTATACACGATCCGTGCCCACCATAATGGCACATTAGGATTCGTACTGGCATGTCTGCAGATCCTGGATTCTCCTCTCCATCGACCCCCGTAACCATAGCCTCCGCACTGCAACCACAGTCTCCACTCCGTAACCTTCGACGTCTTCGACGAGACAAAGTGTTTTCTCCAAGACCCTAGTGTACTCTTGAGTGTTATCTCAAATGGGTCAGATTACAGTGATAATGTAATCCCGTTAGAGTCTATGAAATCACGTCTCTTCGTAATTCTTCAAAGCTCTTCGAACCTCATCGAAATCATAAACAAATCTACGCACCGCAAACTTAGCTTCCAGATCAATGAAACCTTAGAGGCACATTTTTTTTTGTTTTTTCTCAATTGCATAACCTTGTCTTTTGTTCTTTCAATTGCATAACCTTGTCTTTTGTTCTTTCAATTGTATAACCCTGCATGTTGTTTCACCCCCCCATGTGTTAACTGTTTGGTCCTCATATTCTATGTACCCCCTCCCTACCCTGGCAAACATTGTACCTGCCCTTGGCATAAGCTAGCCTTAAGATGTTAGTCAGCTATCTCTCTGGTCAACAAATCTCTCTTTCAACTCCCGTGGGTAACGTAGAGGGTTTTTGCCCTATTGCTCCATTGCCACGTCGCCTTTTTTCCGAGCGCGGTGGGAGGTGTTACGTAGCGCCCAGGCACCACCCTACGCCAGTGAGCGGCACACCACCCGTTCCCCCCGGGCAATCGTACCCCTTCTCCCCACGCCCCACGCTCTCACGGCCCGACAACGCGCCTCACTTACGCCGAGACCCCGCTAGCCGCAACCCGTGCCCGTCGCTGCGACAGCGCCGCGGTTCCGGAACATTCCACAGAATTCACGGAGCCCAAACGTGAGACGTGCCTGTCCACCATGTTCCGAGTCGACCGGCTCCCCTGCCACGCTACCTGCTTGCAAGGAATTCCCTGTTGAGCGTAGCCGGCCATACTCGCCGTGAATGCTCTCCTGACGCCACCTGGTACCAGTGAGTAACGCCACTTTCCCCATTTTGTTGTGTCCTTACTTGCCCCGCGAACAGCGACCGATCCTCAGGGAGGACGCGATTTGAGAGAGATTTGATAGGCTTCCCCCATGTGTAGGTAGTCGATTTGTGTACCTGTGCCTAGTAATTGATTGTTAATGTACTGCCCTGCTATATTTGTGTGTGATCCCGACAATACAAGAAATGTTTACCTAGACGATCTTTTATTTGACGAGGCGTAACGAGTGTTGACCTATACTATGTACCCCCCCCCCCCCCTTTTAGCTACCTACGACCCTTGATGATGAGGGCCCCGCCAGTTCTGCCGACCTACCTGAGCTAGCTTTGGAGGCAGAACGTGGGTGCTACGTCCGTGGCACGCAACAATATATATATATATGAATGAAAAAGTTGCTAATTGTGCAATGATGGAGAGCTTACACCTTTCTTCCAAGGGATGTGCAAGTGTCCAATAGTCATGTTGTGTAATTGTGTACTCAAGTGGTAAACAACTTATCGCGCACAGTCCGAGCACAATCAATTCAATTTATTTATTGTTTCAAAAGCACTACAAAATTATGCATTTTAATTCGTTTTAAAAATACATTTGTGAGAGTAGGTATACATTACATTAATCATAAGTAGTAGGTGTAGAAACTATACTAACATTGATAGATCTTACGGTATGTAGCTTCACTAACGCTAAATATATCGATATCCGAATCGATTCTGTTCAATAGCAAGATTGCTCTCTCGTTACTGATCGCGTGGCCCGCGTCGCCACCAATCATTGCTATGCCATCGAATTCATCTCAATTGAATTCAAGATTGTTTTCATAACATCACTCACAACTAAATTTCTCAATGTAACTTATATTCTGTCATTATTCCTTGACTGTTTTTTTCCTAGTATTGATTTAAAGCACACGCATTGTTACAAAATTTCTGACACGAGTAACGCTATGTGTCTCAACGACGTGAGTGGGAACAACCTGGACCGCATAGATTTACCATTCACTAACTAGATTGATAACTTCGTGCCTTTTGTTTGAAATAAGAAGTTTTCATTTTCCATCACAACTATCTCGGAATATCCTCCTGGACTCACTGACCTCAGATTCCTACCCACCCACCTTTTCCTTCCCCTACTTTCTTTCCTGACACTCCACACGGCATCCCCCTGATGATGATAGATGACATATGCTCTGTGTGGAGCTAATTTTAAATCAAAAGTTTTTATTCGAAGTATAGAGAAATTATTCCTATCGGCGAATTATACCTATCATTGAGGAAAAAAATAGCAATTATAATCAAACAAAAATATGAAAGAGTCTAAAGCCACATAAAAAGCTAACGGTCGCAACTGGGACTGGAACCCCGAACCTCTCGTCTTACTGGGACAAACGCCTTACCAGTTCAGCTACTGCCACCTTTTATTTAAACGTCATAGTTGTCAATTTGTCAAAGAATTTGGCCTGCGATTATTCTATGGCACACGATCGACGACTTTCGAAAATTCAAAAATTGGGGCGAACATAAGCAATATAATTCTCTTTCTGAGCCTACCACATTCATTTGACCATTATATTATTTTAAATTTAAAAAAAGTTATTTTTTTGTTGAGTTTAATTTAATTTTAATACCACCATAAATATTTTTTTTATGGAGGATATTTAAATTTACATTCAACAAATTCAAATTGAACTAAAACATTTTGATTTTTTTAACATTTTTTCATTTGCTTATTTTTTATTTTAATAATGTAGGTACATTAATATGATATAATAATTTAAGTACCCAAATGTCCAATACTACTCCTCTATGGAAACATTAGCTTGTGGAGAAAGAGTAGTGTACATTGTTTATTAGGGATTTTTAATAGTTATTAATAAAACTAATCTGTAATTGAAATCCGCTACAATGCATTAATGTCTGATCTAAACCTACCACTACTTTCTACCCGGCGTACTATTAATGACATTCTTATACTTTTTAAATTACTGAACAATCTCATAGACTGCCCTCAAATGTTAAGTGTTATAAATATTCGTGTCCCTGTTAAATCATCTCGACTCCACCACCTTTTCCACAGTGACAATCATAGCACTAACTATTCCTATCATTCACCGCTAGTGCGTTTTCGCCGAACTGCCAATACGTATACAGACCTTTTCGATATTTTCAATACCTCACCGTCTTGCACCAAAGCAAAAATAATTAGTTATTTATGTAACTGATATGTTTGTAAAATGATAAATATTTGTTGTACTAATATGCATCGTATGTATGTAATGTATGTTATTCTATATATATAATGTTTGTAAATGTTCGATACACTTATATTATGTATGTAATAGCCCTATGTACGGGCGTTTAAATAATAAATAAATAAATAATCTACGTACATGTATAATATATTCTATATCTATATAAGTTAATTACAATGTGAAAGTAAAAAAAAACAAGTTGTAAGTTAGTTTTTATGTAATTGTAAGTATTTAACTACTATCAAACTATTTTAATTTTAGAATAATGTATCTAGAAATATTGTAATTAGTTGTTAAAAATAAAACAAAATTTAACTTATTTGAAAAATGGAGTATCACTTGAAAACTGAGTTATAAGTTATTCTTAAGATTAAATTAAATTAAAGAAGTGTCAATATAACATTTAGATCGGAATTGTGTTAGTCATTAGATAGGTAAACTCATTGTGCAGGAATTCTATCAATAAATAATATCTATGTCCTTACGGTACATAGCTAGAAGATTTTGTACATAAAATTTTGTACAATATTGACATTAATTTGCCGTTTAAGAACTGGTCAATTTTCGTATTCGTTCTTCAGCTCAGCAACTCAACTGTGGGGCGATTTTCCGCAGTATGCCATGCGTTGCTACCAGCTAGATGTCTCCCTTTTATCCACCTCAATTATTGACCTCCTTTCACACCCTTCCTTACTTCATTTTTATCGATTTAAAACACTCGTTTTTATTCCCACAGTATATCGCGGGTAGTTATAAAAAATTGGCACTAGGCAATAATGGATGCCTTAATACAACCATGGATGTATAAATGTATAAAGTACTGGATTCATAAATAATTAAGTGAATAAGGAATGAAGTTCATTACTATTAATGGTGGCATGTCCATTCGATCAGCAATACTCAGTAAAGTTTAGATTGCTTCCCAGAAGTAGATCAAACCCAATTATTTTCGAAAACAAACATCGACCGAATGCGTTCTCGTGCGTTAAAGATAATTTTGTAGATGAAAATTTAGCTGAAAACGTAACCAAAAAAGCATGGCTTATATTTTGGTAATCAAAAATTACATATGTGCAGTTCACAGGCGGTAGAAGTGAAACCTTCAGAAAACTAAAATAGACGAGAGTAGGGAGGCTACGAAGAAATGCACAAAGACAAAACGTATTATTCTGTCTCATTCTAAATCCTATAGATGTAGGTGTTTATCTATTTTTAGTGTCGCTTTTTAGTTTCACCGAGTTTCAAATCACAACGGTGCTAAAGAAGTTTTCACTTTAAAAAAATTATCCTTATGAACTTTTCCCATAACTATATTCTATCTATTTTATATTTTTCATTAACACAGTTGGATGTTAAATGCGGCAGCTGTTAAAAAATAAGACAAAACATCATATTTTTGAAGTGAAAACTTCTTTAGAACCGTTGCATTTTGAAACTCGGTGAAATGAAAAATATCGACACTAAAAACAGACAAACATATACATCTCTAGGATTTAGCCTGCAGGAGAATGAGATAGTATAATCGGTCTCCTCTTTTGCGGTGCTTTGTAGCCTCCCCGCTTTTGTCGTCTATAGTTTTCTTTTTTAACCAACGTTTTGACAGCGTAACAGTGTCCATTATGAGGGCAGATGTGAATTATTAATACAATAATTGCATTTTCGACTATAACGGGAGGTTAATTTTAATTTCAAATAAGAGTCCTAATTTATTCTCCAAGGTCGAAAAATAGAACATTTTCATTAAAATTTTCTGCCCATCAAAAGCGGTATCACGCTTAAAATACTGTTGACTTGCAAGAATATCGGATTGGATGTACTGATATATTATAGGCATATGTTATTTTCAGTGTTATTGGAAAGAGCGATGATTTACACAACACCTACCCCATATTTAAGTTGTCTACGTAAAAAACCTTTTATCACGAGTACAGCCATTTGGGTGCTGAAGTTATTGGGGCGAGGAGGTCAAGTCAGGAAATTGGATTTCAGTTATTTTTCAGTTTAGTGGAACCATTTTTCATTTAATATTTCTTGGAAACGGATTACGTTAAACCTTTGAAGATGGTGTTTTAGTAAAGCACATCATATAAGTCTGTAATATGGACATTACGGTCAGGGAAAAATGGAGAAGCCCGTTCGGCCAGGGAAATGGGGGGAACCCTTGAAATTGAGACACATCCCCTACGTAGATCAGAAAACTAAGTTGACTTGTTTATACCTATTTAACAGGTCTCTCGGAAAACTCGCCGGCTAAGGTCATCTTGACATTATTTGCATTGCTTTATGTCTTGAATTTTAAGGTTAACAAAACCATGTAAAGTTTTTTTCATCATGATCTTTTCGGCTTTGAAATATTCTGCTGTTAAAAAATAAGCCAGAACAGAATTTTTTTTTAATTTATTCATCGATATTTTAAATTATTCCAAGTTATAAATTTAATCTAATAATATTTTTACTATAACTCGGTCACATCGGGTATTTCTAGATTTATTATTTGGCTATTTTGCCAAATTGCTCTTCTTCCTTCTATAGCCAACGTTTTGGACAGCGGTACAGTGTCCATTATCAGGGCAGATGTATAATTATTTATTGTTGTTATACGCCCGTAGGGGCTTTTACATAGATTACAAAATAATATTTAAGATATCGAGGATTACACATACATAGAATTTATACCAAAAGTTATAAAAGTGAAAAAACTTTTAAGAATATACAAGTAGTTTTTAAAGAAAAAAACCACGTGTATAATCTTGTGGAAAACCGTGAAATATTTTAAACAATGTAATATTTAACAATAACATAGAACAAAATATAATATAAACATTACAATACAAGTCAAATCGTTAAATATATTATACCCATGTTACAATAATTTGTAGGATTCTACAAAGTGTTGGTTTAAATTGCATTTTAGAATGTAAAGGGTATCAGCGAATACATCTACAACACCACCAAACTTGTTGCGTAAATAATGCATCCTATTGGTAAGTGAGTGTGATTGATAGTTAGTTGTGTATGTGTTGCAAAAGAATGTTATATTTTGTCTAGTATTCCTTGTTTTCTATTGGAATTTTGAGTTTGAAATTTAAGTACCTAAGAAATTTGTGTTGAACTCGTTCTATTTTGTTAGAGTGTACTTTATAGAAAGGAGACCAAATAGGTGAATTATATTCTACTTGACATCTAACTAATGAAATGTAGAGTGTTTTCATGAAATCCAAGGACTTAAAATCAGTTAGGGTTCTACAAAGGAAGCCAAGAATCTTTAAAGCCTTATTAGTTATATTATCTATATGTGGTGTGAATGTTAAGTTTGAATCGAATATAACTCCCAAGTCGTGAATTTGTAATACTGGTGTTAAAAGGGTGTTAATTTAACATTATTTAAAAACTATATTCATGTAAACAGTATTCAAAAATAACATATTTTGTTCGCACCATTTAAAAAATTCATCTAAATTAGCTTGTAAAATTAGGCAATCATATATATTTCGTATTCTTTTAAACAATTTTAGATCATCTGCAAAAAGTAGGATTTGTACATCTTTAAATATGTTTACAATGTCATTAATAAATATTAAGAAGAATATTGGGCCGAGGTAGGACCCTTGCGGGACGCCACTTGTGGCCTCGAATACATAGGATTCTATAAAATTAATCCTGACGCTAAGTACTCTATTACTGAGGTAACTGATAATCCATGTCAATAAACTTCCTTTGATACCTAACAGTCGGAGTTTGGATATAAGAATGTGATGTCGAACCTTATCAAATGCTTTACTGAAATCGGTGTATATAGAATCCACTTTTTGTTTCAGACTAAGGGATTCGGATATGTAATTATTATAGATAGTTAAATTACTTAAGGTAGATCGACCTCTGATAAAGCCATGTTGGTTAGGAACAATAATATTGTTGATAGGTTTTACAATGGTATCTAATACTAATGACTCGAAAAGTTTGGGTAAAGCAGACATAATACAAATAGGTCTATAGTTTGATATATCGCTTTTGTCTCCTTTTTTTATGAATAGGCGTTAAATAACTCTTTTTCCACAGAGCCGGAAAACAGCCAGATGCTAATGATTTGTTAAAAAGTTTGTGTAAGGGATATATCAAACTATCAATGCAAGTTATTAAAAATATGGGAGGAATACCATCCGGTCCAGCAGATTTATTACTATCTAATGCATTTATGCCCCTTTTTAAAGATTCTAATTTTATAAAGCATTGGTTTAGGTTTAATGACTCTTCCACTGAAGTACTGGAGACTGCATTGACGGGAATATCTTTGTCGTAAACACTTTTAAATGAGTCAGCAAAGAGATTAACTATACCCTCGATACTGTCGGCACATTTTTCTTTAAAATACATGCTATTAGGATATCCACAGTTATCGTTACGCTGAGATTTAGTAAAATTCCAGAATTTTTTCACATTGTGATGACGTACCTCATTTTCTATTACGTTAACATAGTTACTATAGCATTTTATTGATAGTTCTTTACATTGTTTTCGTAGTTTAGTAAATGTTATATAATCGTTAGGATTTCTGGTATGTTTATATTTTCTGTGTATACATTTTTTTTATTAATTAAATTAGTTAATTCTTTTGTAAACCATTTCGGATAATTAGATGATTTGAAGCTAACCCTGGGAACAAATTGTTTTATAGAGGTAATTAAAATCGAGTAAAAGTGTTCTAATTGATCATTAATATTATTTTCCTCATCTAAAAAGGACCAATCTGTTTGGATAAGGTACTCAGTAATATGATGGTATTCAGCTTTGGAAAAGTTATACGATGGGGCACTTGTTTTTTTTGAAGATGTTAAAGGCATATTTGTTATGATAATGTCCAATGGTGGGTGGTATTGATCTAACGGTAATAATAATTCGTCGGATAGTTCAACCACTATTTTCGAATCACTTGAAAACACTAAATCCAACATTCGATTGTTAAAGTTGAAAATCTTGTTTGATTGAGTTAGTCCCAAGAATAAAGACATATCACGAATTTCACTGCATTTAGCATACTGTAATTCGGCTTGGTTTGTAGCAGGTCCATTGTCATCTTGGCTGGTCCAGTTGGGAAGGTTATAATCACCGGCAATAATGAATTTTGCTTTAGGATATTTGAATTTGAGTACTTCTATGTGATCAACGTGATTTTTATATGTTTGCAAATCAGATGCAGGTGAGATATAGACACAGCCGATAATAATTTTTCCATGAGGTATATTGAGCAATACAAAAATGTGTTCAACACTTTTGTGTTTAACCGGTAATTTAGTAGATGATATATTCTTGGATACGCACAGCATTACACCTCCTCCGTTAGACTTTTTGCTCGTAATAGAATTTCGATCAGAACGATATGTGGTATGGTGATGTAGGACTAATTCTGACGAGCTGATGTCAGCATTTAACCATGTTTCAGTTAAAAACAGAATGTCGTGTGAGAAGATTGGGGAGTTAGTTTTAAGTTGGTGCAATTTTGTAATAATATTAATAACATTAATGTTATTAGTTTTTTATTGGTACATCTCTGCTATAATTTATATACCTCATAAGTAAATTACATTCTTATTTATTCTGTTTCATTAGTTTGTAACACACGTTATTAATATTGTAAGCTTTTACGCACACACTTGCTTTTCTGTGTTTAACTTTCTTTTACTTATTATTTCAGGCTCATATAATTATATTTTTCATTTTCGTTTTTTTTTTTTTTACCCTAACTCCACACAGGAGGCCATGAGGAAAATAATTTCCCTCAGGGCCTATGTCATCTGGGATGCTGTGTGGAGGGTCTTTTTGAGGAGAGGAAGGAATGAACATTGGTCTTGAAGAGACCTATGTTGTAGGAAGGAGGAAACACAGAGGCCGGCAAATCATTCCACAGCCGAGCTGTTGAACATAAGAACGAGTCGAAAAAACGACCCGTTCTCATGTGACAAATGTCAACCATGTACAAATGTTGGGCACGCGTCTGGCGTTTTTTCCGACTATGCACCGGTGCCGAAGGGATCAATGATGCTAGTTCCTCGGAGCATCTTCCATTGTAATACCGGTAGAACAAGGATAGCATTCCCACCCGACGCCTGTGCTCTAAAGATTGCAATCCGTCTGTTAAGATGGGAGAATCTATCAAACGGACCGCCCGTTTCTGCACAGAGTCGAGGGTATTTTTCAGGTATTTTGGAGCTCCAGACCAGTATTAGTGTAGGTATTACAAATTTGCCCCAAATTTAATTATATACACATATACAAGTGTTGATTTCTTACAAATACCATAAATATATTTATCTTGTTTTACACAAATGCTGCAATCAATTGTAAAATTTTGTAAAAGCCCCTAGGGCGCTATTAAATGAAAAAATAAAATGAAGTAATATTACAATCTGTCCTGATGATGGACGCTGCAACGCTCTCCGAAACGTTGTAGGAATAGAAGGATGAAGCGTGATACGACATAATACCCCAAAAATAAATCAAGATGATACTTTTGACCGTAAAAATCTTAAATCATATCAAATCGGGTATTATTCACGAGCATTATATAACAACAGTCTCACAATGATTTCATTTATTGCTGAATTAATGATTTTTACAACCACACAAGATTGTAATTTCGATTCCTTGGTCCAAAGGTTTTACGATCGGTTATACGAGTATGAGAATTAGTCCTAATATTATTACATATTGTGCTCGTAGGTATAATAATATTACCTCAGATTACTTTAAGCTTCAGAACCCAAGTAATACCAAAACAGATGAGATATGCTTTTCTTACTAAACCCTAACGACCCAAATGGGTCTTCTCTGAATTATTCAAGTGTGAAGTAATAAATGTTGGTGAAAGGAAGTTTATAAAAATAAAATGCATTACAGAATCTATCCACTATCCATTCCGCATTGAATGGTGCACTTTAGTGTATAATATCGTCGCTCCGACTATTTGCACATAAATGCATTCTAAACACGCTGTTTGAATGGGTTGGTTGACCTACTTCTGGCTTTGGGTTCCAGGTATAACGGGGTGGGAAGCAACGCGGGGGATTTTTTGAATAAGTAAATTTTTCACGAAATACAAGCATTTTTCAATTAACTAGCTTAGTAGGATTTTAATATGTAGAAAAATGCCAACGAAAATTTCGCATGGAGATAATATAATATTTTAATATCTAATTTAAGCCAGTCGTAGGATCTAATGGGGCGAATCCAAATGAAAATTACAACCAGTTAATCTGGCATCAAGAAATTTGAACTGCTTTTCTATTCTTGTAAAATCAGAGATGATTTCGTCTGTTTGAACGACATTGTAAAGTGAAAACTTTTTAGCACCATTGTGATTTGAACAATATATATGTATTTATAAATAATATTTATTTATTTCACGGGTACTCGGTTCCAATATAATACGATAAATCCATAGTCCCACACAAGTCTCATTTGGTCTAGTGGTTAAAGCGCCTGACGAAACTCAGCAGCCAGGCATTAGAATCCTATGAAATCCTTCAAACTACTCCAAAATGAACAGGCAAAAGAAAACACAAAAGAAAGCGACATCTAGCGACTCCGAAGAAGAAAACTAATACTAATAAGATGACCAAATGTACAGGAAAAGGTGCATTGGAATTCGACGACAAAAATATGGAAAAAATCATCTGATAAAAAAATCTATTGATAAAAAAAGTGATTGCAGTCTCCCCATTTTTGTCTATTTTAGTTTTATGAAGGTTTCACTTCTACCGCGTGTGAATTGCACAATCTGATATTTTTTTCTTTGTTGTAATAAACACACATACGTACTGGTTTCGCATAATATTTCATAGCACGTGATGTTAAATATTCTTGCGTAATGATTTTCAAATTTGGATCAAATCAGATAAGTGATAAAGTAAGCGCCAAATTGTTTAAATTTAATAATAATTCTAATAGTATAATATGAAATGTGCGTTTCTTTCGTTCAAATTGTTTACAGATGTAAATAAATAATAAATCTGAATCACTAATGACTTTTAAAGTTTACTAACAAGTTTTAGTAATTTAGTTTTGGGGTATTATGCCGTGTTGCTCTACTTCCTTATTTAGCCACGCTTCGGACAGCACAACAGCGTGTACTGATTATGAACACGAAAAACGGAGGTAGCGCAATGGCGTAGTACCCCAAAAATAAATAACTGTAATACTTTTGGCCGTGAAAATCTTCATTCATATTATTCATATTATCAATTATCTCAATTCATATTATTTACTAACAAGTGTTCAGAAAGTAATTCTGATTGTCTCTCTAAAAGACTTAAAAAATATTTACTTAAAGACTTACTTTAAAAAAGATAGACAAACATTCGCGGGGTACGAATAACCCAACAATGTTTGAAAATCTCCTACTACCACCACACTAAGCGTAAAATGTTTCTTGTGTCGTGACGGAGAACTTAGCCAGTCGAGGAATCGAAGTCGCGACGCCCGGGTAGGACCCAAACGCAATGCTCACCCAGCCACTGACCGGTCAATTGATGACAATATTATGAGTCCTTTTAGCTTCACAACTACCACAATTATAGTATTCGCGATTTTTCGGTCATATATTATGGTCTTATTCGCTAAATAATGTTTCGTTTGACATCACTGTCGAAACCCACAAATAATGACGGTTTCATAGACCATTATTTTCTCCGTTGAACTCTAATTTTTCGTAGTCCTAAGAAACTCGATACATACTGCATTTCATTTTGTAAGCCCGAAAATAAAAAAAAAGTTCCGGAAAGGTGTAATTTGGTTGGTAGGTTCATATTATAATGTAGCTGTAAAATTTTATAGCGTGTTCATAAAAGCACACTTCAGTCCATTCCCGACATTAACAACATGTTGGCAGTGCTCAAAATAACATCATGTCCGAGGATATTCGTTTATGAACACTACTAATATGACCGTACTGAATAGGGAATATAATTTTATATGAAATCGGTATTAACTATTTACCAGCGTTTGCATTTTCGTAAAGTTTAGTAATCAAATCACGATGGTAGACACGAAATGGAAGCGTTTTTGTTTTCAAAATATGAAAAACCATATAAAGAAGATTAACGGCCCCCCCAGTAGGTGATGCCATATTCTTGTAAAAGATTAAATCAAAAAATTTAAGCTTTTGTAAAAGAAAATAAAAAAAATTGTAAAAGATTCAAGCTCCTAGCGTCTGTGGCGATCGCATTGTATTAGTTTACAAGGTGCGAGCTCGGTTAGTACTTACCTGGCTATGCGCCATCGGCCAGTTGACACCGCCTGGGTACCTAGCATGGTAGATCGATATATGTTTTATCGAACAGTTCGGTAACTTGTCATCGTTCCCGAGCACCACTGTAGGCCGCTAACGAAAAAATAAAAGTACACGTCAAATAAATTAGGAAATCTTAGTCGTTGTGAACTGTTGTTTGTTCGTTAGCGGCCTGCAGCAGTGCTCGGGAACGATGACAAGTTACCGACATTTTCGATAAAACCTATGTCGATCGACCATGCTAGGTACCTGGGGTCCATGGTCAATCGATAAAGGTTTTATCGAAAATGTCGGTAACTTGTTATCGCTCCCTAGCTCGACTGCAGGCCGCTAACGAACAAACAACAGTTGACAACGATTAAGGGCATCCTATTTTATCTGACGTGAACAATTGTTTGTTCGTTAGCGGCCTGCAGTCATGCTCGGGAGCGATGACAAGTTACCGACATTCTCGATAAAACCTATGTCGATAGACCATGCTAGGGGGCCTGGTAGTAAAAAAACCATTCATGACAGTTCGGAGTATTTTTTAAAGCGCTATTGTTTTCATTGTAATTTTCAATAAAATAAACAACTCAAACTGATTTAATCGAATGTTTAACTTTACTTTAGAACACGCCTAGGTATTTGTCTACGCAATACAACTAAACGTCTAAGTTATAATATATCACAATAAAAATCGACTGCTATTCCAACATAACCACGTTTTTCTGTCGATTTCAATGATTTGAGACCTATTATTTCAATACTCGCTGTATCCGATTTTTTTGACAAAATGATTTGAGTATGACATCTTGTTCACATGTTTGCGAGGAACAAGGCTAATCTAAAATTGAGTTTCAAAACCTCTTTTATCACCACCAAAAACCATGTTAAAACTGCGAGTTAGCAAGAAGATACCATCAAAACCCGCTGTATCGGAATTCAACCAATCAAGAGCAGTTATTTTTCCAAGATGGCGGGTGTAGAAACACGCCCCTCAGGTCATTTGAGTTTCAAAAGCCTCTATATTTCATTTAAATCACGAAGTGAGTATCAAAATCCGCTATATCCATTTTATTTATTCAAATTACTTAAATATTTCTAGACATATATTGAAAAATGAACACTTTTCAAATGTTATTAGTCAAATTCATTAATTAAAAAAATAAAATGCAAATTTTTATTTACGCTACAGATTTGACAGATTTTTGCGGTTTTCTCCGAATCAGTGAAAGTTGATATAGCAGATATAGAAATTGAACGACTCAATTTGTTTTCTAGTTTTTATTCGCCAACACCAACTTTTTCTGATTTTGTTATCAAGGTATTTAGGGTTTTCAAATTAGAAACTAAAATATGGATGTCCGTGGAAAAAATAATTTGTATTAGGATAGACGAGAATTTTTTTATTTATTTTCGATTTACATCGACTTTATACTAAACTGTATTATCCCAACCGCACTTATAAGCTAAGGGATCGTACCCATACTACGTGACCAACTTTTTGCAATTTTAAACCCCCCCCCCTCCTCCCTCCCCGGTGACTAAAAACCTAAGCCTACCGCTAATTTGTACCAAGCGTGGTATTTTGAAGACCCCCCCCCCCTGAACGGGTCACGTAGTATGGGTACGTTCCCTAATAGTCACCTTCAATAATGCTTATCGTCAATTATTCCATCTATCGAGATACTGCAGCGCCACGGAAATGTTCTTAACCTTTAACTGCTGACGTGGGGCCGCTCAGACCCATCAGTAATAATAATATCGAAATACTCCCCTCCCCCGCGCGTGACGCATACGCTGTTTCCAGTAGCTTCGAATTTAGTGTTTTTATATTAATGAATTAATTTTAAAAGTTAATTTTCTGTAAGTAAATTAATTTCAATTTTTTTTTGCGGGCCCCTCTGACCCATCGTCCGTACTTACGTGACTTTTTAAAGTTAATTTTGCCTATACAAAAATAAATTTTTAACAACTTTTCTAAAGTTTAATGTATGCAGTTTATTCGAGACACTATTGAAATATTATTATAAAAGTTAGTTTATTGTTTTTATTTAGTTTAATAGTTAATACAGACTGATTTCTGAAATGACTGAAAAATTATAACATAATATCCAAATTGTCAAATATAAGATACTTAACAATAAAAAAAGTATTTTTTTTTTATTTATTTATTTTTTTAAATTATTTATTAACCAAGAATAACATTACAATATATACAATATACCTACATATACATATATATATAAATTTTTTTGGTATATACCACCTCACTAGGCTGAGCCTGTTCTGAGGTGGCAGGAATTTAATTTAATTTTGATATCTTAATCTTGGAAGATAAAAAATATAATTTTAATTTAAATAGATAAATGGAATAAAAGAAAAAAATATAAAGAAATGAAAAAAATATATGAGATAAATAGATGAAAATAGTTAAGGAGGAAAGAGAAAAAATACAGGCGTTGAGTGTGTTGTTTGATCAAGTTATCTGCACGCAGTATGCAATACCCTTGTTTACTACCCACGTATGAATTTTGCGTTTTAGATTTTTTGTCACTAGAATATCTTTTATATCTTTTTCAATTAAATTAAAACATTTTGGAGCCAAATTGTGATAATGTGTTTAAATATATTTAAATAATCCAATAAATAATAATTTGGACCTCAAAATTTTCATGGATCTCTAATATATAAACATTTAAAGTAACGGGCCGCCCAGGCCCCACGTCACAGAACACGTAAAAAAATCACGTCATCAGTTAAAGGTTAAAGGGGTACTCTTTCAGAGCACTTTTCCGCTACCTTTGGCTAGTCTAATACAAAAATACTAACTACCATGGCTGCCGGGATGGAGTCCCCCCTCCCCGACGCCGACGGCCCAACAGGAGATGGAAGGCCGGAAAATATCCTCCATTAACGACTATCTGCACAATCTACGTTTAATATTTGTCTTTGCTTTCCTGTTTTTTTTTTTCTACATATTCTCATTTTGTTCATCTCATTTCCTGAAATATGAAATATGTACTACCTATAATAAATTATTATTATTTAATAAAGTGAAAGTAAACTATGTCGTGTGATGAGTTTTCCTTAATTGGAAATCTTCAGTTATGATTTGGCCTTGAGGAACACCTCGAGGGCAATGTGCAGAATGCAAAAAAAAGGTTCGAGCAGTGATGCAAATTCCATAGTTATGAATGGTTTCTGTATTGGCCATGAATGATCTAGAAATGAGCTCGAAATCTGCAGGTAGTGCGGGAATTGGTATTGAATTGGCTCACCTAAAAGTAACGTTAGCAGTTCTGTCCTCTCCCAGTCTTGCGTCCCGGAGTCTCCAGTTGAGTAGTATGACAGGTGAGGGCCTGTCGGAGGACGCGGGCAGCCTGCCGAGCACGCGGGGGCCTACTGCCACCTCCTGCGGGGTGCTACGCCCCGCTGCGCCCTTTTCCACGAACAGCCCCGGGACCCGGCCCATGTCCTCTCCGGAGTAAATATAATTCGTTGCGTCTCGTTTGTACACTTCTCTTCTCTTCACGCTTTTACTGCTTTTACTATTTACATAATTATTTATACTTTCTAGTGACGGATTATCATTATCTACATTATCAGTTTTGACGATTTTTTGGTCGACGCCATTTTGTGGTTCTGTTTTTTGAATTATTTACAACGCTCGCCAGTGTGTGTTGGCTTTCTGTTATTCCTACAATAGTATTTACATCGATTTCTTCGTTTTTGGGTATTTTTCGATTATGGCTATCATTTTCTAATTTGTAATCATCTAATATATCGTTTTGAGTGTCTATGCTTAAGTTCTCCCAGACCGGGACGTCATTCTTCTCTGTATTTATATCGTAGTCGTCCAAAGGCAGTTGGTTCGAAGCGATTGTTTTGTTCATCCTTTCGGCGGTAGGTTTCCTCTTGTCGGTGTCGGGAAACCGCGGATGTTGGTGATAGGAAGGCTGTGTTGGAAGTTTCTTCTGCTGGTGGCTGAAGCATATGAAGTCCTCTTCTTGTGGTATTGAGAATTCGCCCCGTTCTTCTCCGTTGACTAGTGATTCGAGAGAGAATATCTCCACCACTTGGTCTCCTCCGAGTCGTATGAGGGAAACTGAAACAAGCAGAAAGATTTATGGTTAGTTATTGATGTGATAAGTGGGACTATTAATTAAGACATCGATGATGTTAACTGTGCAGTTCTCAGATCTCTTAGCAGATCGAACTAAAAAAACACTACGTAGAAATCATTCAAATTCGAAGAAATCATAAAAAAAATATACAACAATCTACAGTCCGCCTCGACCTCGAATCTCTAGTGAGGTAGACCGTGAATATATCGTTGCACTACCTATGTACATATCTTTAATGGTCATTAATACATTAAAAAAAATTAAAACGGTGTAATAAGCAGTAATTGTTGAATAAAACACTAGTATATATTGAATTATTTGGCGGGCAGGAGATAAGCCGACGTAGCTCAGTGGACAGAGCAGTTGACCGGATATCAGGAGGACGCGGGTTCGAGTCATGTAGCTTTTCTCGGGAGATTTTTTCAACGTTTCAATGTTGAGTGTTTCAGGCTAATAATTATTACTTAATATTTGTTACCCTTTGTGCTACGCATAAAAATCTTGTCATGAACATTACTTTATCAATTAAAAAAATAATAATTAATATGTTTGTTTTGGTTTATGTAGTAGCATCTAATAATGTTATACACCTGTACTGTAGGGGTCGGGGGAAGGGGTTCGATATTATGAGGTACAAAAGAATGGTAACAGATAATGATGGCAATACTGACTGATCTCCTCAACGAAGTGTTGCCAGTACCACAGTAGATACTACGACATTTTAAATTATATACAGTAAGATACTGTTAATTCAATGAATATTTCAGAATTAATATCAGGTTTACATGTCGTACCTACACATAAATATAACGATTCGAAAACTTCAGTCCATAAATAATTTTTAATTAAATAAACACAATAGTAGCAAAACTCAATCGAAAATCTGGAGATAGAAAAATCAGAAAAAGTTATTGGCTCCACTGTGACATAGCAAATGGTCCTGGGTTCGAGTCCCAGTGAAGCCAATAACTTTTTCTGTCTCCAGATTATTGATTGAGTTTCGCTAATATTGTCTTCATTTAATTAAATATTATAATTTGAGATTTCACTCATAAAGTTAAAAATTAAAAATAAATATAATATTTGTTTTTTAAATATATCTCACTTCTTTAAAAGGTAATATGCTAATAAGGGGGAGGACGAATTCTTTTTCTTTGAACGCATCTGTGCATAAACATCCTCACATTGAAATTTTCTTATAAGAAAATAACTTTTCATAAATTATTATTAAAATTATGTTAGTTAATTATTAAAATAGGGTCAAAACAAAAAGTTTGCAAGAATCACATAAACGATCACCTTCATCCTGATATATATGCAAGTATGAATCTTTTTTTTTACTAATAAAAATATTTCGTAAAAAAAACAGGTTTTTTTTTAAAGACAAACATAATAAAGCTTTGGGTATTAATTCAATTCAAGAGATTTGTGAGAAAATAACGTTGGCGGCATTTCCCTACCTTGGTTTGAATAAACGTAACCAAATCAACATTCCAGCCAATTATAAAATGTTTGAGCATCCGAAAAATATAACAAAAGAGAATTAGTAAATTTGAAATGGTCCATAGAATACACAACGTATATAAATATACACATTTATGAATCTGTACAGCTCCCCCTCCCCGCCCGCACCCCTCCACCCGCCCGCCTACAGCAACGCTGGCTGGCGATATCGAACCGAAACATGACTATGAACATTTGTAGTCTGTTAATGGAAAATATTCATGAGCGTTATCTGAGAGGAAACGTTTTGCATTTTATTTGAAATATTGAAATACTGAAAATAGGCATAACAGGTTCCTTTGTGCCTTGGCTTTTGTTACACTGTTATTATATTGAGTTTGGCATGAAATGATACCACCGGGAATAGCATATTTTATCTTACACCAATATTTTATTTATTTATAGTAAATGTAGTGTTGTGCGCGGTGGAAATACCGGTTCACCACAGTAATATTCTAATTTTTCGTATTGCAAAAAATATCGATTTAAGCATTATTAGGGAAGAGCAACTAGATTTGAATATTTTGTGAAGTTGAAACAAAGTTTTCGTTTTAATATTTTTTTGTCCAAATAATCTAAGACTGCACACGAGCCACCTAAATCCATTTTGCAATTATAATTTACTTAAAAATATTGTCGTACCTGCAACAATTTACTCCTAAGGGAAGAAATGCGTGATTTAAAACACAACAGGTCGACAATGTAAAGAGTAGAGGACCCAGTTCAGAACACTGTGGTACACCATTATATAAATACGAGTATATAAGAAGATAACTAAAAATCTAAAGCTATTAAAAGCATAACTGGAGTGCAAAATTATGATTACGCCAAATGTGTGAGGTAACTAACTACTCGTACATTATTTTATTTGGCTTATATTTTTATTGGAAATATACGAGTATGTTACGTAACATTCATTAACCATTTAAATTTCCCAGTTAGTAGAGAAATAATCTCGGATCTAACTGGTCTGCTTATTTATGAACCTATTTAAGGGTACAGAATTTGTAAAATAAGCTTCAAAAACTGTTAGAAAAAAAAATGTTTTCGAAAAGTTTATGAATCGGAATCAAATTTTTTCTAAGGGTATAATTTTTTAACCCCTATTAGAAAAATAACTTTCGTCATAAAAGTGAAATCAAAGATTTTCTGTGCAGAAATTGGCATAACGGCTTTCATAAATCCTTGTTCATCGAGTTTTAAAAATACACAGACCCGAAAGTCGATAACATTGATAAGGGGCCTTTCAAGAAGTTTCACGAATTCTTAAAGTTTCGAAGTTGAAATTCAGGTATAGAATCGTGAGAGGTTTTTTTATATTTTTATATGATCGTAATTCCCAACAAAAGGGCAACTACATGTCATTACGTTTTAATCCGACAGCGGAATAAATGATTGCTAAAAGTTAACACACGCCATTCATGAATAGTAAATTTATTTCATTTTGTGCAGAGTTTATCAGAACATTTTAATATTAAGGTTCCACCAATGCAGATTGTTAAATATTGAAACATCCCCTGCCTTACGCCATTAGTGTTTTCATAAATCAAAGAGCCTTCGTTGATTATTTTCTGAGCCTCCAGTGATATTCTCACATGAAGTAATTAATAAAAAAGAAATGTGCAACTACATGTAACTTAAGGTGATGTTAAGGATGTAAAGTATACATTAGATAAGTACGTAAAGTTAATACCAGAAAATAATAAACATATTTTTTCTTTTCAAACTTAACAAATATACTTTGTGGCATCATTATTAATACAATGAAAAATAAATAACTTCGTTTACACCTCTATATAATAAACTTTTTTTTTTTACACGAGCTTCACACAGGAGGCCCTGAGGAACAAAATTCCCTCAGGACCTATGTCATCTTTTGGGATTCTGTGTGGGGGGTTTTTTAGGGAAAGGAAAGAGAGGAGAGTTCTGGGAAGGAAAAGGGTTTAAGGGGTGGGTAGGAATCTGGGGTTCAGTGTGTCCTGGTCATCCGCCTCCAAGACCTAGACAAACCTCACCCCATGACCCGGGCACACCTGCTAAATCACCAAACATACTTGGGGTGATCTATGGCAGAGGTGTTGGTTATCCAATAAAGGTTCCAGGGGCGGCAGTACCCATTCCCGCCTCCCAAATTGGAACAATATCAACATGTTTCAATAACAATGTTATCTTCTTCAAGATGTTTTATTTATTAACATTATAAACAGTATTTATAAATTTATCTAAATATGACAGTGATAAGAATATTAATGTCATTGACCAACAAAATAACGACAAATTGAAATTTAGGACCATTATACAAAAATACACAACAATACCTGTAGGTACCTGATATAAGCAATTCTATTAAAGTGCATCTTTTTTTAATTATTATTTTTAATTTATAAACTAACGTTTAGACAAGATTTTTATGCATAGCACAAAGGGTAACAATTATTATAAGCAATAATTATCAGTAATAATGGCGGCAAGTATCTTTTCTCGGAAGATTTTTTAATGTTGATGAGTGTTTCAGGCTGATAATTATTGCTTATAATAATTGTCCTCTTTTTTTAAATCTACAAAAAGTGTTTAGTGAAATTTTCCAAAGTTTACATTTAAATTTTAATGAATATCAATTAATATCTTTCAGGAAGTGATTTTTTTTCAAATTTGAACTGGTAAAAGTAAAAGAGGAAATCTGGTGAACTAAAAAAAGAAAAAAAAGAAATCAATGAAATTTTAAGTTTTTAGTTAAAAGTGTGGCATTCGATCGAGTGTTATTTTATATGAATACTGTGAATTTCGCAAGGTTAAACACATCGATATTTGGGCATAATCTTTTAAATGTGCTACAACTTCTTCTTATGAACACATTTTCGAGTATTGCTCTTAGGGATATAAAATTTTTACGGAGATCGATGTAGTTCCGCTTATGAATGCTGCAGTAAAATAGTGTATTTTGTCGTGTGGTTACTGTCGGTAATCGTTATAATAACAAAATAACCTATGTTTAGATCAGTTATTCCTGTCTAAATATTATATATTAGCATATTTTGAAACCTATCACCTATGTACGAGAGAGATCAAATAATATTTTTTCTATATATAAACATTTAATAGTCATCGATCGTAGTTATTACTTATTAGAAAAATAATTATTGCGGCGAACACGAATTTGAAGCGTGGACATTCTATCCATTGCACCGGTACTGAGTTCATGATAATCATTTTCGTATTACTTATTAGTACATATTTTTTATTTTAGGTAGAATTAAAGTTTTTTTCTTAGCGGTAAAAGCTTGATGAAAAACGTTTTTTTCTTTCGATCAGCGTGAATACCCGTCTCTGTTTAACAAAATATAAGTATTCTAACTTAACATAATACAGATACTTTGTATAAAAAGTCCCCCCTGTTTCAATAATGTTATAAAAAAACGGTTTTATTTTCAAACCATGTGTGTCTAAAGATTATTTTTCTTATATGGAGGGATTTTTTTCAGAGAACAACGGATTAAGTTTACCTACGTGCTTAAAGGAAAGGTTATTTTCTTACGCCTTTAAAACAAAACGTTAGATAATAAATTGTGACCATTTACCTTAACGACGATTTTAATTAAGTTATTTTTATAATGACACCAGTTTTACTGTCACAGTTTCAACATTTTTGCGACATACCACACCTGTTTCATGGCGACTGAAAGCGAATTTTTTTTTTTCTAATAACTTAATGAGGGCGGCCCTTAAATGGGCCAGGGGTGCGAAGAATCTACCGGGTCAAAATAGTGAATTCAAAAATAAGATTAGGAACATGGAATGTTAGAAGTTTATACAGCGGTAAATTGGATAATACGATACAGGAAATGGAAAGATTAAAAGTAGATATCCTTGGAATTAGTGAACTGAGATGGACTGGCAGCGGCATACACCAATATGAGAAGGGAAATCTATACTACTCAGGAAGTGACCCACAGGATAGAAACCGTCGAAACGGAGTTGCTATATTTGTTACGGAGAAGTATGTAAAATTTGTTAAGAATTTTGTACCCATCTCGGACAGAATAATATTATTACAATTACACTGTCAACCCATCAACATTAATATTATTCAAGTGTACGCACCAACAGCGGAAGTGAGATATGATGGTGATGTGGAATCTTTTTATGACTCACTAGCCAGTACATTGCAAAGTTTGAAAGGAGGAGAAGTCAATTTTGTCATTGGAGATTTAAATGCCAAAATTGGCGAAGGCCGCCGCTCTCATATAGTTGGTGAATATGGCTTAGGCATAAGCAATCAAAGAGGTGATAGATTATACGAATTCTGCCAGGATAAAAATATGGTTGTATTAAATACCTGGTTTAAACTCACGAAAAGAAGGCTTTATACATGGAGATCACCTCAGGATGGAACAATCTATGATATTGTCAGGAACCAAATAGACTATGTGTTAGTAGACCATAGATTCAGGAACTCTGTAAAGAGAGTCACTACGTACCCTGGTGCGGACATTGGTTCTAGCCATGTTTTGTTAACTGCCGATATTGTTTTACGCATAAAACAAATAAAAAAGCCCAAAAACAAAATTAAAATGGATATCTCGAAACTCCACGAAGAAGTGGTCAGAAATAAGGTATCTCAGACTTTGAACGATAATGTTAAGCTACTCCCTTGTGATCCGTCGATAGAAATACAAACACAATGGGATAACCATAAGTCAGTTATATGCGAAACCTGCGATACAAGTTTGAAAGCTGATAAGCAAATTAGAAAAAAGAATTGGATGACTGACCACATTTTGAACTTAATGGATGAGAGACGTAAACACAAACATAATGAGACACACTATAAAAACTAACAAAGAACGATTAGACGTGAAATTAAAAAAGCCAAAGAAGAATGGATGAAGTCACAGTGTGAAGAACTAGAATCATACAGTCGTAGTCACAATGCATTCAAACTTCACAAAAAATTGAAGGAAATTACGGGCACTTCTAGAAGAATTACTCCATCATGTTTAGTTGACGATTCCAATAAATTAATATTGGATGAAAAATATATTCTACAAACATGGGAAAAGTATATTCATGATACATTCAAAGATATTAGACCGGATATTAATATTCCTAATGATCAATTGCATGGACCATCGATTTTAAAATCAGAAATTCTTCATGCGATAAAGACTTCAGACAATAGAAAAGCGTGCGGACCAGACGATATTCCAGTTGAGGTGTTGAAGCTCTTTAATGATGAAAATGTTGACTACCTGTTGAGGTTATTTAACTCTATATATGACACAGGGAATATACCCCAAGATTGGCTAAAATCCACCTTCGTGACATTGCCTAAAAAACAATACCCTAAGAAGTGCAGTGACTATCGATTAATAAGCCTGATGAGTCATGTCCTTAAATTATTCCTTAAAATAAAACATGCCAGGATACGCAGTAAGTGCGAGCAGGACTTGGATGACACTCAGTTTGGCTTCAGAAATGCGTTCGGGACGCTTGAAGCATTATTGTCTATCGACGTACTATTGCAAAAGTGTCGTGACCAAAGAAAGGAAGTCTTTGCCTGTTTTATTGAATGAAATACAAACAAAATTGAATGAAATACAAACAATAAAATATCTTGGAATAATAATTGATCAAAACTTAAATTGGAACTCCCAAGTGGAAAATGTGAGCAACAAATTAAAAAAACTAACCTATTTTTTCAAAACAATAAGAAACATTTTAGATAAAGAACAGCTAATTAAAATCTATTATGCCTTAGCCCAATCTCAACTACAATATGGTCTTATCGGATGGGGAAGCTCATGCGATTCCACTATAAAACCAGTCCTCATAGCACAACGGGCAATTCTGAAAATTATACTTAGAGTACCCATCAGAACCCCTACAGACTATGTTTTTAAAGCGCTGAATTTAATGTCACTGAAACAATTATGTACAAAAGATATTCTAATGTACGCATTCAAAAATCAGGATAACTTTACACAGACAAACTCGGGCCGATTCACAAGATCTACATTACAACATACATTTTACCAACCTACAACTAAAACGACTTTTGGACAAAGAAATATGGAATACTTCTCTGTAAAATTATTTAATTTACTCCCTCTTGCAATGAAAACCACAAAAAAAATAACCGCCTTCAAAAGAAGCATAAAAATATGCATTATGGACATGGGAAGGAAGAAAATAGATTCAATTTTGCAACCCAACAAAGAATAATGCTTGTTTTGTTCTTTCTTTTAGATCTAACTTAATAATTTTCCTTGGCAATATTCTAACATAGATTAGGTATTTACTTATAATTCAAATAATAAAACTTGTACAATGTGTCCTTAGAACGGGGTACCCCAGTTAGGACACATTTTCTCTAAAAAACTGTAAAAAAATATATATATAAATAAAAAAAATAAAAAAAATATTGACTACGAAAAGGCATTTGACAGGGTAAAACATGCTGACCTAATGAAAATGCTTGCGGATTGTAACGTTGACACCAAAGACCAGAATTTCATTAAAAACCTGTATTGGTTCCAAACAGCAGAAATAATACGTGGGAATGAGAGATCTAATGCAATTGCCATTCAGCGTGGAGTACGACAAGGCTGTATCCTGTCGCCACTATTGTTTAATCTCTATTCCAACTATGTCTTTAAAAGAGCCCTAAGTAATACTGATAAGGGTCTGAAGATCAACGGAGTTATCATTAATAACATAAGATACGCAGATGATACTGTATTACTAGCTGACTGTATCGATGACCTCCAAGACCTATTAAATCTTGTTAATAATGCTGGTGAGCAACTGGGCCTAACAATCAACGTCAATAAAACTAAATGGATGACATTTGGACGACTAGATCACTCAGAATAAGTGATACTGTTAAATGGTTGCAATGTCGAAAAGGTGGAAAGATTTAGATACCTCGGCAGTATTCTCACGGAGACTCTTGACCCAGATGTGGAGGTTAGATGCAGAATTGAAGCAGCAAGAACTGCGTTCATTAAAATGAAATCCCTCTTCTGCAATGACAATATCAGCTTAAAACTAAGGCAGAGAATGCTAAAATGTTATGTGTGGTCGGTCTTGCTCTATGGATTTGAAACATGGACCTTGAAAGTAAATACCATGAACAGGTTAGAGGCTTTTGAAATGTGGCTTCACCGGAGAATGCTCAAGGTCCCATGGACCGACATGATCATCAATACAGAAATTCTCAGGCGGGCTAGAGCAGATAGAGAACTGCTTACATTAATAAAAATCAGGAAAATTTCATATCTGGGTCATATACTTCGAGGGGAGAAGTATCACTTGCTCCATTTGATATTGAAAGGCAAGATAGAGGGTCGCCGAGGGCCTGGTAGGAGACAAATGTCTTGGCTGCGTAATATACGAGAGTGGACCGGCATTAGAAGTGTGGAGGAGCTATTCCAGGCAGCGCAAGACAGAGAGACATTCTCAAGATTGATCGCCAATGTCGGGGGGACCTGATACGGCACGCAAAGAAGAAGAAGAATGAGTAAAACCTCAATTGTTATAATTAAAAATAATTAAAAAATAAATAAAATATTTATTCTAGATATGCAGAAATATCAATAGATATCGCACAAACATAAACACGGATATTTTTATCTAAGACAATATCTAGATGAAATTTATTTCGGGAAAAATCTTGCAATCACAAATAAGGAAGGCAGCCAATAAAAATTAGTAAAGAAATCTTCATTTCTATTTATGTTGGCAGCCCTCAATCGAAGTTTGATACAATTAAATGTGTCCGAAGCGGGTAGGGTCGTATTAGCTCAGTGGTAAAGCAGAGCCCCGGCAAATCAAAGGTTGGGTTCAATTTCCAGATGCGACTGTATCTTTTTCTGATTTTTTTTTGTTTCAAATTTTTGATTTAGAGTCGCTAATATTGTCTTTAATTGTTAGAAAAATTTCATGGATCTAGATGGAAAACTGATCCTGTAATCACAACAATTCGAGTATACCGCCGACCCGGAAACCATATATTGGATAACCAACACCTATGTCACAGGTCACCCCAAGTGGTTAGGTACGTTTGGTGACTTAGCAGGTGTGCCCGGGTTCAAGGGGTGAAAATTGTCTAGGTCTGGCGACGGATGTGTTTGCCCACATTCTGCGTGGCGGGACGGATCGAGAGACTAGTTTGACCCATCGCCTTGCACCGCAGTGGGATGGATTCAAGCGTCCGTCATTCCTGGACACTTTGAAAACTCAGATTCAGCCCACCCCTCATACCTTACTCCTTCCCAGAACTCCTGCTTTCCTTCCTTTCTATAAAAAGACTCTCCACAACATCCCCAAAGATGACATAGGCCCTGAAGGAATTTCGCTTTCCCCAGGGCCTCCTGTGTGGAATTAAAGTTAAAAAAAACGTGAAATATAAAAATATTTCAACTTTTACATCACGTATTAAAGCGCCATAGCCCCGCTCAAAAAAAGAAGACGGAGAGATGTGTAATTACAAATATTTAAAACTATAAAATTGAAGCGAAAATTGTGAAATATTTAAATAAAACACGACTCGTCTAAAATCGAGCAAAAATCTCGCGGGAAACATCTAAAAGAGCATTTAAAGAAACACTGTGATTTTTTTCATACAAATAACTTCTTAAATAATTGAAATGAACGTGTCTATTATAATTTTTGGGGCATACTTTGCGATTTTTTTTTATATCGAGGGAATTTCATATAATTTGCGTTTCGGCGTGAAACACGTCTAGATATTATCTTCAAAAATAACATGTATTTTTTTAAGAGCTTAAAAACTTCAAGTTTTTAAGATAGATATGTAGAAATCGGTAGAAATTAAGGGTAGCAGCGGCTTAATAAAACCGTTCGTGCAAATACGCATAAAGCCATGTAGGTAAACATTATCAAATAATAATTTATTAACCGAGAAGCGCTTCTATGTCGATCCAAAACAAAATCCATTAAATAAAGGGAATGGTTTCATTGTGGTGTGGATGTTGCGTAAGTGTGAGTAAATAGAGAAAAGCTCTTTCGTTATTGTATCGTGTTAGTTTGTTATAGAGAAAGCTTTCGTTAGACTGTTATATAATAATAATGTTGCGTGGTAGGTAGATCTACGACTATTGATAAAGTTTTTGGGTCAACGGGCTCTTAATGGTGAAACGAATAAGTTGTAGGTTCCAATGTCATGGAAAAACAAAGTATACGAGTTTGAACCCTTTCATGGTATCCGCTTATGAAAATATTTTTCATATTTTCATCGCTTGATTTAAAGATTCTTGTTCTTATAATAATTGTTAGGAATAGTGACATCTATGAGATAAATACTGTAGTTTATACCATTGGTTTAATTATTCTTAGTTTATTAAAAGAGTATGCGTATTAGAGACCTCTGTAGGAATTTTATAGAAGCTAGTGTTACCGACTGACTAAATTAGAGCACGTGACTCAGTATTTGTTTAGTGCCATTATTTATTATTCTTGTCTTTTTAACAGTCTAAAAGACGGTATTTTTACAGTTTTTAGCAGTATAAAAGGGGTGCTACTCAAATATTTCCCTCTCTCGCATTAACCAATACTTAGAGTATAGACCCCGTGTTGCCCAGGCGAGGTCCGGGCCAAAATTAGCTTAAAAAAGTTTTGATTTCATTGTTACTCAAAAGTGTTTGTAAATAAAACGACTCTTCAGTAAAAAAAAGTGTTTTACAATAAAAAGTCCACCAACCTAGACGATATCGAAGTGAACTTGACAATAATATTGTTAGTAATGATAAAAGTTCTGGAGAAAAGATATTTATAAAACGTTTGAATGTTCGGTTGGCTACCGAAGAACCCTTTCTTTGTCAGGACAAAACATAAATACTTATAAAAATATTATCCTAAGTTTTTGTGTGCACTCAATGTTTGAATGATAAGGTATAGATAAATATGGTATATGTGGACCCTTTTTATTGAAACGGATTACAAAAGGGACAAAACACATAAAAAATATTGGTTAGTAAATATATATACATTATTTTTTATTGGTACATTTCTGTTACTTTCAATTTTACTGATGTTGGTTCCATGATAACTCAGAATCATGAAACTTCAACAACCCTTTGAAAAGTCGTTAAAAGTTATGAAAAAAATGAAAAATAGCACGTAACCTATTTAAATCAATTTTTTTCATCACTTTTAATGGCTTAACAAGAGAGATGTTGACGTTGCATAATAAGTAATAAGGAACTCCAGTGAAAAATATTATGGCTTTAAAAAAATATGTTCATACGGACATAGACCAATAAACGCTGATTCTCAATATATAAGTTTTATTTAATAATATTAAACGCAGAGTTTTTAAAAAATTATTAAAAAGTCCATTTTTAATCGGATCGTAAAAACACGCCGTCAATTTGGCATTATTGAAATTTTAGTGGTGACGTCACTGTTCGACGTGTCGTGACGTCACCGTTAAGTCATTGTATGGGAATGTATGATATGACACAAGCCGTCGTACTAATTTATTCGTTTATTTACATACTGTTTATAGAGATTTAGTTGTTGTGTTTATTGAAACATTATTTAGGCCTAAATAATGTTTCAATTTTTTAAAACCATGTAAAACCATGTATGATCGTGTTAGAAATGTGGATATCCGCAAAGAATGTAAGGCTGATGTAAGTATAATGAGCAAAATTAAGAAAGGGACCCTCAGATGGTTTGGGCACGTAGAGCGAATGAGCGAAGAAAGTAGTGTAAAAAGAATATATGATGCAAATGTGAATGGTAGAAGAAGTCGGGGACGCCCGAGGAAGACATGGCACGATCAAGTGAATCAGATACTTGATACGGGTCATGTCAAAAGTCAGAATAATAGAAGAGTATGTATGAGACCATGTATGAATGTGAGTGAGGCAAAGAGTGTGTGCCAAGACCGAGTTGTTTGGCGGTCCGTCCTCTCTGCCTACCTCTGCGGGGAAACGGCATAAGGGTAAGTTAGTTAGTTAAATAATGTTTCAAAAATAAAGGTATCTCTTATTCGATAAGTTTTAAGATTTTCACGGCCAAAAGCATTTTCGTTATTTGTTTTTGGGGTGTTATGCCGTGTTGCGCTACCTCCTTCTTTGGCCAACGTTTCGGACATCGTTGCAGTGTCCATCATCAGGGCAGATCCGGCAGATCCGGTAGATGTGACACATCTACCGGATCTGCCGGATCTGCCCTGATGATGGACACTGCAACGATGTCCGAAACGTTGGCCAAAGAAGGAGGTAGCGCAACACGGCATAACACCCCAAAAACAAATAACGAAAAAGTATCTCTTATTAGTTTACCTCTATTATTAAACATATTCAAAAACTACTATACAAAAAAAAATAGTAATGCTACTTCTAGGGAGAATATTTCGAACAACGGAATTCAAAATGGCGACAGTTGATCCGCTGATTGCCCGATCCTATGCATACGGTGGTTTTCGGGGGTCTTGAAAAATTAAAATTTTGACAATTATTTTAACTATTAAAACTAACTCTAAAAATAAAAATAAAAATGCAGTTATTTTAGTTGGAAGGTCATAAAAAATTGGACTGGAGTTCTCTATTCTGAATTGTCTGCATGAATGAAATATGGCTGTATCTGCTACTGTTTGTCAGTTTTATAATGGTGGCCATTTAATTTTACAACAGCAGTTTTTTGTTATTGTTGATTAATTTTAATAATATATTGTGTGAATTGATTTATTGTATATTTACAGGGATTATTTAATACAGATGATAATTGACAACAAATTAAATTACATGGCTCAAACAGCAAAGGAAGAGAAGGGACGAATGAAAAAAAAATCTCGGGTAGCTTCTTTTTTCATGTTCCAATATTTGAATAAAATTTTGAATTCCTGTGGGTAGTTAGTTGCCATTAGGTAGACAATTGCTAGTTGGTAATTGGTAGACAATTGCCAGTAGGTGGCTACAAAACTAAATAAACTTTTTTTCATTTTAGCATGGCTCTCCACAGTTTTAAGATTATAATAATAAAACACAGGCAATTAAAAGTCTACATGGAACAAATAATTTTTTTGGCCTGTTTGTGGTACGTATTTTCTTGTAAGAAGAAAGTGTTATTTTTATATCCCCGTTTTGTAATAAGCATCAACTCAAGGTTATTTTGACGGCCTTCGTGGTGCAGAAGTAAAAGCTCTCCACCACCAATCAAGGGCAATTCAAATTCTGACAAGTGCGCAATTAATTTTATTTAAGTAATTTATTTGTGTCATTTCACGATTAGATTTTTTTTCAGAGTGGAAGATACTATCAGTATCTACCTGGTCTAAGACAACCATTAAAATTGAAGCGTTGCTTGAAATAGCTTTGGCCATGTTTGGTGACCAGATCTGAATGGTTAGGTACTTCCCCACCTTCCTTTCCTACATCTCTTTCCTCTCCCCACTATCTTCAGTTTCACAACTTACCCCAATTGGGGATGCCATAGTCTCACTGGCTGTAGGCTGTTGGGAGCAGTTGGGACTCTTGTACGGTAATCGCATTTAAAAATATTAAACTATTATTTTTAACAATTTAAAGAAAAACTTTTTTTTAAATTTGACACTTTTTTAGTTAGATTTTGTGTTTATTTTACTGAAGCATTTCAAAAAACTTTTAACACCGTTAACACAAACCTTTCGTAATCCAAAAAAGTTTATTTTTAAGAAAACAAGCAACGAATTTTGTCCCGGTAAATTTATGAAATTTAATTGAAATTAAAATGAATGTTTACTTTATTTTATTTTAATTTTTAAAACATTTTGTTAGAAACCAAACGTTAGTTAATTTAAAATTATTACTTTGTTTTAACATTTATTTCCAATCGTTATTTTATTTAAGTTTGTAACGGTTGTGGTTGAATCGCAACACAGAATTGAATAATTTAAGTGCAGCGCAACGCATATGACGTCAGATCCGCTGACGTAATACGCGGCTAGTCAGGGTAGTTCACATAACACGGTTTCTGGCTTCAGGCTCTCTAATTACTCTGACCATACATGAAACCGGAGTTGTGCCGCGGGCATAGTGCCGGTGTCCCCGCATACATCAATGGTATCTAACAATAGATTTTTGCAACAGAACCAAAAAGGTTTTTGAAATGAACCTGAGCTATTTCAGTGACTAGATTTAAAACAGCCAGGAACTTCTTACCATCCCACTTTCTACCACCTCAAAACATTTCCCGAATAGGGGATGCAAAGGTCACACTGGCTTCAGGAAGTTAGGATGTTGATGGATTGCTTGTTGTAAAAATCACAATAAATAAACGCTTCTTTTTCATACTGCAATATTATCTAAATAATGATGACTGCCAATAACTGTCCACTCGCAGGTATTCATTCACCTGTTTATAAGACAATGTTGGGCAATGAAATACTTGTTGCTTCGTTGCATGCGTTCGAGGAAATTCGTTTTCTTTTCTTTCTGATTTTCAAAAATAACGTTTATTTCCAATTAATATAATACAATACTATTAGGTAGGTACTTTTCCGTTTCACCCAACTTTAAAGAGCATGTGTAGCGCGCCGTTTTTACGCTTGCCCGTACAGCGCCATCCTGCTCACCCAAAACTAGGCGAACCAGGCTGCGCAGACGCCTTCTGCGCATTTCCTACTCTCGAGTCGCTACATAAACCACACCCCGCAACAAGGAATGGCCTATATAAAGAGCTGCGAGCCCTAAATTAAACCAGTTCGTCTGTAGCTCGCTCTTGACTAGTACGCTCTCTTAGTTGCGCTTCGTCCCGACCAGACCCCGACTGCTGCCTTAGTTGCGCTTCGTCCTATGGTACGACCCTCTAAGCAGAACCACAGTCAGTTTTGTTGTTCCCAAAGACTAAACAATAAGGTTCCCTCCCATCCCTTGCTCAGTTAATTATTATTATGAATTGATACATTTGGACTATTTTTACTATATGTGATCTGTGAACTTACTTTAAATAAATAACATTTTCCCGACAATTGTGTTATACATGTTTTTTACTGAAAAAAAGAAAAATATGGAACGATTAATAAGGGTCTCACCCAAGATTCGTAGAAAATGCGTAACAAAGTTAGTTCACCGAGGGGGTAGAGCGCTGATTGGCTAAAATTCGTGATGTAGCTAAGAGTCCATGTTCCACTGGCAGATTTGAATTAACTGCAATACAAGTGGCAGTGTTTTACTTCAAGCTACGTCACGCGTTCGAAATTTCAAAAGCGGCCAGACGAGTTTTTTTCGAAAGAGGCCCGTATGACCTTGTGAAACGCATTTTATACGAAGCTAGGGTCTCCCCTTAACTACATCCGATCCAGCTGAAACTCAGCAGATAGACTCGATATCAATACATGCTTTTGGTCGCAATCGCGCATATACTCGTACCAGCGGTCATATTTCTCTGAATTTAGAAATAGATATTGACTTGTCAAATCAGGATTTGGCCTGGTAGCGATTATTTAGTATTCCGATCACCGGATAGGATAGGATGGTTTAATCCTCAGATATTTGAATAAAAATATTTTATACTAAAAAAATAATTTTAACGGGTTGATTTTTTACTGTTATCAAAGCTATAAGAATTGTATATTAACGTAGTTTTTTAGGGGTTCGGGTATTAAAATCTCTTATGCTTCAAGAGGGCATTACCAGAGAAAGCCTGAAATACGTCATTTTCAAAAAAGTTTTTAGACGTATTGACTCTTTTCCACAAAAAAATATAAATGGATTTCGAAAGAATGTTCTTTTATGTAGCATTCGTATGTAATAAATTTTTAGAGTTTTTTTTAATTTTTAGTATAATAAGGTTATTCCATAGGTCGTTGGCAGATTTGTTAAATTTTAAAAAAAGTTTTTGTATTATACCACACCCATTTCAAATAATATAATCATGCAGTAAAATAAATCAATACATTATCTAGCAAAGTTATGTATTAGAATTTTAATTTTAGTTTCAATAAAATCATTAAAAAATATGTACGTACATATTTTTCTTGACGAAAATTGGTTCATTTGTGTATTTATTTGCGCACTTACAAACTAATATATTTCAGATTTTTTTAACATTCTTATTAAATTTAGACATTATTAAAAATGATAAATACTTATAATCAAAAAATAACTACAAAAAGTACACTATTTTAATAGTTTTATCATCACGCCTTTCAGCATTTTTGGATGAAGGTATAAATTAAAGCTAATTTGGATTGAAATAATTTCGATATTGAGTTATAATTTAAATAAGCTGGTACGGAGAATAATTAATCTTTCTCATTGTAACCGTCCTGCACGATCGGAAGAACAACTTTCGACGAAATGTGGATTTTCGTCCGCTGGCTGGTTAAACGCTCTTAATCACAAACTATTTAAAAGCAGAAAAAGTTTTGTCTGCGGCCGGCGAGGCGGCAGCCGTTAACACAAAAGCAAAGTGAAACGGAAAAGTAAAACCGCCGACAGTTTGTTTCGGTTGCAGTTTTGTATCGCGAGATTCCACATCCGTTCAGGTTCGGTGAGCATCCTGTTTCACAGGCCAAGCCTAACCGAGGCAGTAGGCAGTAGGCCTTCTCTGGGGAGCGCCTTCTCTGGGGAGCGCCGCGACGCCGACCGTAGACTTCTGTACTATGTACTTTGTGCAGGACGTATAACATTCCTGCTATATTAGATTCACACCTGAAATGCTACACAGTAGATATTTCACATGTTTGCGTACACTTTATTTTATTAAACAGAAAATCTGTTTGTTTTAAATTCAGTTATTAACTTTAGAGCGAGTAGTGAACGCAAGAATATTGTGGGTCATAAAAATGAAACCAATTTTCCAATCTAAATTTTAAGGTCAATATACATTTTCACGATTAGCTATTGAGATTTGAGATTTCTATTTGATTATCAAAAAATGAGAAAAGCAGTTTTACATTGTTTTTTCATTCGTAATTCCTTCCCGTATTCAAGATGTGGATATAGGTTACATTATTTATTTATTTTCTTTTGAAGTTTACCATCAATGATTGTATTAATTTTCAAAAAATTTGTTTCTACAACTCAATCGTGAATACTTATTAATTTTATAACAAATCATTAATTTAAAAAAAAAATGTCGTTTTTTTAGCAACTATCAAACTTTCACGGAAACCTAGGAGGAATTTAACAGATCGATGATTTGTATAAATCTTTATTTCAGGATTAAATGCGTAAGTGGTACGCTACGTTTGGTAACTTAGCACGGTTCATGGGGTGAGATTTATCTACGTCTTGGAAGGCGGATGCTTTTGCCCACCTACTGCGTGGTGGGCCGGATCGGGAGGAACTGGTTGGGGGCGACCTTTTGACCTCTCTGGCCGGACTCTCTTGACCTTGCACCGCATTAGGGGGGAAGGATTCATACGTTCGTCACTCCTGAACACATTGATCCCAGATTCCTACCCACCCCTCATACCTTTTATCAAGACTCTCCACATAGCATCCTCAAAGACGTCATAGGCCCTGAAGGAATTTTTTCATCGGGGCTTCCTGTGTGAAGATACGAGTAATATAAAAATAAATAAAAAAACCCCAAATTTTTAATTACAACGAATGACAATTATGTATTTTGAAAAAAAATTCATTTGTTTTTTTAGAAAAGAATTAATATCTCAAATATTTAATTGGACATGCTACCGTATTTTTGGGAATGTACAAAAGTTTTCTACTTCGGTGTTGAGAAGAAAAATGATTGCTGAAATCTCGGGCCAAATACTAAATTCGTTCAGAAAAAACCGAGTATTAAGTTGAGGTCATTTCCAAATGTAAGCGAGCGAACCAACTAATGGAGGCGAGGTTCTACAAACAAACAAGCCTTTTCCACTAAATTCGTCGGTAATGTCCATTAAAAAAATAATCCAAGCGTCGGGAAAATGTTTAGAAACATCTCTCCGGGAGCTTTTTAAAACCGAATTTCTAAATGTTATCTTCATTTTCGGGTAAAAGAAAAACAGGAAAATTTAATAATAATATTTCAAAGAGGCGGACACTGCCATTGTTCGCAGCACCCTAAACGAACTCATATACGTATAACATCTTTGAAAATTAAAGCAAGACCAATATTTGTCTGAGATATTTGCGAAAGTTAATTAATTGCCGGAGATAAGTCGGGCAAAACGCGCATTACTTTAAAGAAGATGACCATTAATCAAGCCGATAATCAAATTTCCACCAAAGTGAGAGCTTAATGCCGGCGATGTTAAACCTATCGGAGTTCATAATAAATTTGTCAAAACTTTAATGAACGTCGGAAAGTGGCAACGACGGATGATATCGCATTCTTATATACTTCATTCATTTACACAGCGTCTTCTGCTCATTCATCTATTCTCTTCTTCGCCTTGCCGCGGCAATTCTTACTTTAATCTAAGTAAAATATGTATTTTTCCAACCAGTGCCGGCCATTGTCGTTGGAAAGCATTAGCAGTTCCCCCTTGTTTTTTTATGAAGTTCATTTTTTTAAAAGCGTCTCTTAATTACGAACTCAGGTAAAATATAATTTAATAAAATGAAACAATGCAACTTTGTATAAACCACTTATAAAATGTGCAAATCCGACCGGTTTCGGAACAAACGTTCCTTCGTCAGGGAAAGCTTGTACTAATTTGACAGTTTAGAACAATGTTTTATTAGGGTAGGGGTGGAGCCGTTGTTAGTTAATAATGTAGATTGGGTGGGTAGGTATTAGTGTAGAGTGGGTGGGTAGGGGAACAAATCCATGATTGGGCTATATGACAATATTTTTTGTTTGTTGATAATAGATTCATTATTTTTAAGGGATTTTTTAATTTCCAAAGCTTCTAAGTTATCTAAACGTTTTCCTTTATGATTAATATGAAGAATATTTATCCCTGTGTTTTTTTCAAAACTATGGTTATTTTCAATGATATGGTTAGCGAACTCAGAAAAATTATTATTATTAAGACACCTTAAATGTTCTTTGATTCTGATTTCAAAATTAAGAGTTGTTTTTCCAATATAAAATGAGGGACAATCATTGCATTTGAGTTTATATATTCCGGAATTAGTCAGTTTATGGTCTTTATCTTTAGTATTTCTCAAAAAAAAAATTAGTAATAGCTACATTCAAAAATATAAAATATAATTTGGTCGGTATTGCTATTGGATTATAGATTTAATTGTAAAATAAATTATTTAGTTGTTAGGTATATACATACTTTGTCATATTATATTTTTTTATTTAAATTCAAACCTACTAAACTACTTATGCAGTTTGTCAGCAGGTAGGTACATAATGAAAATATTTTTGCTAAAACATGGTACAATGGTAAACAGTATGTAGGTATGTATGATGTTTTATATTTATTTTTATAAAGCACATGATACATTTTCGTTATTTGTTTTTGGGGTGTTATGCCGTGTTGCGCTACCTCCTTCTTTAGCCAACGTTTTGGAGAGCGTTGCAGTGTCCATCATCAGGGCAGATCCGGCAGCACACATCCGTTGGCTTAAGAAGGAGGTCGCGCAACACGGCTTAACAATCCAAAAATAAGTAACGAAAATACTTTTGGCCGTGAAAATCTTAAAACGAATCCCACATGATACATAATTAAGATATACAGAGTAGTACATTAGTTCACCATCCTAGGAGGCTGCCTGTTTCATGGTGACCATTGGAGTATAGTTAATATAGTTAATTATAGTAAATGACGCTAATAATTGGAAACATTATAATAAAATAAAGTACTTAAATAGAAAGGAGAAAAGAAGTACATAAATTAGCATTAGGTTATAAAAATGTACATAACTTTTTTTCCAATATGTGTGCATGCAAGCACATACTATATATATAGGTGCACACATCTATACAGATATAAACAGACATACATTACTTTTTTTCCAATATGTGTGCATGCAAGCACACATATATATATAGTGTGTGTGTGTATATATGTATGTGTGTATATAGGTGAAAAGGGCTTAGGCTTCTACTACTTTTTACTAGTATAATCCTAAGCATATTTAGTAGTATTAGCCTTCTATAACAAACAAGTACAAATGAATTTAATACGAACAAATGAATATAATCAACAAGTACTTCTATAGTTTAATATACATAAGATAATACAAATTTTTAATGATTTTCCATTTCCTTGGAATGTGAATTCCAATTAGGAAAACAAGGTCTTCGGTAGGGCATCAATTTAAATCTTCAATATCTAATAGCCATTTCCTGAGATTATATTTGACTTTAGCTGTAAAAACCTTTGCATTTTTAATTGTCATTGGTAGTTTATTAAATATTCTGGGTACAATATAGTTTAGGGTCCCTTCATCGTATTTATTGGTATATTTCGGAACCACCATTCCTTCATTTTGAGTGAATCTTGTATTATGTTTATGGAAAACTCTTTCCCTATACTCGTACAAGGAATCAGACAATAAAAGATGTTGTATGTACATATTATAAAACAATAATCCTCTGACAGGTAAAACATTCAGAGACTTGTATATTAATTTAGTGTTGCTAAATAATAATAATAACCTAAATTAAATCTCGGGAAAAAAAAACATTTTTGATAAAAAATTACATAATAACGAACGTTGTTTTTCAAGTGTTTTCTAATGAAATACCTATAAAAGAGAATATGAATTTAATATACAGGGTGTTAAGAGACGTACTTGACTTACTTTAAATTTTGGTCTCCGGTGACATTTTTGATGTTTTTTGTTTTTTTTTACAAAAACATAAAAAAATGGTAGTTGTTGAACAGTTGGAGGCGGGATAAGGTATTCGACGGACACCCGGCTGCGTGACCAGTGACGACATGCGGAAGATTTTTTTTGTTTGATTTTGAAGAAAAATTTTTGGAAAAAAAAGTCGTCAAAAAAAGTCGCCGGAGACCAAAATTTAATTTACATTTTTTAATCCAAATAATGTCAGGAATCACTGGTTAAGTAAGTCAAGTACGTCCCTTAACACAGTGTATAATACCAGCTGAAGTTCCCGGCGTTGCACGCGCTTTATTCTGCTATAGGGAGTAGGAAAATAGGATAGGATTGGTTTTTCGAAATCTCAGTGGCGTTCACAGTGACTCTTGTTTTGTAAATCAAGTATTCAATATTTTATCAACCTAGGGAAATAGATTTTTTTGAAAAACAAAGACACGCTTCTTTATATAGATAATATTCGGTAGTCCAAATCACGGGTAAAGACAGATAATAATACGGTTACATGACAACTCAACACAGTGGCAAATCAACCCAACTGTGAAAAGTGATGTAAAGTCATTAAGAGTGATGTTTTTTTTAATAAAAATATTCCATGGCCTAACCTAACAAACTATTTAAACGACAGTAGACAAACAATAAGGATAATATTTATAACATTTAGTAGAAATTAGTTTCTCTGAAAATATTTCCTACAGTTTGTGGAAATTTTTCAACAATGGTCAACGTGATGTGGCCTCAGCTGTGTTATCTCTCTAACGCATAGACTATAGAAACGATGACGTTTCAATGTGTAATGTCTCATACGATCTCTCCAGAGGGTGACCCGACATTTGATCCGGCGACATTTGGTCCGGCGACAGTTGGTCCGGCGACATTTGATCCGGCCGACATTTGATCAGGCCGACACTTGATCCGGCGGACAGTTGATCCGGCGGACAGTTGATCCGGCGACAATTGGTCCGGCCTGATCCTTTAGAAGATTTTTTCTTCAAGTAAGTATGTAAAGAGGATATACGGCCGTACAACCAAAGTCGATGTGCTTATATCTGAAGGCATCTTAAGTGAAAATCCGCTTTAAAAATATTTTTACTAACAATTTACGACTTATTACAATTTATTTTTACGGACTTTTTTGATGAATTTAAAAAAACTAATTTCTTCAAAATCAAACAAAAAAAATTCTTCCGCATGTCGTCACTGGTCACTCAGCCGAGTAACCGACCAACCCCTCACCCCGCCTCCAATTGTCCAACATCTTCCATTTTTTATGTTTTTGTAGAACACAAAAAAAAACAGAAAATGTCACCGAAGACCAAAATTTCATTTACATTTTTTATTCGAAATAATTTCAGGAATCACCGGTTAAAGAAAGTCAAGTACGTCCCTTGACACCCTGTACAGGAAGAACTTTTCGATATTGCTTTCTCTAAATAAATATTAAATGTGTGTGAATGGTGTGCGTCCTCACTATGTTGGGGTATATTGGTTTTAATCAGTTATTCAGGTTAAGCGTTAGTTCCCCGCCCCCGCCCCCGCCCTTGCCTCCCACAGATAGCAGTTCTGTTGGGGACCCTCCACAGCATAACGTGAGCAATAGGGGCTGTATTGGTGCCTCTACCTTCTGCATTAGTGATGGAGTTCTATCCTTATCGCACAGATGCAAATGGCTCCATCTTGCATCCTTATCTGGTGTGTTGCTGGAATCGTGTGAATATTTAACGTCGTTCTGTATCATAATATCGGAAAATAATATATCACGTTGAACAACGATACAAATAACTTTATATTGTTAGAAAAATATTATTTTACTTCAAAATAATATTTTAATGTTTAATACCTAAAATATAACATTCGATTAAACATTAAACTAAAGCCTGAGTAATCAAAATCATAATAAGAACATTAAATTATTTATTTATTATTTTTACCATGTTAACACTATTCGTTTATCAATTATTAATTTTAATTTATAAACTAATGTTTAAGACAAGATTTTTATGCATAGCACAAAGGGTAATAATGATTATAAGCAATAATTATCAGCCTGAAACAATCATTTTACATTGAAAAATCTTCCGAGAAAAGATACTTGTCGCCAACGGGACTTGAACCCGTGTCCTTCTGATTGCCGGTCGGATGCTCTGACCACTAGCGCGAGATTTAGTACTTACAATACCTCCCTCACAAAAATAAAGTTGGTTGTTTTCAGGTGGAAAAATATAATAATCAGTAATTGTTGAATGAAACACCAGTATATATTGAATTATTTGGCGGTTATTAGATAAGCCGCCATAGCTCAGTGGTCAGAGCATCCGACCGGCAATCAGAAGGACACGGGTTCAAGTCCCGTTGGCGGCAAGTATCTTTTCTCGGAAGATTTTTCAATGTAAAATGAATGTTTCAGGCTGACAATTATTGCTTATAATAATTATTCGTTTATCCATTAACATCCCCAGATTTGTCACATCAAGCCTCAGCTCCATAATAATTATGTAATTTCCATGTTAGTGTGCAGTTAAAATACCAAGCGGCTCGCCATGCGTCTGCTGATTCTTTGAAAATTGTAGGTACTGTTTTACAAAATAATGTGTTTACATATTTATATAAACGTGTACATCTTATCCTAAATAATTTCTCCATGAAAGCTACTTGTGTTGAGAGAAATGTTTTTTTTTCCTTTCTGGGAAATGTTAAAAAATGTTTCTATTTTTGAAACTAACAATAATTCATGGTGGAATTCCATTATAATCCTATTAAAACCCGTCTGCTTGTTTGGGAGTAAATACATCCCAAAACACGTAATCGCGATCATAAAGACCAAAAACGTCCCGAACGACTTTACATTTTAAAAGCTATATGTATATCTCTCTTCCTCTCAAGCAAACATATGTATTTTTCTTTTAACTAGAAATATAACGAAATAATGCTTCTTATTTTCTTTGAAATATGAAAGCTATCATACACAGATATTTTACAACCTCAATCCAAAGTGACGGTTTCTGGATTGAAACTGAGGCTTCTGGATTGTGAGGTGCGAATATATTGAACCAAGCAGACGGGTTAATATTACAAAGGTGAAAGTTTGTATGGATGTAATTTTTTTTTTTTTTCTCCAATGTAAAACATGTGATCCTTCGAAACATATGTTCCTTCGAAAATCAATCAAAAATCCCAAATCGTCATAAATTAATATAATAACGATTTGACAACAATAAAATTAGGTCATTAATAATTCTTATCAATTGTAAGGTTCAATTCCCCGAACAATATCGAAGTTAGCTACAAACCCGAGGTAATTAAGCCTACTAGGAATAACAAAATAATTTGAAATTTGACAGTCAATAACGACTTAGTAACAAACATGATTAATATGATTGCTTCTTAAAACTTCGCGAAAATACCTTGTGGCGTCAAAATTATTTGATTATTTTTTTTATATGTTTTCTGATGTGTACCATGAGCTTATCATTTTTTGCATTTGATTAATTCCTATGTGACCTAGGTCTGTGTGAACATTTTTTATAAAATCTATGCTGAATTTTTCTGATAGAATTATTTTTTCTTTTTTTTTTACTTTCTTGTAATAAACATTATTCTTCGATATCAATTTATCTTTTCTGCACTGTATCTTCTCATTTTTGACCTGATCTTTTAAGATATCTTCTAATTTTATTAAGTTGACAACTTTTAATTGCTCATCTTGGTTCTCATCTGGTTCTAAGACTGGGTTTCTGCTTAGACAATCAGCTTCAATATTGTACTTTCCTGGAGAATATTTAATTTGAAAATCATATTGGGATAAGTAATATGTTAAGTCACCAAGCTCTTCATCGGTTCTAGATTTGATATTCATATTTTCCAGCGGTTTGTGATCTGAATAAACTGTAAATGGTTTTCCTATCAACCAGTATTGCCAGTATCTCACTGCCTCTTTTATAGCTAAGCATTCTAAGTAAATTGCTTTTTTCTTTTTCTGTGCGCTGTTTAATTTTTTCGAAAAGTAAGCAACAGGTTTTTCTTTTCCATCAGATTGTGTCTGTTTTAAAATAGCTCCAACACCCTCTAGAGAAGCATCTGTATATATATTAATTGGTAAATCTTGATCAAAAATTTCCAAGATCGGTTGTGAGCATATTAGGTTTTTCATCGTTTCAAAAGCATTTTGGCATTTATCAGTCCAAATAAACTTTTGATTTTTCCTTAATAAATTATGCAAAGGATCTAGTATTATTGCACTCTTCGGAATGTACTCATGATAAAAGTTGATTTTTCCTAGAAATTGTCGCACATTCTTTTGTGTTTTTGGAATAGGAAAATTCTTTATTGAAATCAAATTATCCTTTACTGGCTTGACTGAATTATTCTGAATTATATGACCCAGATATTTTACCATATCTGATGCAAATGTGCATTTTGTAAATTTTAATCTAAAACCTTCTGTTTTGATTGTTAGAAAAAAACCATTAAAAGTGATATTAATAAACATAAATGTCGTTTCTTAGTTAGAAAAAACTTTGCAACACAAGTGTTTTATTTAGAAATTAATAAAAAGGAATTAAACCTATCAACATATTATAAATAAGTAAATAATCACCTTTTAATATTTTGTAAATAATAATCTTTTTTAAGTAAATAATCACCTCTCTTTTAATATTTTGTCTTTGTTCGTATTTGTCTACACTTGTTTGTCATTTATTTTTATATTAACAACTTATTCCGATGACAAAAACATTGTTTTTGAAACATGACGATATTGTTAATAGTATAGTGGTATAATATAATTGATAAAAATCGTTGTAGACTACGCCTCTCCAATTCCCTCATATGTTATGTATATAAAACCTAGGTTTAGAATAATTTGTATAAATCTGAAGATGGCTTTAATAATAATAAAGTCAATAAATTAAAGTGGATGTAAGTTTTTATAATTGTTTTATTATAATATATTATATATAAAAATCTCGTATCACGGTGTTTGTGGTCGCACTCCTCGATTATTATGATTTTTTTATGTTTATTTGGTAGGTATGAGAGTAGGTTTTAAAGTATATTTCAAATCGCTAAGTGGTTAGGGTGTTATCCAGAAAAAAAAATCAATTTATTTGAAAAATCTTCCGAGAAAAGATACTTGCCGCCAACGGGACTTGAATCCGTGTCCTCGGAAGGACACGGGTTCAAGTCCCGTTGGCGGCAAGTATCTTTTCTCGGAAGATTTTTCAATATAAATGAGTGTTTCAGGCTGACAATTATTGCTTGTAATAATTGTTACCCTTTGTGCTATGCATAAAAATCTTGTCTAAACGTTAGTTTATAAATTTAAAAAAATAATTATTTATTTATTTGACATCAAAAAATGCTTAAAACCGCAAATTTTAACCCTCCTACCCTAACCCCCCCATTTTTTAATCGCGATTTTAGTATTTTTGTATGAACAAATTTAACCGTCTCTCCTATTTCAAACAGAACTAAATTATTTATGTTGTTGAAAGATAGATGGCGCTACGTCCGCCTCATCGAACTTTCATCAACACATGCGCAAGACATTCACGAGAAGCGTCTTTCCCATTTCTATTTACTAAAGACGGACTGACAAAAAATATCGTACACTCAATTGCTCTTCAAAATTCATATTGATTTTCTTTATTTCATTTTCCTACTTTAGTTGGTGTTTTTTTGTTTTCATCGGCGGTCATCGTCTACAGCGCTCCATTCCTCTTTCTGTCATATATCCCATCCCCACACACTTAAAATAAATTGGTTATTTTTTTTTTATTTAACAACCAAAATATTCACTAGAAATAATTTATATGGCAGAACAACATTTGTCGGGTCAGCTAGTATTGTTATAAAAATGTATTATTTCGAAGAAATACGAAAATATTCTAGAGTTTAATTATATTTTCCAGCAAAACAAATGTTTTTCACGATAAAATTAAGTCATTTGAGGCTTTACTGTAAATAAATTCAGTAATAAGACTTTTGAAAATGAAAAAAATATGACATCTGACATGAAATTTGCGAAGCACTTTTTCACAGATAAAACAATCAATATTTGCAATTCCTTGCTAAGCAAATAAAATTCATTTTAGTATGCTAAGAGAATTTTTGAAGGTTGAAAATTTCATAAAATCGAGTGTGTTGAGCTCCTAGTTAATCCGATATGAATTGGCTGGCATTCCTAGGGGTGTGCCAAAGATCTTTAAAATACCCCCTTAAAACGTAAAAAGCTGTTTAGCGATTTATAACACTCAGAGTTTTCCCCATATTTATCTAACTAACTAACTAACTAACCATCAGGCCGTTTCCCTGCAGAGAGGACGTACCGCCAAACAACTCGGTCTTGGCACACACTCTTTGCCTCACTCACATTCGTACATCGTCTCATACATCCTCTTTTATTTTTCTTTTATTTTATTTTTTTATTATTATTTATTAAATTAAATATAATGACATCTTATACAATATAAGCTATGGGTAGTCCCACAAAGCTGTGACAGATCAGCTTGTCTGTAGGTTCTACCATTTAATATTATTACATAATGACCATGAGCTTAAGTTACAATATTAATACCTAATATAAGATTTAGGATAGATAAATGTGTTGTTCATTTATTAACCACTTTTTTGTCAGCTTAGGGCACTGATTGAAGCTGATTCACTTGATCGTGCCATGTCTTCCTCGGGCGTCCCCACTTCTTCTACCATTCACATTTGCGACATATATTCTTCTTACACTACTTAATTCGCACATTCGCTCTAAATGCCCAAACCATCTGAGGGTCCCTTTCTTAATCTTCCTCATTATGCTTACATCAGCCTCACATTCTTCGCAGATATCCACATTTCTCGTATGATCATACATGGTTTTCCACACACGCCTCAGGGATCTCATTTTAACAGCTTTCGGCATATTTTCATCGTTTCTCTGCCAGTTCCATACCTCACTGCCGTACATCAGGGTAGGTACCAGGTCTCCATTGAGGACTGTTAGCTTCGCTTCTTTTGACATTTTTTTTATTAGTGCCAACGGCATTCAGTCCTCCATTAATGGAGTTACCGGCGTTCACCCTTCTTTCAATATCCCTATCAGCCTTCCCATCTCTCGTAAACATACTACCCAGATACACAAACTCATCCACCTGCTCCAAGTATTCATCATTCACAACTATATTGCGAACTGTTTTCGTACTCTCTCTTTCAAACACTATGACTTTAGACTTACTTACATTCATCATTTTTCATCATTAATATTTTTTAATTATTTAACACAAAGATTCCGAAGAAAGAAAAATCTTATATAATTAATAATATACTTATTTTTAAACTTTTCAACAACCTGAGAAATTTCAACTACGCAAATAAACACCCAACAAATTTGTACGAGATTGATTAGCGGGTAGAAGATATTATAATCTGAAAAGGTGAATCGTTCGCTAGTTATTCGATTACAAAACTTATATTAAAATGGAAAAAGATTAACAAGGTTGTTCATGGTTTGTGATTGAATGTGTGGAGTACAACTATATTAATTTTACAATCTGAGGGAAAGTGATGTGACTAAAATTATTACTAATTTTAAGGTTCTCCTAATTCAATATTTTTATAGTGGAATAACTTAATGTGTAAAATCTCAAATTGTAATATTTAATCAATCTTAATCAATCAGACTTTTAAAATAAAATAAAAAAAAGAGAACGGAAAAAAATTCCTAGGTGCGATTGAATTATTTTCTGTATTGCCGTGTCACATTTTTCGTTCGAGAGTCATTAATTTTGTCTTCAATGATTAAATATTAATTTTAATTTTCTTTAGTTTCATTTCACGATTTTTTCATGGGTCTGCGCTTATTAAAAATATAAACTGGAAAACGCTGAGGAAAAATAGTTCGTTTTCCACCAAACTGTCAGGACTCGTCAAATGATTGGTTATGGACGTATTGTTTAAAAAAAAATTGGACAATTCATAAAATATTTTGAGTTAATTTTCACGTTCTGTGCAAGTTCCATTCAAGTTCTGTTAATATATTATTATAGGCCAGTTGCTTCATAAAACTGGAATAATCACAGAAATTGAATAGAACTTTCACAGAACGTGAAAATCAACCTCAAATATTTGATGAATTGTAAAATTTTTTTGAAACTACGCATCCTAAGTTTTATTTTCTAGAAGTAAAGTAGTAAATAACTATTCCACTAATTTGATAAGTTGAGAACCGCGTTTTATTTTCTAAAAAATTGACACAAAAAAAATAGTCGAAAACTGTTTTTATTATGTTTTTACTATCAAATAAAATTGAGAACAATACATGGAGTGGAAATACTATTAAAATAACAATAATTATTACTGTCTCCATGAAAATACCGATTTTCTATTATATGTTGCCTTCGGGAATATAAAAAAAACGACTATAAAACCACGCAGTTTCCATTCCAAATTGGATATTTTATTTACGACACTATTTACAACTAGATGTTATACGAAAAGCTATGGAACAATCCTGAAGGACGCCGGCGACAAAACAAGACACAAGTACACGAAATATATTTTTGTGTTTGCGACAATAGATGTTAGTAGATATCAATAAATCATTTTCCATACGTCTTTGATAAACAATACCTTTTAAATCATCATTTATGGTTTGTACGTATTGAAACATGGTATCATTATCGTTAAATTGTACAAGAAAAACATGGCAAAATGCTTGAAAAGATTTACAACGTTTTGTAAAAGCTTGCCACAATTTGTACAAATTTCGAAGGAAACCTTCAGCGTATTGAATAAAATGGCTAATGTAGTAATCATAATAACATTTTTTGTGAAATATTACCTATAGGGCGGTCCAAGGAATGACATTAATTTATGTTGAATTGCTTTACAAGCGCGTTATTTAAACAATTATAAATAGGATTCGGCATTTTATACATTTCAAAAAATGGTAATATATTATCATAAAAACATAATCATTCTGTGTGATTAAGTGCTCGCGAACGAGTCAAGTTAGCTTCTCAGAAACTGCTGACCCTGCATAAATCGCAAGTGCGCTGCACAACCCCAAAATACTTGAAAAAACCTTGAATCTGTGCAGAAACGTGCGGTCCGTATGATATATTCCTCTACCTTAACATACTGAATGCAATCTTTAGAGCACAGGCATCATGTAAGAATGCTACCGGTATAACAATAATTGTAGATGCTCCGAGGAACTAGCATCATTTTCCGTTTGGCATCGGTGCATAGCCGGAAAGCTCGTCAATGTGCGCCTAACATTTGCCCAGAGCTGACATTCTCATTTGTCGCACGAAAACAGGTCGTTTCTACGACTCATTCTTGCTCGTATGTGGAAAGATTACAACATGGGTATCATGTTTACTCCTTCCTTTCCCAAAAAGGCCATCCACAAACATCCCCAAAGATTTTCCTCAGGCTGGTGTGGAGTTGTAAAAAAAATTTAGACCGAATCATTACGTATTTACCTGAAACAATGTCATGAAAATGACTTCACCCTCAAGTATAATTTATTATGAGGGCGATGCTAAGAAAATCTTTCACTCTGGGATAAGTTGTACATTTACTAATTAAATTGATTTTATGATATTATGAATTTATAAGCATAAAAACATTCATAAATAAAATAATGTTTTATCACCGGATCTGTTTCCAGAATTAATGAGATCTCCACTGTATCACAAACTTTGTCAATGAAAGAGTAAAAAATCCAAAGTCATTGTGGTTTCCTAAATTTTTAACGAGTTGGACCTTGACAATGCACCGGGGAATACAGATCTGTCCCTGAAGAATTGCGCTACAGGAGTGACTCCACTGTTCACCTAATTATTCAAACGTCCGCTAAACAGTGGAAAGGTGCCAGACGAACGTAATAAGGCGGTTGTTCACCCAATCCCTTAATAAGGATAATGCTCCTATCCAACTGTCGCCCAACTGTCTATTATTTATTCATTTAAACATGGTTTTACAGATGTTCTCTTAAGGGTTCTATAACAGTTGACAAAGGATACATAATATCTACATAGAATTACAAAATTAAGTTTTCAAAAATCACTAAAATGAAAAACATTATAAAAAGAGGCAAGAGACACAAAGACAGACACAAGTAATAAATGTAATTAGTTATGTGTTTTCTAGCAATACCAGAATTTTTTTTTTCTGAGTCCGTATAAATTATCGATGAAAATGTGTATTTCTATTACATATTAATAATAATAATAATTAATGCATATTCTATACATTAATTGGTCGTCCATAATATAATTATTATTATATTATGGACCACCAGTTTGGGTCAGAGGGCCAAAATTGACGACATATATTTTTATGTACAGGGTCTTTCATTAAGAGCTTCCTATCTTTAAATTTAAATAAAACAGAGTGTGTGAGATATCTTCGAAATTTTTTTTTGTTTGAAAGACCTATTGATGCCATTATGTATTGAAAATAACATCCTTCTAATGTCCGGCACGACTTCTCTGGGTGGCGCGCAACAGAAATGTCCTATTTTCCACGACTCTGGCGAATTAATCAGGCTGTATTTGAACGATGGCATGGGTTATATTGGCTTTGAGGGCTGTAGTATGCGGCTTATTCGCATAGACCTGCAACTTAAGAGATCCAAGAGCGTCCAATGCATTCCGAAACATTCACTGTTTGGAGTGGGTTTTAGGCTGGCGGCGTCATCGGTTCATATTTCTCTGAGAACGACGTCAGCCGTCAATAGCAATGGCAAGCGCTATTGGTTGATGATTACCAACTTATTTTAGCCTGAATTGGATGATACGGACACCGACGACTTGTGGTATCAACACGACGGCGCTAAATGCTACACAGCTCATGTCCCAATGGACATCCTGCACGAGCGATTTGAGGGCAAGGTCATTTCACGTGGAAGTGATGTGAACTTTCCACTGAGATCGTGCGATTTGACCCCATCAGACTTTTTTTTGTGGGGTTTTCTTAAGTCACAGGTCTATAGAAATAAGCCGAAAACCACAGCGGCCCTCAAAACCAATAAAACCCATGCCATCGGTCAAATACAGCCTGATTAATGCGCCAGAGTCATGGAAAATTGGACATTTCGGATGCGCGCCACCCAGAGAAGTCGCGGCGAACATTTGACCGCTATTATATTCCATACACAATGGCATCGATAGGCCTTTCAAACGAAAAAAAAAATTACGATGATATCTCATACACACTCTGTTTTATTTAAATTTAAAAATATGAAGCTCTTAATGAAAGACCCTATATTCGAGTGAATGGTGAATATGCTGTGGCGTCGTAACATTTACTTCAATATTGCTAAGACAGCTATTGAGATGACCATGAATTATTTTAAACATATAAGAAACAAAATTGGATATTAGATCTGAAAATTGGATTAAGGATCTCTTCTGCTGCATTGAGGGTTTTGGCTTGGACTGTGATGGCGAAGTCATCTGCGTAAGCAAATTTTCTGCCTTCAGTGTGAGGAAGATCTCGTATATAGATGTTGAAGAGCGATGGGGCTAGCACTGAGCCTTGGGCAAGGCCATTATTCAGGTGCATTTTTTTGCTTTTTAGTCCTCCTAGAAAAACACTGAAAGTACGGCCAGTTAGTAGTTGCTCAATAAGTCGTACTGTGTTGCCATCCTCTATGGTGTCGTAGAGCTTGACAAGGAGGCCTTTGTGCCACACCGTGTCGTAAGCCGCGGAGAGATCAATGAACGCTGCCGCAGTCTTAAGCCGTTTCTGGAGTCTGGAGTTTGTTTTCTTTATTCATTGCTTTGATTGTTACAAAATTTGTGGATTTTTCGACCACCATGCTAGGCACATGACCATGTTATTAATCTTGAAGTATTCAAGATATACGTGGTAAAATCTGTGATGATTGTGAAAACCACATTTAAAAGACAACTGTATTAGCATTTTTTTAACCAATTCTACAATAAAAAAAAACTTCATACTCTATTCTCTTCAACGCATTGAAGAGCGTCATAAGTAATAGCATAAGGCTGCTGACAATCCTCGAGATATCCTATTTATATTTTTATTTTAACCGATACGTTTGTGATCTTCTCGGGTTTCGGAGAGACGCTAACGTCGCTAACCGTCGTCGCGTCGCGTCGGGCTAAACGTTTACAAAGAGGATCTCTAATCCCTACCCTTGAAAGATCTTCAAGGGCGGGAGGCGTGCCAAAAAGTTGTTCTCACACGGGATGCATCGAACTCTGCGAACTTGGCTTACGGATTTAGATGTGGATCGAACGATACAGACAGTAGTGGGCTGTGTTTCACGATTCACTCTCAATTTATAATTAGTATCGATATTTATATGAAGAGTGAGTTAATGATGAATGTAAGTAGTTCTAAAGTCATGGTATTTGAAATAGAGAGTATGAAAACAATGTGCAACATAGTTGTGAATTATGAGTATTTGGAGCAGGTGGATGAGTTTGTGTGCTTGGGAAGTATGTTTACGAGAGATGGGAGGGCTGACAGAGATATCGAAAGAAGGGTAAATGCAGGCCACTCTATTAATGGAGGATTGAACGCCGTTGGCGCCATAAAAAAACTGTCCAAAGAAGCGAAGTTAGCCATCCATAATGGAGTGCTGGTGTCTACCCTGATGTAGGGCTGTGAGGCATGGAACTGGTAGAGGAAGGATGAAAGTAGACTGAATGCTGTAGAGATGAGATCCCTGAGGCGTATGTATGGTAAAACCATATACGATCGTGTAAGAAATGTGGAGATCAACGAAGAATGCAAGGTTGATGTAAGCGTAATGAGTAAGATTAAGAAAGGGACGCTAAGATGGTTTGGGCATGTAGAGCGAATGAGCGAATGAGGAAAGGAGTGTAAGGAGAATATATGACGCAAATGTGAATGGTAGAAGTCGGGGACGCCCGAGGAAGACATGGCACGACCAAGTGAATCAGATACTTGAGTGGGGCCATGTGAAAAGTCGGAATAATAGAAGAACATGTATGAGACGATGTATGAATGTGAACGAGGCAAGGAGCGTGTGCCAAGATCGAGTTGTTTGGCGGTCCGTCCTCTCTGCCTACCCCTGCGGGGAAACGGCGATAGTATCGATATTTGCGAATGAATAAACAAAAGTTGACCACTGTATATAAATATTGAATATATATGTAATACATTTTTTAATTTAATTTTATTTATTTAATATAGATATATTAGTGTACAGTGGTGTTATATAAATTACATGTCGGTACAGAAAGTATTAAAAATTGTAATCTCACCAAAGAAGAAGCTGGTTCTTGTGCTTGATGAGCGAGTTACACTAATTGTAACAGAAATAGAATAACATTATGCAATAGGTAAGTATATAATAGGAAAAATTGGAACTTCTGGATCATCTATATGTGTAGGTGTACATACATATAATACTGTTACATACTGAAATATTGTGCATTTAAGAGAAATTCGAAACATCTAAATAAAATAGAGATGAATATAGGAAAAACAGGTAATTATTTAGTTATTATTTTTTAATTTATAAACTAACGTTTAGACAAGATTTTTATGCATAGCACAAAGGGTAACAATTATTACAAGCCTAATAAGCCTGCTTGTAATAATTGTTAATTATTTAGTTAATTATTCCTGATGAAGTGTAGCTTCAATTTGAGTTTCAGTTTACTGATGTCTTTGGTTTTTTTTATTTCAATCGGAAGGTCGTTGAAAAACTTTTTTCTTAAATAGATATAATTGTTTTGCATTAGTTTGGTATTTTGATGTTGTCTTGATACCTTTTTGATTAGTGGGTTTCAAATTTTTTGATGATTTTATCTTTGTAAATTTGGATAATTGCATTTTTCTTGAAGATATTGTCTACTCGAGGCACCGTGAAATCTGCGAAAACCGTTTCTGTTGGATAAGTGACATGATTCAATAAACAAAATTTAACAATGCATCACAAGAACTCTCGGCAAAAAGTGGAGATGTTTCTATTAAAAACGAAATAAAAGTAATAAACCCAACACAATTGTTGAGCTTGTGGTAAAAAAAACATTTTCTGGAAAACCGTTAAGTATTATGAAAGGAAGTAAATTAATTAACCTTCCTCGGTTCTTCGGGTCATTATGACCCGAAACTAAAAGTCATAATTATTAATATAATTTATAACGAATTCATGACAATTATTAATTATCCATACACTTATTATCAGTATTGCAAACTTATGGATAAGTCTCTAATGTTAAGAAAATTAAGTTTTTTCTGTCTTAGGTTCCTCAGGTCAATAATACCCGTGTATGAAAACAAACAAACAAAACAAAAAATGAAAACATTATTTTGTTTACAAACCACAAAAAAATCGAAATACATGATCCAGAGCAGAAGAAACCTAAAACGATTATGGACTACAATGCAACAAAGGGTGCTGTTGATTTTCTTGAGTTTCGGCCTATAATTGCAAACGGACGACAACGAAGTGGTCTGTAGCTATATTTCATTACATGTTTAAATGCTTACGTATTATACTGTGAAACTAATACAGACTGGAAACAGAAGAGAAAATAATTATGTATAACTAATAGCAGGGGTAGGCAGAGAGGACGGACCGCCAAACAACTCGGTCTTGGCACGCACTCTTTGCCTCACTCACATTCATACATCGTCTCATACATACTCTTCTATTATTCTGACTTTTGACATGGCCCGACTCAAGTAACTGATTCACTTGGTCGTGCCATGTCTTCCTCGGGCGTCCCCGACTTCTTCGACCATTCACATTAGCGTCGTATATTCTTCTTACACTACTTTCTTCGTTCATTCGCTCTACATGCCTAAACCATCTGGGGGTCCCTTTCTTAATCTTACTCATTATGCTTACATCAGCCTTACATTATTTGCCGATATCCACATTTCTCACACGATCATACATTGTTTTATCACACACACGTCTCAGGGATCTCATTTCAACAGCATTCAGTTTACTTTCATCCTTCCTCTGCCAGTTCCATGACTCACTGCCATACATCAGAGTAGGTACCAGGACTCCATTGTGGACTGCTAGCTTCACTTCTTTTGACAGTTTTTTATTAGCGCCAACGGCATTCAGTCCACCATTAATGGAGTTACCGGCATTCACCCTTCTTTCAATATCTCTATCAGCCTTCCCATCTCTCGTATACATTCTACCCAGATACACAAACTCATCCACCTGCTCCAAGTCCATTCATCATTCACAACTATATAGCATACTGTTTTCGTACCCTCTCTTTCAAATACCGTGACTTTAGACTTACTTACATTCATCATTAACTCATTCTTCATACATACTTCGATCATCCTAGATACGAGAGACTGTAGATCTTCCATAGTGTTAGAAATCAGCACTGCATCATCAGCATACAACAGGCAATTATGTACAATATTTTTAATAAATATATGTTACCGTAAAAGCCCGAATATTGGTAAATCCTAAGATTTACAAACTCTTAATGGTAAAAGTCCGAACCGTTCTACAATCATCGTTCACCAACCTAACCAAACCTAACCTAACCTAACATGTACTAAATTCTAATTTTATTTTTATTTTATTTTATTTTAAATACATAAACGGCTATACTGCCTTTTATAAATAAACATATAATAGAGTACAAAAGTAAGAAAAATAATATCATTACATTATAGTAGTTTTAAACTTAAAAATAACATACAATTATTTTGTGTATCACAACAAAAAATAACAAAAAAGAAAAAAGAGAAATATCATCATTTCATTTCAACATGTCCATATTGCGTATATAAAGTTACATTATGGAAAAATAATTTTTGAGTGCATGTTTATATTGCGCTAATTTTAAGAAATAAATGTCGCCGATGTAAAAGCCCGAAAAAATCGTATCTTATTTAAATATTATAAACGATTTTTTCGGGCTTTTACCATTAGAATTTAGTACATGTTAGGTTAGGTTAGGTTAGGTTAGGTTAGGTTAGGTTGGTGAACGATGATTATAGAACGGTTCGGACTTTTACCATTAAGAGTTGGTAAATCTTAGGATTTACCGTAGTTCGGGCTTTTACAGTAACATATATACTACAAACAATTAGATCTTGTATTTAATTTGAAACCATTATTTCATAATTTTGAAATCGGGTCAATATGACCCGAAGGCCTTAAGTGTACATAGTATTTGAGGAAGCGAGGAAGGTTAGGAATGATATTCAGTGTTCTCTTTTTTTGTATTTTAGAGAGTGCGTATTGCTTTGGAACTAATATTCAGTCTATTCCACAGCTCTGAGAATACTTCTTGAAAATAACATAAAATGATTCGATCACATCTCAATTAGTTGAGAACTCCGCCGGCAAGTGACACGAGCAGAACCTACCGCTCCAGTAGCCTTTGGAGATTTCCCCTGTCCTTTGACCAATCACCTGCGAAACCTTATTATCCCGGTATGATCAAGAACAGACCCCTATAGCCTGTCCCAACCCTATTAAAGACCTATTTGAGTCGTCGTCTTGTAAAACCCGCTCTGGAAATTTCTGCTAGTTCCGATACATCCACATAAAGTGTTTGAAGTAAATTGAAAATAAATATATTGATATTTAACATACAATGTATATTATTTTTATATTCGAACAGCTTTACTTAAAACGTCGTCAATATTTTATACGTAATCAATATTATATTTATAATCGTGGCACCGTGTATGTAAAAATCTTACTAATGAGAAACTGACAAAAAATAGTTCATGAAAAGATTGAAACATTGAAGAAAGACACATTGCTTACTCAGCCAAAGAGGTTTGGTTATCATCTGTTGTGTACAATTAATATTAATTTGTATTTATATTAATTCCTCATTGAATTTCGGAATTTTTCCAAGGTATTTTAAATGTTCTGTATATTTCTTATTTTTGAAGATGTCATTAAAAAATACCATTCTAGAAACTAGATAAAATTACCTTTTATATTTTTGTATTTGAAATATACGAAAGTATTTAAAATTGCAATGTTTTAAGCTTCAAACACGAAAAAGTTGACAAAAAAGCTTACCGCAAACATTTTTAATTTAAACGTTGAAAATTTTCATAAAATTCATAATTAAAAAATACAGTCCTTTTATTTAACGAATTTGTAACCAAACTGTGTCACTTCACTTTTATCTCGTTCATACAATTAAAAATTTTAATAATAATTAATAGAAAAGCAATGTTACCAGATCTAGCGCAGCGTGTTAAATCCGTTTTTATTACTAATAATTCGAAAAATAAAATGAAGTCTTTATTCAATACATAACAAAAACCACTTTTTCACCGCTGCGAAGTGTTTTTTTATAAATAACGCTGAAAGTGTTTTTCGTGACATTTTTCGTGACATCCACAGATTTCCAAAAAATGCCGAAACAGGTTTTGCAAGTCGACGACTCATTTGTACAATCCACAGTCGAATATCTTTTACACATACATATAATAATTTTTTTTCCAATACTTTTGAATTTATTAATTGTTTTTGTGTTTAATTCGTAGAACTCCATTTAATTTTTTTAAATTTAATTAAAATTGAATTTAATAACGTTATTATCAAGTTCTGCAAGCATATCGTATAAATAGGTCGTCTCAACGTGGTTTAACCACAGATTGAAAATTGTCTTGTCAACCGAAACAGCTGTAATAAAAATACATACTAAAATGTATTTTTGATATGCAGAACTTGATGATAACATTGTTGAATTTAATTTAAATAAAAATAAATAAAAAACACTATTGTTTTTCTTTAAAAGTTAGTTCTGGTTTATTATTTTTACCAGCAGGCTTTCAAATTAGCAATTTATTAAAAAATGTGAAAAGTACAATAAAAAAGTCTTGTCTTATTTTTCTGGCTGCTAAAACTGATTTTTATAAGTTCGTGACGGAAATATTACTGTTTTGGGAAAAATTATTTTTTTTACATAACAAATATCATAAAGAAAAGCTCAGTATTTTAGTGGAAAAAGATATTTTTTTTTGATATTAGCTCCAAACAGGAGGCCCTGAGATAATTATTTCCCTTCCGCGCCTACGTCACCCTTAGGGACGCTATGTGGAGAGTCTTTTTAGGAAAGGAAGGAGAGGATGTGAGAAGGAAAAAGGTATGAGGGTTGGTTAGAAATCTACAAGTAGGGGTCCAGGAATAACGTAGAAATCCATCCCTCCGTCAGCAGCGCAATGCACTGGATAGAGAGAGACCCTCAACCAGTCTCTCGCGATCCGACTGGCACGCAGTTGGTGGGCAAACGCATCTGCCGACAAGATCCGGTCAAACCTTACCTCATGAACCCTGGCACCCCGGCTAAGTCACCAAACGCAGCAAACCACGTGGAGTGACCTATGGCAGAAATGTTGGTTATCCAATAAATTAATAAATAAACTACGGGGCAGCGGTACCCTCATCCGCTTCCCAAATTGTAAAGCAAGAATTTATAAACTCGCATTTGAAATGTGTGTATTTAGATCTTTGTAACTTATAACATTGTAACTAAGTGACAAGAAAAATAATACTTAAATTTATATATCATGTGACATTATTAGTTGGGTACGTTAATTCTGTGCTTTTTGCTGCACTCCAGTTTAAAATACTACCCTTAGGTTATCTCTTCAGAAAATCGTATCCGTAAACGGTATAGTATGTAGTTGCAAACTTAATTTACATGGCTAAGCTAGCCAGTTAGTATCTGCGGTGGAATTTACAGAATACATTATTTCACATACTAAGTGCGCAAATGCGCCGTCTTACTGCTATGTTCGTGTTAAAAACTTTTTCCAGATCGCGACAATGTAAATAACTGTTTTGCTCAGGACAACATTCTAGAGTGTTCTGGAATGTTCCACAATGGTGTTCCCGAGTCTCTGTTTCCGAATATTCCACGACATACTCCGCCACTCCTTCCAGAACTTTCTACAGCTGTATGGAACCTTCTAGAACTTTCCGGAAGACGGTTCTAGAAATTTCAAGAGGGCGAAACTTCCAGCCCTTATATCTTCAAAAGCACGCCCTTTATGTAAAAATGGGAACCGTCATCCTGGAGGGGGGATAGAGATCTACTACACCATATAAACTCGCTTGAATCGTACCGGGACTCGTTTCTGAGTTTTTGAGAGCCGCACGTTTTGTGGAATTTCTTTTATAATATTTATCGATTATTATTGTTTAGGTAAGAATGGTTCCGATGTTTGTAGGTACATATTAATATAAGTCCTAGCGAGTAAAATTTGTACAGAGCCCCTGAGGCGATTTTTCACAAAAACCGCGCTGTACAAATTATCCGCCCATTATTATTATTACGTTAATTACATTTTATAAATCAGACACCCTCCGTATTCAAAGAGTAAGGCTCTCGACAGCAATTTTAACAATTTTAACAAATTTTGTTTATTTTTTTGTTTGAACGCCATAAAATGGCTTTTACAATCAAGTGATACACGAGATTACACAATGGTACACTGGATGGTAATTATAATAATAACAAAATAAGAATGTAAATAAACAAAATATGTATTATAACAACTAGTATTTAGTTATAGGATACAATTATGTGATACAAATAAAAAAATGACTATGTACTCGTACAGAGTATACACATTTTATTTAAACAGAATAAAAATAAGTAAATAAATGCGACTTTTTGGAAAAATTGTCAACATCATGTATAATATACTTTAGTTCTATTTGTTTCAGGGCTGTCAGTTAGGGTTTCAATAATAACTTTGGTTTAAAAGGGAATAATTTAGAAAAAAATTATATTTTTTAAATTTATTAGTTATCACTATTCTGTCTGATAGGTAAGATAAATGAAGTAAGTAGTTTGGAATCTGTAGTAAAGTATGATGTGCAGATAACACTATTATGCCTAACATTGATTATTGTGATTGAAATATGTTATTATAGCCTTCTCGTAACTATATTCCGTGCAGTTGTACACATCTACCACTTCTTCTGAGAAAGCATTGCCATTTGCATGCAATCTAGGTATAATATTTATTAAAAGAAAATAACTTAGTTTACATCACTTTATTTTTTTTATATTTTATAATATCAACATGTTTCGTGAACCATGTTCACTTCTTCAGGAATAAAAGTATACTAAAGTTAAAAAATTAATTATAGATTACATATGGAGAGAAGAAATTGAAGGAGGGGGAAGGGTTGACAATGGTGGGAGTTTCGTAGAATTGGGGATTACCAAGCTATTAGAAGTAAAAGGCCGGTTAAGTGGGAAGATATTTAAAACAGGGTTAACAAAAATTTTTTGCTTATTAATTATGTCAGCTTTGGAATTTACATTTTTTCTTATTTCTAAAATTTCTAAATTATTGATTTGCGATGTTTTATATCCTGTATGTAATATTTGAAGACCTGAATTTATGTCAAAGCTATGATCATATTTTAATAAATGGTCTGCGAACTCAGAATCGCTATTGCCATTTAGTGCTCTGAGGTGCTCTTTAACCCTAATCTCAAAGTTTCTATAAGTTCTACCTATATAAAACGAACTACAATCATTACAATTGAGTTTGTAAACCCCTGATTTTTTCGTTTTAATTTCGCTATCTTTATTGTTAAGTATATATTTCTTCAGTTTGTTATTTGTGTAAAAGCTGGTTGAATAGTACCGGGAATATTTTTACTAATAATTTTTGACGTATCGTTGTCGACAAATAAAATTCTACGCCAATGTTTATTGTTATCTTTAGATATAGGGTAAATATATAATTTGAAAAAATTCTGTTTAATTTTTTTATTTAGTATTTCATCTATCAAATTAGTAGAATAGCCATTATTAATTGCTATTTGCTTTATGAGATTTAATTCAAAATTATAGTTAAGAGCTGACAAAGGAATTGTAATTAGTCTATTAATCATAGAGTGGAAAGCGGCTAGTTTTTGAGAAAAGGGATGATTTGAAGAATTATGTATAACAATATCAGTATACGTGAGTAAGTGATGTAAACTAAGTTATTTTCTTTTAATAAATAAATAATGACGTCACAAAGTAACAACCTTTTAGAAGAAGTTTTCTTCGAAAAATTAGCTATAATATTTAATTTGTTGTGTTATTTCAAAATTTAATCCACAGTGGCAGATACTCTTAAGTGTTAAACCACCATTCAGAATTGAAACGTTGCATGAAATGAAATATTAGAATAATGAAAAAAAAAGATTTTATTGGGTTCGGTGTTCAGATCTTAAAAGCCAACTAACTTCCTTCTCCCCATTTCCTTTCGCTCCTCACAACCATCACTGGCTCCGGTGAGATTATTACACCTTTGCTTGGGAGCAGTTGGGACTCTTGTGAGGTTTTCAGATAAGAAAAATCTTGCTTTTTCTATAAAGACACGGAAATTCTCAAATGCAAAAGTTTTATGAATAAATTATGTGGAAATTAAACCTAACCTTAAACAATTAATTTATTACTGAAAGATAAATTTTGTATTTTACATCCGAAGGGTTGTGGTAACCCAACCTTTGTGAGAAAAAAATAAGGCTGCAGATGAAATGGCTACAGCGGCAGTGGTAGTGAATCGGTGCGGTCACTAGTTGCTTTTGTTCGGGGTTTTACACCACTCGTACTCGCACCAACTAACATCCAAGGCAAGTAAATCAACAGCAATTACTTAACAACGTACAACTTGTGCCACTTCAACACGTAACGGCATCGGGTGGACATGTGGACTTGAGGACATTGGGACATGAGGACTTGAGGACACATGTGGACCCGTATTGCCTTGGACTGCCTGTTTAGCGGATTTAGACAAATTGTTGTATTACGTTATCTCCCTACATCTGTTGTATTTGAAGCTATTAAATATTTAAATATTTTTCTCCTTATTAATCGTGGTAATAATTAAAAATAGTGTTGCCTGATTGTACCAAAATTTTTGTGAAATATATTTTGGGGGCATTATACAAAGCAAAAAATAACTAAGGCATGGGTTATGTGGAGTACAGAGAAATTATTTAAAAAAAAATTGGGTATTTTTATTGATGTACTGGCTGAAGAACCCGGCGATGCCCGGGATTTATTCTGCTCTAAGGGGGTGGAAAAAGGGAAAAAGGGTAGCTTTTCATCTATATATATATATTCAGTGACCTCCTCTTGTTTTAAAGGTTAAGTGTGCAAAATTTCATCAATCTCGGAATAAAACCCTAAATTTGTATAAAAAACAATGCCACCCTCCCACAGACCTTTATATAATTACATGTTTTATACATATACAGATAGTGTTATGAAAATATTTAAATGCCCAAATAATTAATTATTTTCCTGTTCTAAATTACCCCAGGATTATTAATGTTTGTTTTTATTAATATTTCCAAATATTTTAACTGCCACTGATGGTTTCACTGTTTCTCCGGTTAGTTTAACTTTCCAACCACAGGGAGTTCTATGTCAGTTTGCATTACTTCTTGAATTTGCGTCAAAGGGGCATGATCCGAATTCGACAGGTCCACAAGTGTGGATTTTAAATTTAATGTAAAATGCTTAATCGGCGGCGGTTATAGTAATTAATTCAGAATGTGAACGTACGCTTTATTATTCTCAGCCGATGGTGTGATCGGGTCTGTAGAATCTTATTTTACCGGGTAATCTTAGTGTAAATTCCCGAAGTGTTAATGGCGGCTTGACCGACCAAGTTTTATTATAATCGTAGATTATAAACATCATCCGTCATCCAACGAGATGAAATATAATTATTTCAACGTCACACAACACGACCGTTTAGTCCACGCCGATTATTTCCACAACCTGATGGACTTTTACTGCTACCTACCACATATTGGAGGACGCCATGGGCAAGGCGTTCCCATACCTAATATTTATCCAAGAAGGAGGGACAAACTCGCAGACCAGACGCTGATGCTACGAGAGGGAGTTGGAGACTCCTCATTATGGATCCCGATTCTTCGCATCAAACGTATATAGGTTCTAGCCTCTCTCAGTAGGTTTGGTCCACAGGTATGCAAGTTACAAGTTATTTTCAATATATCTTTTGTTATCCATCCATCCACTCTTTTATTTATATTTCACTAGCTGGGTTACCCGGCTTCGCTCAGGACAACATTCCAGAGTGTTCTGAAAAGTTTCACATTGATGTTCCCGATTCCCTATTCCCGAACATTCCAGAATGTTCCTGGATGTTCTAGAACTTTACAGAATGCTCTCAAATACTCTGACTGGGGTGTCCGGCTTCGCTCAGGGAGTTGATGTGAGATTGAATTGACGTTCGAGTCCACGATGGATCTTGCTTTATATACCCTGTATGAGTAGCCCCATACAAAAAAGACTTCAAATATTCCAGAATAATGTTCCAGAACATTCCACAACATTCAGGAGAGTTCTGGAATGTGGTGGAATGCTCAAGAATACTCTAGAAAGTTTTGAACTGTTCTAGAAATTTTAAGGGGGTGAAACTTCCAGCACTTATATCTTTAAAAGCACGCCCTTCAGGTCTTTGAGTTTTATCGGCATGCACATTATACACTTTTTTAATAATGTATATTGAAGATTAAGATCATCAAATCTAGAACTTTCCAGAGCCTTCCAGACTCACCGACACTCTCCGCTACTCATTTCTGAAAGCTTCTAGAACCTTCTAGACTCACCGACACACTCCATCGCTCCTTCCAGAACTTTCTAGAGCTTAATGAAGCCTTCTAGAACTTTTTGGAACCTTCTAGACTCACCGACATACTCCGCCACTCCTTCCAGAACTTTCTACAGCTTTATCGTACCTTATAGAACATTCTGGAATCATCTAAACTCACCGACATACTTTCTTTCTAGGGCCTAATCAAGCCGTCTATTACTTTTCGGAACCTTCTAGACACACCGACATACATCCGCCACTCCTTCCAGAATTGTTTACAGCTTTATTGAACCTTGTAGAACTTTCCGAACCTTCTTGACTAACCTGCGTACTCCGCCACTCTTTCCAGAATTTTATACTGCTTTATCGAACCTTCTAAACTCACCGACATACTCCGCCATTGCTTCCACAATTTTCTACAACTTTATCGAACCTTCTAGACCTTTTCGGAACCTTCTAGACTCGCTGACATACTCCTCCACTCCTTCTAGAACTTTCTACAGCTTTATCGAATCTTATAGAACTTTCCGGAATTTTCTAGACTCATCTACGTACTCCGCCATTCCTTCCTGAATTTTCTACAACTTTATCGAACCTTCTAGACTCACCGACATACTCCATCGCTCCTTCCAGAACTTTCTACAGCTTTATCGAACCTTGTAGAACTTTCCGGAATCATCTAAACTCACCGACAGACTTTCTATCTAGAGCCTAATCAAGCCGTCTATTACTTTTCGGAACCTTCTAGACACACCGACATACATCCGCCACTCCTTCCAGAATTGTTTTCAGCTTTATTGAACCTTGTAGAACTTTCCGAACCTTCTTGACTCACCTGCGTACTCCGCCACTCCTTCCAGAATTTTATACTGCTTTATCGAACCTTTTAGACTCACCGACATACTCCGCAATTCCTTCCAGAATTTTCTACAACTTTATCGAACCTTCTAGACCTTTTCGCAACCTTCTAGACTCGCTGACACACTCCTCCACTCCATCTAGAACTTTCTACAGCTTTATCGAATCTTATAGAACTTTCCGGAATTTTCTAGACTCATCTCCGTACTCCGCCATTCCTTCCTGAATTTTCTACAACTTTATCGAACCTTCTAGACCTTTTCGGAATCTTCCAGAACATTCTACAGCTTCCAGAATTTTATACTACTTTATCAAACCTTCTAGAAGTTTTTGGAAACTTTTGGACTCACATTTGAACTCCGCCACTCCTTTCAGAACTTTCTACAGCTTTATCGACTCTTATAGAACTTTTTGGAACCTTCTAGACTCGCCGACATTCTCTTACACTGCTTCCAGAACTTTCTATAGCTTTATCGAATCTTATAGAACTTTCCGGTACCTTCTAGACTCACCTACGTACTCCGCCACTCCTTCCAGAATTTTATAGTACTTTATCGAACCTTCTAGACCTTTTCGGAACCTTCCAGACTCGCTGACATACTCCTCCACTCTTCCAGAACTTTATCGAACTTTCTAGAACTTTTTGGAACCTTCTAGACTGACCGACTTACTCCGCCACTCCTTTCGGAATTTTCTATAACTTTATCGAACCTTCTAGACCTTTTCGGAACTTTCCAGAACATTCTACTGCTTTATCGAACCTTCTAGAAGTTTCCGGAACTTTCTAGACTCACCGACATACTCCGCCGCTCCTCCCAGAACTTTCTACAGTTTTATCGAACCTTCTAGACGTTTCCGGAACCTTCTAGACTCACCGACATACTCCGCCACTCCTTCCAGAACTTTGTACATACAGAACCTTTATTATTTTATCGAACCTTCTAGAACTTCCTACAGCTTAATGAAATCTTCTAGAATTTTCTCGCACCTTCTAGACACACCGACACACTCTTCCACTCCTTTCAGAACTTTCTACAGCTTTATCGAACCTTCTTGAACTTTCCGGAACCTTCTAGACTCGCTGACATACACCTCCACTTCCTCCAGAACATTCCAGAGTTTTATCGAATTTTCTAGAAGTTTCCGGAATCTTCTAGACTCTTCTTGAAATTTCTAGAGTCTTCTTAGAACTTTCAGCCCTTATTTCTTCAAAATTATATTATTTTTCTATCTTTTATAATATATATTGATTATTCACAACAATGTTAAAAAGCACAATGCCCACTCTCTGATGGGAGTAACTCTTGCCTGCCTACTGCACAGCCTCAGCGTATCTTGTATCAAACAAGATATGGCGTCCAAGTTTCCACTATGGGAATAAAGCTGATAACTGTGATATTAATTATTCCCTGTAACTTTAATATTTAATGCACCCACTTAACAAGAGGTGTTTATGTCATGAATAACATGACCACATAGTAGGTAAAACACTAAACACATCCAGTGTCCATTACATTACATCTTACCTAACTTACATTATAAACCTAACATGGTACCCAACTAAATCCTACTATAACAATAGATATATTTACAGATATTAAGATTAAAAGGTCCCCCTCAACCAGTTTCTCTCTATCCGCAAAAGGTGGGAGATGCATCCACCGCCAAGACCTAGACAAACCTCAACCCATGAAACCGGGCAACCCTGCTAAGTAATCAAACGTGATTTTGACGGCCGGCGTAGTGCAGCGGTAAGGCGCTTGACTAGCATTCCGAAGGTCGCGGGATCGAATCCCGGCGTGGCAAATAAATTTTATTTGATTAATTTGTGTATTTCACAATTTATTCATTTAAAAATAATATAAAGTATATTTGCGGCACGTTCCAGAGTGGAAGATACTCTCAGTATCGCCCTGGTGTAAGACCACCATTCAGAATTGAAACGTTGCTTGAAATGGCTTCTGCTGTGTTTGGTGACCAGATCTGAATAGCCAGGTACTTCCGCACCTTCCTCTTCTCTATCTCCTTCCCCTCCCCACTACCTTCAGCCTCACAACATACCCCAATTGGGGATGCCATAGTCTCACTGGCTCCAGACGGGAGCAGTTGGGACTCTCGTACGGTATTCATGTAAAAAAAAAAAATGTAGCGAACCACTTATACCATATGACCTATGGCAAAGGTGTTGGTTATCCATTTATCCAATAAGTGATTCCCGGGGCAGCGGTAACCACATCCGTCTCCAAAATTGAAAGTAATATACCTTAAGACGAAGTCTCATTTTTAAATTTTAAGCATGACGTAAATAATGCATAACATTTTTTTTGTATTTACGCAAAAGCGAAAAATGATGACGAGGAAAATAAGGATTTAAAATATTATTCCTACCGAAGCAGCGCACCATTCCAACCTCAAAACTTTTCCCAAATTAGATCATAACTTCTGCCAGAAGCGGCCTACTCACCATCCGATTTGTAGAACTGTTTGTAGGACTGCATATAGTTTCTGCAAATCGGATCGTTTGTAGGCAAACCGGAATTATCATCAATCATCATCAAACAGTATTAATAGTCGCTACGGTTGAAACTTAAGAATCCAACTAAGAATGCAACTTTGACGCCGCGCCTTACTCAAAAACGTTTTGTTACGTGGAGTTTGTATACAAATCTATTTTTGTAATATAACCGAATTAATGCAATGCCAAAAGATGACGCCACTTACCTTTACAGCTAACGCGAGGAGCATCGCCTGGCAGGCGTAAGTACTACTGGATTTGTAATTTTGTGAATCTCTCCGGATATGGAGAGATTGATGATAATACGATTATTATTGTAATTCCCAGTTGTGAATAATACAATATTGCGCGTCTACATATATATTATATATGACGTCATTGCCTGTAGCGGTTATTTTGTCCCGGTGACTGTCTGTCACTGGATCCCAGTGGATCCGAGGAACCGGTTATTTTCGGAACCAATTCCTATCAGATTTATAAAATGTTCTCCAACACTCAAACTTGACGAAGCCGAACCAAAAGCCAAGTTATGATTATTCGCTTTTTCAGAATAATACAAATTGGTTAGCGGTTCAGCATGCTGTCCTGCAAGCAGTACTGTAAATCGGATGGTAGGTAAACCCTTTTAAAGTAAATCCAAACGCCTGTGGGAGAAATTAGAAAATAAAATTGCGATGAATAATAGGAAAAACTAATTTACTTTAACTGGAACATATTTCACAAGTTTGTGAATTTGATTCGATTTGAAAAACTCACTTCTTAATGAAGGGCGAGCAGTCATCAATCAAAGCGACATCAAAGCACAGCCTAATTATTTAAGTTCGTAACAAAAACAATTAAAATAACGAAACACTTGACGCTTTCAACGGACAAGCCTTTCCAGGCTTCTGGGAGGGACGGAAACACAACAAAGGATTATATTATTATTTCACGTTATAAATTAAGTGTTTAGACTGAGCCCATTAATCACGGCTTACGAGTGGCGAAGAAATCTTCTTATCGCATTTCATGTTGTAGGTATTTATACAGAAATGCACCTACTGTGTTTCTAACTAGAGTAAAAACACTTCTTCGCTGTATACAGGGGCATAATAAACACATCGGATACAGGGGGTGTCCCAACAAGGGCGCCAGATTTAAATTTCGTTCCATTTATTATTATAAAGTTGGTAGCTCTAAAAATATTATATATGTCATCAATCGGTCAACTTTGAGATAAGTAAATAAAATGGAACGCAAAACGATGAAAGAACAACGCGTTCTTTTTTTTAAGTGAATACCTCACAAGAGTCCCAACTGCTCCTATCTGAAGCCAGTGAGACTATGGCATCCCCAATCGGGGTATGTTGTGAGGCTAAATGTAATAGGGAGGGAAAGGAGATAGGGAAGGTGGGGAAATACCTGGCTATTCAGATCTGGTCACCAAACACGGCTAATTCCATTTCAAGCAACGTTTCAATTCTGAATGGTGGTCTTACACCAGGGCGATTCTGAGAGTATCTTCCACTCGCCGCAAATATACTATATATTATTTTAAATGAATAAATTGTGAAATAACACAAATTAATCAATTAAAATTTATTTTCCACGCCGGGATTCGATCCCGCGACCTTTGTGTGTAAGAGACTTACCGCTGGATTACGCCGGCCGTCGTTAAAACCAAAGATATTGAAATACAATAAGCTATGATGGCCGCCCGACCGTGCGTCGGCGGACTACTAACAAATGGGCATAGTTTGAGTACGGCAAGAATTAGTTCATTTGGTTGATTTTTTAAGGTGTGCAGTAGTATTGGTTAACAATATGTAAAGGAAATATATTCCCTTTAAATTTGAATCCTATAATGTCAATTAGAATGCAATCATCGATTGTCATTTGTTTTGTTATTCTATTATTTGATTGTTAGAAAAAAACCATTCAAAGTGATATAAATAAACATAAATGTCGTTTCTTAGTTAAAAAAAACTTTGCAACACAAGTGTTTATCTAGAAATTAATAAAAAGGAATTAAACCTATCAACTTATTATAAAACAATTACGGGCTATAGTTTTAATACGGTAAGAATTCGTTAATTAATTGCTTTTTGAAGGTGTGCAATAGTATTGGTTAACAATATCGGCAACGCCAGGAAACACAGTCCCACCCAATAAAAACTGTGGATAGCACATATCTTATATTTTAATATATTTGGTTAAAACTCACTATAAAAATGGAGAAAGTTTTTGGTAAAACAGTTCGTAAGTGTGGAATTGTCTTTCAGCAAATTATTTCTTCTTATTCGTCTTTCGGAATAATTTCGGAATTTTCTTGTTTAGAAAATTTTCCCGGTCGTGTAATTTAAAGAAATGCCGATCAGAATTGACTAGCAAGATCGTGTCATTTGACACCATGCGAATAATTTTTTGAGATTTTTGAAGTCACAACACGTGTATGCCAATTAGCCACAAATCAGTTAGTGGCCTTAAAATTACGATCAAACGTTTTATTGCAACATAAATCACAATTTTATGCAACAAACTTATCATAAATTTCACGAAAGAACAAGAGTTTGCAAGGATTTTGGTTATTGTACTTTATTCCATATGTAATCGAAATATTTTTACTATACAAAAAATAAAAATAAGAATAAGAAAATATACAGATTTAGGTAATGAGATTAAAAGAATTTGGCATTCTCATACTATAAAAATATTACCATTTGTTATTTCGGCTATTGGCATTATATCTGGCTCTCTCATTCAAAATTCAGGCTTGTTAGATTTGTCAAAGAATTTATATTTAAAAATACAAAAATCAGTAATTTTAAATACATGTAGGATTACAAAAGATTTTTTAAATATTTATATTGAGGGATCAGTAGGATTTATAGGTCCAATTAGGAGTTCCACCGAGCCGAACCCTCTGATATGAAAATATCTGGAGTCGGTGAATTATTTTCCCATTTGTTCTCTGGTAGGTTGACATGTTGTTCTTGTATTGTTTTGTATTTATTATACTTATATAATGCAATTGCTTAAAGTGAATTGACTAGATGATCATTTGTGTGAAAGGGTTTAGTTTTTCCTGTGGGGAAGATTTAACCCGGATCTAAAATCTGAAGACATGTGTTTATTCAAAAACCAAATTCGGTACTCTTAACGGGACATACTGTAGATATACATTAGCATATGTTCCGATAACGAGGCAGCCGTAATGGCACTGGAAACAGAAACGACTGCACGCTGGTGATGGAGTGCAGATCTACCCCGGGACCTGGGAGGACTGCCAATAGAATGACCCTGATCCAGTTGCTAGGACATAAAGGCATCGAGGGTAACTACAGGGCTATTTTGAATTTTGGCAGACTCGGCTGTAGGGGCTGCTTGGCACATTAAATGTTACGTAGAAAGTGGGTCGAATCCCAACATTAGAATGAAAGGGAGAAAGCACCCGGAATGAGACATCGTTGCAGTGTCCATCATCAGGGCAGATCCGGTAGATGTGACACATCTGATGGACACTGCAACCGAAATGTTGGAAATGTCCGAAACGTTGGCTAAAGAAGGAGGTAGCGCAACACGGCATAACACCCCAAAAACAAATAACGAAAAAAGTCATGAAATTATTCGAAACTGATGAACAGTCACTGAGGGACTAAAAGAATTTTAAAAGGGAGCACACACACCTATTTAAAAAGTACCAATGTTAGCAAGAATTGAGATAATGGTTACCCTTTCATATTAAGCGCAAATCATGTCCCACACTGATTGTGTACAGGTTCATATGCCGGGTGAGCTAAGTTCTGGGTATCTAGCATGGTCGGTCGACAAAATACCATAGCTTTCCGAAATTGATTAAATCCGTCATCTGTGGTCAGTTAGCAATATTTGCGAGCACGGTCAAAAAATGATAAGAAATGTCCGACGGCCGCCAGGCAAAAAATAACGCGGCCTCCATAGTATCAGCTAAGCTTTGGTTAACTCGGCCATCGGCAAACCAACCAAATCCCAACGTGCGCTAATATATATTTTTTAATATTTGGTTTTAACTCACAATTCTTCATCAAAAATAATATATAGCATATTTGCGGCACTTTCAAGGGTGGAAATACCCCCTGGATAGAGGTAGATTTAGCCGTGTTTGATGACCAGCCAGGTCTGTTCTGAAAAGCCAGGTAGGTACTTCCCCACCTCCCTCTTCCCAATCTTCTTCCCCTCCCCACTACCCTCAGCCTCAAAATATACCTCAATTGGGGATGCCGTAGCCTTACTGACTCCATTAAAATTCACATAATAATAAAAATAAAAATAAATAACTGTCAATGTGTCAAATCCACATATTTTTTTTAATAATGTCAATTATCATGCAAAATCACTAGTTTATTAATGAACGGAATTGAACTAACGAAGCTCTTAAAATTGAAAGAAGTCGTAAACGTTGGGGGTGACAAAATACTTTTAATTACACGATGCAACTTGTAAAGTTATATCGCTTTTAATGGATTGCCATAAAGTGATAGTTATATTTATACATATGTATTTCAAATTTTTATTTTATTTAATTTCTAAAATACAGATTAACATTTGCGGGTTATGAATAACCAGACGATACTTTGAAAATCTGCTGGTTTCTTTGGCTTGTGTCGTGATGGAGGACTTAGCATGCGCAGGATTTAAAGTCACGACGCCTGGGTGGGACCGAGACGTGATTCCAACTCAACCACTTACCGTTCAAATAACAATAGTAAAAAAAACATTTAATTTATCATTGTAAAGTTGAAGTAAAGTTCAGAGTTCCGTATAAAATAAAGAGCTAAAATATCTGAAAAGAAACCAGCTCCGAAAGAGCTGAGTTGGCAACATTGATTCTTCTGGTACATTGGGTAATGTCACCATACTCCTGATAGTTTATCCATACCACAACGAATATTAATAAAAATAAAATACTTGCAATCATCATCATCACACTTGGCTCTACAACCCCTGGTGGGTCTTGGCCTCCTCAAGAGTCTTCCTCCACTCATCACGGTTTTGTACCAGCTCTCTCCAGTTTACAATCTCCAAGGTGGATATATATTTGAGGACGTTGTCGCTCCATCTTAAACTTGGTCTTCCCAGGCTCCTTCGCCCTGTCGGTCTTGAGTTCAGCAGGGACTTTGGCGCTTGATGCTCGGTCATTCTCTCTCCATCTCAGTAATTCACAGGCAAACGCAAAACTCTGTGTTCAGTTTGATGGAAAAAATATTTACCATGACCCACATCCCCGCTATCTTGGAATAACTTTGGACAGGAGCCTGAATTACCGGAAACACGTGGTAACAGTGGGCAAAAAAACCAGGACAAGACTAAATTTCTCAATAAGCTGCCTGGTACTAGTTGGGGATGCGACGCCAACACGTTCAGAACGGCATCCATTGCCCTGGTTTTCTTAGCAGCTGAATACTGTGCTCCAGTATGGGCCAGAAACGTCCACACTTCCATGGTCGACGTTCAGCTTAATGCCTCAATGCGAACCATCAGCGGAACCTTAAAATCGACTCCTCTTCCTTGGCTCCCCGTACTTGCAAATATAACCCCGCCAAATATCAGGCGAGAGATCGCAACACTGAGGGAATTCAAGAAGGGGCTGCAAAAAAGCGAAATACCCTTGCACGATGATGTCGTTTCTCACCCGGCATGCCGCTTAAAGTCTCGAAAACCCTTCTGGACGGAAGGAGAAAGACTCCTTCGAACACCTCTCACCCCAGAAGAAGACCCCACTGAGAGACAGCCTGGGTTCTCATTGCCTCGCAAACTCTGGACTGCCATCAATAGGATAAGGTGCTCCCATAGCCGTTGTGCTCACATGATGCATAGATGGGGCCTTAAAGAGTCGGCGACGTGTGAATGCGGTGCGGTGCAGACCACCAAACATGTGGTCAACGAATGCCCGCTCCATTCATTCCCCAGCGGGATTGATGAGGTCCACAGGGCAACGCCTGAGGCCCTAGACTGGCTCGCAGACCTAGATGTCCCCCTCTGACCCGCCCACCATACGAAAGAAGAAGAATTCTCTCTGAATTACCCAGCCACCGAAGTCTTCCCAGTTTTATAAATTTTGTGACGTTTGGATCCTTAAACAGAGTATATAGCTCATTGTTATAATGTCTGCGCCAAAATCCATTTTCTGAAACCGGTCCGAAGATACGTCTCAAAATTTTCCTTTCAAAAACATCCAGTGCTCGCTGATTACTCTTAGTTAGTAGGTACCCAAAAATAATAAAAATAACACTATAAAACACTCGCAATAGTTACAAAATATGTAGCCACCATTTATAGGTTCGAGTACCGAAGAGTAAACTCCGACTTTATAAATAAATAAATCGTAAATCTAAAATATACGTATCTTGTAGATAACTTACGAAGAGGATGGTGAAATGCCCCCTCAAAGCTCGTTCGGCGGCTCCGTCTTATAAGGCTAGTTGAGTAGAGGTGAAATTAATGGAGTTTTTTTTTTTTTTTTTTTAGATAATGAGGTTTTTTTTCAATTCTAAGAGCTTTCTTTACTTCAATCCTTTCATTAAATAAGCCAGTAATTTTGCATAACGAATGACATTATTAAAAAAATATATTTGGATTGAAAGTAAAACAAAACTTTTCTGATACTACGCTAAAACTTCGTTATCAATATAGTATAGAAATAGGGTTTCTTCGATCGTCCATGCTAGACCTACTAGGGCATTGACGTGCTTGCAGAAGTATTTCAGACCGTCTCCGAATCAACAAATATTATAATTAGTTGTTAATAAATAACTAAAATAACGGAAGATGCTTTTCTAGAAGCGCACGGGAAGGACACAAGCCCAACAAAGTATATATTATTATTATTACTTCACGTCGTAAATTAAGCGTTTTGACCAAGTCCATTAATCACGGTCCACGAGTGGCGAACCATTCCTCTTGTCGCATTTCGTGTCGTAATAAAGTAACAAAAACTCACATCTTCGCCAGGCCGATATTTTGCCCGTAATAATGGGACCTGCAAATAATGGAACCTTTTATTCAATTTCATTAATCAATCTAAAATGAACCCTGTATTTATATTTCCTGAAAATGCTCTGATATTTTGCAGGAATATATAACAAAACCTTTTTGAAGGGTAGAGCTATGTTAGTATTTTCCACCAAAGTAAGGTTATGTATTTTTTGTTAATATTAATTATATATGTATCTATTAGAAATATTTTAACAGAACTCACTTAATAAAATGTGAAATTCAAATTGGAACGTAACATGAAACTGTTAAATATAGATTTTTTTATCCAAATTCCATGAACAATGCCGGAATGTTTATTTTCGTTAGATAACATGATCGTTGAACGTCACCTGACAAGTGACGAATTGGATTATCCATAGTGAGACTATCTTGAGAAATAACAAATTGCCAGGTAGGTATATTAATGTTATTTGGACATTATTTATTTATTTTATATTATTAAAACAAACAGTGTTGGATGCTTTTGTTCACCTACGACCTTTGGAACTCTTCAGCCAGACTCTCTCGAACCATCGCCTTACACCGCAGGCCCGTCACTTCTGAACACCTTTCCTACCCACCCCTCATACCATAAACCTTCCTAGAACGTCATCTCCTTCCTTTCCTTAAAAGACCGTCCACGCAGCATCTCCAAAGACGACAGGGGCCTTTGGGAAATTTCGCTTTAGCTGCTTCCGTCTGGAGCCAATGAGACTATGAAATCCCCAACTGGGGTATGTTGTGAGGCTGAAGGTAGTGGGGAGGGGAGGGAGATGGGGGACAGGAAGGTGGGAAATACCTGGCTATTCAGGTCTGGTCACCAAACACGGTTAAAGCCATTTCAAGCAACGTTTTATTTCTGAATGGTGGTCTTTCACCAGGGCGATACTGTGAATATTTTCCACTCCGGAACGTGCCGCAAATATACTATATATTATTTTTAAATTAACTAATTGTGAAATAACACAAATTAATAAAATAAAATTGATTTGCGCACGCCGGGATTTGATCCCGCGACCTTTGGATTGTGAGTCAAGAGCCTTACACCTCGACCACGGCGGCCGTCAAGAGCTGAAAAAAAGTTATTACATTTTACAAATAACAAGGCACTGGAAAATGATTATAAAGTTGTTTTATTATAAAGTGAGAGACTTGAAGCTTTAATGTTCGTATTAGTTCATTTCATTTCAAAGTATTAGAAGAGCGCCAAGATGTTTTTTTAAATTTTTCCAGCGAGTGTAATTATTTTTTTATTTGCATAACACTTATGTACCTACCAATGTTTACTTCTATTTAATGTTTTACATTGGCACTCAATGGGGTTGTGTTAAACACAATATTATGTAATTAAATGAAGACAATATTAGCGAAACTCAATCGAAAATCTGGAGACAGAAAAATCAGACAAAGAGAACCCAGGACCTTCTGCTTACTTGGCAACAGCTCCACCAACTGAGCTAAGGTGTCCATATCCAATTCGGTCGCTTTTAACTGTATCATACTTCGACTAAGAACTACCAACATTATCTTAATTTTCTTGACGCACATATTATTGCCAGCTATCTCTGGATAAAGATGGCGGTGGGTATAGTGGTTGGATAACCATCCAGTAAATGGCGTGGTATTTAGTTAGCCAGAGCAACGCGTGGCCGGGTCAGCTAGTCTTTAGATATGATTGCAAGATTCAATCTCGAACTAAATGGTATCTAGATAGTGTTTGGATAAATTTATTGTTATTTTCGACTTTATGAGTAAAACGTCAAATTGTAATATTTAATTAAATGAAGACAATATTAGCGAAACTCAATCGAAAATCTGGAGACAGAAAAATCAGAAAAAGATATTGGCACGAAAAGATATAAGATATTATTTAATTTAATAATACAAAATTCCGTTCACAATGATAATTATGTAGAAATTACTTTCAAACAACAGAATTATTTCTTCCACAGAAAGATATATTATGTTTCCTAATAAAGAGTAGGTATAATACCAAAGTCTCATTGTCATGGTGCGCTGTGAAGGTATTGGGTGTCCCACAAACCGGAGTGAGGTTGGGTTAGGACGAGGTTTTGCATTTAGATCATGGATTCTATCCCCAACGGACGTTAAAAAACTGCCACTATTTTCTGCTACACGCAAAAAAGACATTTTAGATATTTACATATTTTTCTAGGCGCTGTGAGATGACCATTCATTTCGTTACATTTATTTTCAATTATGTTGAACGGAAAAGTACCAGTAAGTTATGTGAATTCACTACAACATAGGAATATCATTGGCATGAGTTTGAAAACTATAGGAAAAATGAACATCATTCTGAACATTTACATTGAAAAAGTTATTACAAAACGAGAAAATTAGTTATTATAGAACTAGTCATTATAAAACTTTTACACCGAAACCACACAATCTATAATATCAGATAATGAAGAGAAAAATCTCGCATTAGAGAATTTAGAGATTTAATTAAAAACTATTTTCTATTTTCTTCAGAACAAAAAATATTTTTTTGTAATATTATGCTCTTACGATCGCCTTCGTGGTTGAATAATACCGATCCTCGGCTACGGATCCGGATGCTGCGGGTTCAAATCTCGGCGTGCGCAAGTTAGTTTTATTTTGTTAATTTGTGTTTAATGCAGCAGGTATATTTGCGATAAGTTTCTGCGTAATAGATACTTTCAGCATCTCCCTGGTGAAAGACCACCATTCACAATGGAAACGTAGCTTGAAATTGCTTTAGCCGTGTCTGATGACCTGGTCTGAATAGCCAGGTATTTCCCCACATTTCTCTACCCCATCTCCATACCCTCCCTAAACTTTGCAGTGCATACACAAAAAACCGCGATTGGGAATTTGTTGCCCTATTCTTTTCTTCTTAAGCCTTTTAACTTAATGCGAAAGAAAATAATGATTTTACAAAGAAAAACATATGTAAAAAACCAACAAGAATTTTTATAAAATGCAATTTTTTTATAATGAATGAATAAGTAGCTCCAAGAAAAAGACGGATTGGCCTGTTGCGGGTGGAATCGCTAAGGATAAGGTGTTTATCGTCACAACTTATTTTCCAAGTTGAAAATAGTTGAGGCAACTTGTGTTTGCTAAGTTGGCGACAGAGTTTTTGTCGAACAATACCGGGTTCAGATGATGCGGGGCCAGTGTCAACTATTCAATAGTTCAACAGTTAACACGTCTCCATTCTTTGACTATCGACTTTAGTTAGGTATTTGATCCAAACAGGTCTACAATTGTAATGTATTGTTATTTTAAAATTAAAAAGTCAATACTCCTATAAAGTGGCAGAGCTGTAAGCTAATTGGTTCAAGGGTAAATTAATTTAAATCCCTCATTTTCTTTTCCCGAATCTGGAATTTATAATAAAATGAAATCTAATGGAAAAACAAACAACAATTAGGTGCTCTACATTGGATTACTTCACAAAATAGTCATTCAGTGTTCCTTGTTAAAACTTCCACTGGAAAATGATTCTCAACGAACAAATAGTCTAATACTTGTGGAGGGAAACACGGCCAACTCGGCTTTTGGAAATCCAAATGTAGACGTACTTGTTAATGAATCAATCACATCGTTAACGTGCTCATTTGTTGGGTGGTTAGTAGCGATATAAGTTGTGTAGGTGAAGGTGAAGGTTGTCTTTGAAGCATTAGAATTCGTGTTATAATCGCGTGAATAACACTATATTTTTCAATTTTAATTTATTTTGGAGTAACTTAATGAGTAAAACCTTAAATTGTAATATGAATTTAAATACCAAATTGAGATGACAATATACCCTAAAATATATTCAGAATCTGAACGACGTAAGTAAAGAAGCCGTGTATACAAATTGCGACTCTTAACCCGTGTATTGAACTGACCTACTGTCGAATTTGCCCTATCAAAGAAAATAAGATGTGAAAAATAATGTGGGAATCTTAACTACGTACAAGTGAAGAAAGCGGGTAAACAAATATACCCCTGCGGCACGGCGTATTGGATGAACGTACGGTCAAATTCGCCCTAGCGGGCCTGGAGATTCGACCTTTCCGCCACGTACATTTTAATTAATTCTGAAGAACGTGTTTCAAATATTTAAGATGTTTCTAAATATTTCCCTCCCGAAGTTATTAATTCATCGTCTAGAAAAATAAAATCTGGTGCTTACCGCTAACTTTATAGTTAAAAACGGGTTATACAATTTTAAATCGTTGTACGTAAAATATATGAATGGTAAAGTACTATTTTTATTGAACTAAAATATAAAGAACTAACCTTATTACTAACTTATCCCCAGGCGTCTGCTTGATTATTTTAAGTTATTAGTTACGAATTCGCCGGAAATGATTAAAATGTTAGTTTTGAGCAAACAAAAATTATTAGGGTTGTGTACCGCCTTAACGACCCTCAAAAACAGCTAACCTAACCTAACGAATCTAATCTAAAATAACTAACAGACCCGGCCACACGTTGCTGTGGCTATCGAAACCCTCACTCCATCGGTCCTGACAATATTCCAACATTTATACTAAAGGGTTGTTCCGACCTTTTAATACCACCATTATGTCATCTCTTTAATGTATGCCTAAAAAATGGGATTCTCCCAGACATCTGAAGATTAACTAAAATAACCCCTATCTACAAAAAGGGAGACAAACGCGATATCCGGAATTATCGACCAGTTGCCGTTCTATGTTCCACCATGAAAATTCTACATAAATATATACTTAATGACGTTAGTCCAATTCTTGACGACCGTCAATATGGTTTTAGATCCCAGATGTCAGCAACATCAAACCTCTTATGCATCTCTGATATCGTATCACAAACTCTCGACAATGGTGGCCAGGTGGATGTTGCTTATTTTGACCTGGAAAAAGCATTCGACAAGGTTGACATCGACATTCTTCTAAATAAGCTAGCTTCATTTGGTTTTTCCAAAAGACTACTCTGTTTTTTTGCTTAATATTTTCGAAATCGTAGACAGTTTGTTTATTATAAGGGTTCCAGTTCTTTTGAATTGGTAGTTTTTTCTGGAGTTCCTCAGGGGTCTATAATTGGACCACTTCTGTTTTTGATTTTTATTAACGATGTTGGTCCAGTCATCACACATTCGCTGTATTTATTATTTGCAGATGACTTGAAACTATATCGCTCAATAAAAAATCTTCTTAACTGTATTCTCCTTCAACGTGACATTGACTGCGTCTCAAACTGGGCCAAAATAAATGGCTTGAACTTCAGTACACCCAAGTGCAATATCGTCTCGTATACAAGTTCAAAGAAACCGCATGTATTTGAATATACAATTAATGAAATTATTCTCCATCACCTATATAACCAACGCCATTTGTTAAATCAAATCCATACCGCCTGTTTGTCAGCTCGTTGCCCTTGACAAATTATATACCCAAAAACCTTCCTCGTGAATCACTCTATCTATTGGTGAAAACCGCATGAAAATCCGCTGGGTGGTTTAAAACATCTAAGCGCACATACAGCGTGAGCGCTTTATTTTATACTATGTAAAGATGTAAAATAATATAAGAGAATATAAAATAATATAAAACAATATAAAAGAATATGAAAAAGTATAGAATATAAAATAATGTAAAATGAATCGTATATTAAAGAATATAAGAAGTATTTAAATAAATGAAGACAATATAAGCGAAACTCAATCGAAAATCTGGAAATAGAAAAATCAGAAAAAACATATTGACACCTCTGGGACCCGAACCCAGGACCTCTTGCTTTCCGGGCAAACGCGCTAACCACTGCGCCACGGTGTCGATATGAAATTCGGTCATGTTTAACTGTACCATACTTCGACTAAGAACCACCTACATTATCTTCATTTTCTTTAACGCATATATTATTGGCAACTATCTTTATGTATGATTGCAAGATTCAAACCCGAACTTAATGCTCTCTAGATAGTGTCTGGATAAATCTTTATCCATTTTATTTAATATGCGACATCTATCGACTTTTCTGCAAGTCTAGGATGAATATTTTATTTTTGATTTTAAACTTTATGAGTAAAACCTCAAATTGTAATATTTAAATAAATGAAGACAATATAAGCGAAACTCAATCGAAAATCTGGAAACAGAAAAATCAGAAAAATCAGAAAAACATATTGACACCTCTGGGACTCGAACCCAGGACCTCTTGCTTTCCGGGCAAACGCGCTAACCACTGCGTCACGGTGTCGATATGAAATTCGGTAATTTTTTTTTTTTGTCATCATTTTCAACGCCATGTATGACGTGGTCCCGTTGACGTCATGCATCTTTTCTCGGAAGATTTTTCAATGTGGATAAGTGTTTCAGGCTGATAATTATTGCTCATAATAATTATTAATTAATTGATTTTTTTATGTTTTTATCCAATTGTAACGTAATTAATTATTTTATGCAACCATTTTTTATTATTTTGGGTAAAAAAATTGATAACATTCAAATACCCATAGTGAAAGCTCTATGGACGTATAAGAGAAAATTAATAAGAATAACTTATTGCAAACTACCGCTTATCGAACCTTCCAAAATATGGAACAAACCATAAAACCATAAGTCTTGTCAATTTTTTTAGATATATGAATAATGGAAAGCACCGTAATTCAGTAAGGCAGAAAAAGTGCAATTTATTTATACTACTGCCCTCTGTTTTTGCATTTTTAACAGAGAATACACAAAAATATTTACAATAATTTGATGACTTGTAACAGATTTGTGGTAAGCGAGCAACGTAGCGCTTTCACGATGTGATTAACTCCCATTGGCTTATTGTACTTCAATAGCTGACACGGTCCTTTTTACCACCAGCGACGCAACCGACGGCGACGCGACGGGTCAAATGCAGTCATTCTGTTTCCGATTGCCGTCGTTCCACCCATTCGCGAATAGCTCCAGTGTTCTCTTCCCACTTTCTGATAAATAATCTCATACAAATATAAAGTATAATATAAATATTTTTTAAATAATCTGTAAGTACAAAGTCTTGCTTATTTGATTTACACACGCAATATACATTAAAACCCCAATGGATGTAAAAAATCTTAAATGTCTATTAATTTTCCGGAGAGATAATTCGAAGATCATCGTCTTACTCGAAGTTTCCAGCGTCGCGTCGGTCGCCTCCCTAATCGACTTCATAAATTAGTGTAAATATATAAATATAGAACTTCCAGCCTTGGCTTTTCCAAAAAGATTTTTGCAAATATGTTATGGAACCCCCGCATCGCCGATAAATCCTTTGAAATCATATACACGTCATCAATCACTCGAGTAAGTTAAGATAACAGCACCTACTCCCGATATGTTGACTGATATTACTAAATCTACTTCAACAACTTATTTTACCTTATTACCCACTCAATGCTTACATCAAAATTACTTAGTAAACCCCGGTTGAATAAACCTGGGTAGTAACATCTTGATAATATCTTAACATTTGATTGTTACATCTGATCAAATCTAAACATTTGATGTTTATATTTGTTCAAATCTTAACATTTGATCTTTAAATCTGATCAAATCTTAACATTTGATCGTTACAGTTTATGGCAATAATGCGTGGATAAAAATACACCTATGTAGATAAGAGATAGTAATTGGACCACAACATTATTGAAACTTTAAAGGGCGCATGTAAAATTAATAAGAGACATGAAACTGTTAAAGAAAGGAACGTAGACTGAATGCAGTATAAGCGAAGTCTTGGAGAGGAATGTGTGCTCAAACTATGAATGTACGATCGTAATACGAATGAGATTTTTTGAAGTGAAAACTTCTTTAGCACCGTTGTGATTTGAATCTCGATGAAACGAAACGAGCGACACTAAAAAGAGACAAAAACTTATATTTATAGGATTTAGCCTGCGAGAGAATGAGATAGAATGAAACCTTACTTACGTACAGTACCTACAAAGCGTCGCGCTCTGTCAAGTATTTTATATAGATAAAACCACGTTTAAATAAATCCGCCAGAAAACAAAACATAATCGTCTTAAAAAGCAACGAAAGTTTTACATGTGGTAGGTTTCCCTAACCGAGGTGTTGTGCAGAACGGTCCAAGTGCGTGCATTGGCCGCTTTGATTATGAGCTCACTTTTCAAGGCTGCTATTGATTGAGATTTTGTGGGTGAAGGTTTCACTTCTACCGCGTGTGAACTGCATTCGATTTAAAAAATCTTTATTTAATTACTCTATTTAAGATTATTTTCGAAGTTCTCCTCACTAGGAGATCGTATGCTCAGGAGTACTGTTTTGGATAAGTTTTCAGCGTCTTTTTTTTCACCACGGTAAGCGGAAAATATTGCTTGTGTTGTGACAGAGAACTTGGCCAGCCGAGGATTCGAACACCAAACGCGTTGCCAACTCAGCAACTGACCGGTCAAACGTCATTTTACGTTGAGTTTGTTACGACTTCATGATTTGGGTAAGGTTTTTTCAGTAACTTCTATGACACTGTTTTTAATATCCTACTAATAAACAGTGGCGGCCGCTGCCCTGAAAATGTGGTGGTTCACTGATAATCCGTACCTATGAGATAACGATTACTAAGCAAAATTAGGTAAAAATGATTCCACTAATCTTATTTTGAGAGAAGGTCTATTCTAAGCTGTTTTCGAAGGGTGAAAACTTCTACATATCGCTTTTTAATTAAAATTTTAATTTTTTTGTACAGACCTTTTTTCTGTACTAACAAAAAAAAAACACCACACTAATTTTTCGTAAATAAATCTTAAAATTTCAACCCAACAAACTCTTTTTATTTAAACGTTTAATTTTTTTTTTATATTTCATAAAATAAAATAAATTGAAAATAGTGTAAGAAGAATATACGACGCAAACGTGAATGGTAGAAGAAGTCGGGGACGCCCGAGGAAGACATGACGATCAAGTGAATCAGATACTTGAGTCGGGCCATGTCAAAAGTCGGAATAATAGAAGAGAATGTATGAGACGATGTATGAATGTGCGTGAGGCAAAGAGTATGTGCCAAGACCGAGTTGTTTGGCTGTCCGCCCTCTCTGCCTACCCTTGAGGGGAAATGGCGTGATGGTTAGTTACTTAGTTTAATATTTCTTTATAAACAGTATACAGAAAGTATTTATAAACAATGTATAAACAGCACATGGGAAAAATTGTCAAAGTTACCTATAAAAAATTGAATTCCTTAATGATCTGCGTTTTATAATTTAAATCACAAATCAATAAAAAAGCATATATATGAAAAATTTAGGTATTTGCTGTACCTTTTGATTAAAAAAAGAATTCTTCAGTTTGGTTAAATATGTTTGCCTCAAATCCAAATTTAAGTTTGTATGATAAAGGCCGCTGGGTGGCACACCAATATAGCTTAATTTTTCATACATATGGCTGGCGTTGCGTGCTGGCGATGTTTGGGGTATTCGATACAAAAACATAATTCGTTCCGCTTGCAATCGGCCTGCACACCCGACAAGGCAACTTCGCGCGGAACTTTGAGAATTTGCTCTCCCTGATTCATATTATATTAGGCATTATATTGGTAGGTAATATTTTTAATGAGATTCATAGTATTTATATTTTTCGGTAAGATATTATAAAGTAATTTTAGGCGAAATAATTTACCAGTGCTGCACACGAACACACTGTGCAACCAGCCGCCCTTGCTAATAAATCCTTTTCCGATACTTCCTTAAGCCAAGATTTGATGTTCTTAATGTAATGATTTTTGTTTTAATTTGTATGATATATTGGAGTTTGTTGTAAAACTCTATTGTTAAAAATTCAGAGCTTCTTTGTTCAAAGGTAGTACTATTACACTTAGGTATTTTTATTAAGTTTATTTGCTTGGATCCGGTTTTATGATTCTGTGCGGTGTTTGCCGTCTTTTTTGATGTGACGAACCTGAATATTTTTGACAAAGATTTTTTGTATACTTGTAACATCAAACTGTTTAAAAAATTCTGGGAATTGATCTTATATTAACATTTAGTTAGCCTGTAAAATAAATTTACCCAAAATCTAAACATCGAAAAGAAGTGAAAATTTCTCAAACGTAATTTTCCATTTCTGATGTTAAACTTCTTTTCGCTTTCAACCCCTGTTTTTGTGAAGGGATGTGATTCGTGCCAAGGAAAGTCGACCTTCAGAGTCGCCCCACCCCCCTCCCCACTAAACCCACCGCAGCCGTTTCAGACTGCGCTGCGGAAGCCTACTTATATCTGTTTTATGCGCGGTTTGTTAATGGAAGTTCATTTAAATATTGCAGAATTTTTTGTCCGTCTTTTTTATAAAGTAAGGTTACCGCGCTCTTGGAAATGCCCAAAAAAATATACGTAAGCGTGCCTAGCCACGATACCCGTACTTCCTAGCCATTGTAAAAGGTTTAACTGTACGTCCTTTTCACATCTGCTTCCCTGGCCCTATATTTTTAGGCTTCGGTAGAGTTTTGTCAAATATTTTTTAGAATTGTTTTTTCCTGTTCAACCATTAAAAAATATATTTATTACGAAAAGGGCGTTTTTGTTGTACAGGGTGTTAAGGGACGTAGTGATTCCTGGATTAATTTGGAGTAAAAAAGGTAAATGAAATTTTGATCTCCGGTGACATTTTGTGTGTGTTTTTTTTTCAAATAAAAAAATCAGTAGGTATCTATTGGATAATTCAGACCGGGTGAAAAGAGTTGGGCGGTTACTCGGCTGAGGGACCGGTGACGACTTGTGGAAGATTTTTTTGTTGTTTGGTTTTGAAGAAAACATAATTTAAAAAAAAATACATTAAAAAAAAAGTCCCCGGAAATCAAAATTTAATTTAATGTACACGTAGTTGTATTTTATGGTTCGTCTAATTTTCAGTAAATTTGTTTCCCGACAAGGAAATCTTTCATTTTGAAAAACGTTTATATTTTTTTATTAAATAGTGGTTGAACAAGGCTATTTTTTTTATTTTCCATACGTTTAGAGTGGAATAACTTAATAATACATTTGTAATATTTAATGTTTGGCGATAATTAACTAATTTTAATAAAAAATGTGTTAAAAAATAAATGCGACCGAATCCTTTTCTAATTTTTCTGTTTCACATTTTTCGATTGAGAGTTAATATTATCTTTAATGATTATTGATTATTTTCTTTTATATTATGTGTATGGACTGTCGAAATAAACCATTTTTATGAGTATATATTGCAAAGGAAACGAGTTTATTTTGTGCACCGTGTTTATAGTTATCTTTAAAAAAAGTTAAATTTCTCAAAATTTCAAAGTAAGTTGTCTAACCTTTATTTTATAAATACGTTAAAATATACACATATTATGTGTGAAACCATCCATTATGTGAACTTTGTAAGTCTCAAATATATTATGTAAGTTCATAAAATTGCTAAAAAATGTGTTGGGAATCGCAAAGTCCTATGGAAAGTAAACAAATAAAAGTGTTGGGACGGGAGCATGAAACTGCGCCCAGGAGTAGGATATAAGAAACGCGGCTCGGCGTCGCGACGGCGACGTCCTAAGTCACTTACGACTTCCTGGCACTGAGCACATTCACATTAAGTTATATCAATTTAATATTTAAACATTATATCCAACCACTATTAACTACTATTCGGTTAGATTTCACGACAGTAACTTTGAATGTTAATTAAATTTAAGTTAAACAATAACTTTGTAAACACAACTTTTATTTCTATACTTGGAAGAAACTATGGTTGTAGCGAAACCCAGTCGGCATTGAGTATAAACAATAAAAGTAGTGTTTAATAAGTTATCGCTTTATTATAAATTATTATGTCACATCACAAAGTATCTGCTTCAGACGAACAAAGATTTTGTTTTAATTGGTAGAACACATAACTGGCAGACTTCTCGAGTTTGCCCCACTAATCAAATAATGAGGATTGAACTTTTTAAAGAGGGATACAAAGTTTATTGGAGCTATTTAAGAAGTGAGAAAAGACATTGAAATAAAAAAGAGACAATATTACCAAAATATTGCGTAGTTCTTGTTATACTTTGTTCTAATTTTCACCAAATTTATTAAAAAATGTTAATTTACAAAAATTTACAGTGTTTTACTAAAACAATTAATTTAATTGGCTTACACTTGTGCATGCATTGCTGTATAGTTTCAATATTTGCGGTGTGGCCAGACGCGCCGCATTCAGGGTTCTCCTCCTGAGGGTAGTGAAGGTGTTTACATATTTATATTAATTGTTGTCAAAAGTTTAATTTGTAGAACTAGTTTCTAATTTTTTTAAATCTTTTATATGTTCAATTATATTATTATTCAATTTGTAAAAACAGTTTATTTATAAACAAGTACCGTATAATTATTATTATGCGTTGCAGGTGTTTCACGTGCGGTTTTCTCGTGCGGTATTCAATTAAAAAAAATAACAAAGACACGGAGTCGAATTAAAATCGATTTAACGTAATTTTTTAATAGAAACAACATGCTATACCATACGGTAGTGAATGGTGGGAAAATGGTAATGGGCAAGGACGCCCGAGGAAGACCCAACGGATTACCTATGCACTTCAATGAGATATTGAGTTGAATCAAAATTATTAATATAATGTAGTTTTTTTAACAGAAACGATGAAAATTTCATTATGAATGATACAATTCTTTGCTGATGACATCAAGCTATACAAGAAAATAACTGATATAAACCATTGCCACATACTTCAGTCAAATATTAGGAAGTTTAATTAGGAAATAATTTATTCTTAAATGTAGAAAAGTAATAACACAGCTTTAGAAAGAGTCACGGAAATGAGAGACCTTGGAATTATTTTGGGTGAAAGTTTCGCCAATCATATCCACCAAATTGTAAACAAAGGTATGAAAACACTAAGCCTCGTATTAAGAACAACCAAAAACTTTAATTCTATACAAGCCATTAAATTATTATATGTATCTCTAGTTAGAAGCCTAATGGAATATAACTCGGTAGTTTGGTCTCCATCTTACAAAATTCATATTAATAACATTAAGCGAATACAAAAAAAAATTCTGCGTTTTATAAATTTTAAATTAAATATCCCACTAGACGACTTAAAATATAATTTATTATTAAATATTCTAAAAATACACACAAGAAGACAGACGTAAAATAAACGACTTAACATTTTTATTCAAAATACTTAACTCTTAATTTGACTGTTCCGAACTCCTGCAACTGATAAACTAACGAATACCGACAGTAACTACACTATTCTACTGTAGCTTTCATAAGTGGAACTACATTGCCCACTGTCCGATACAACGATTTAACACTATGGGAAATCAGTACTTAGGTGAGATTGACATATTCAACATAAACTTGGCGAATTTTGTTGATCTTGTAAAAAACTTATTCTAAAACTATTCCTAAACATGTCTGTATTTTTGTAAACCTATGAAATTGCAATATTTTTGTGTTTTTATGACTTGCGTGTTTTTTTATCTAATTTTATTTTTATTATTTCTTTATCTGTTTTATTTATAAACATATTTGTTTTTCTGTAAACCTAGGAAATCGCTGTATTTTGTATTTTTATGACTTGTGTGCTTTTTTATCTAATTTTATTTTTATTATTTTTGTATCTGCTTAAAAATCATCTGTCATAAATTAACTGTACTACCAAACATGTAAAAGCCCTTTGGACGTTAAATAAATAAATAATAAAACAAAATTTAAATTAAATTATTTGTAGTAAAATGAGGCGTAAGTAATTAACGAAGAAAGGGGTATAAGGAGAATGTGTGACGTGGAAGTGAATGGGTTAAGAAGTCGGAGACACCCAAGAAAAAACATGGTGCGATCAAATTAATCAAATACTTACGTGTAGTAAAATGTGGCGTATGTGATGAACGAAGAAAAAAGTAAATGTATGACCTGGAAGTTAATGATAGAAGAAGTCGAGGACGGCCGGGGAAGACGTGGCACAATCAAGTGAAACAATTTTTTTTTTCAATTATTTACAATAGTTTTACTTCCACCTTAAAAAAATATACTGTTTTCAGGTACACCAGAACTTACTACCTTAAAACCTTATGTTCAAACCATTCATAACCCCGAGCAACGCCGGGTACACGTCAGCAAGTTTATTAATATTTATAAATAGATTGCTACTTTGACACCGATTACACAATTAATTTAAATTTGAAGCTCTTGGCAATCCAATTGCCAATCAGTATGGGCAATTTATTTATGTTTTTTTTAGTTATCAGCAAATAGTATAAATTTAACATTGTTGAAGCAGGATATTATATGGTTAATAAAGAGAAAGAAAAGTGCAGGACCTGAATGGCTTCCTTACGGTAAGTCGCTAGAGAACTAGAATTCTTTAGATTTGTCGTTTTCACTTTTACAAACAGTTTTATTTCACTCAGATAGCAAGCGAAGCAAATTACCAATTTACACTTTATCCGTAAGGCAATTGGTTCGTGAAGAAGTAATGTGTGATATTTTATCAAATGCCTTCGTGAAATCTGTATACTATAAACTGATGAAAAGTTTTTAAAATGAAAACTTCTTTAGCCCCATTGTGATTTGAAACTCGATGAAACGACAAAAGCGACAATAAAAAGAGACACAAACAACAATAGGATTTAGCCTGCGAGGGAATGATATAGTATAATAGATCGGACTTCGCGCGGTGCTTCGTAAATAATCGGTCTCCCATTTGCGCGGTTCTTTGTAGCTTCCCTACTCTTGTCTGCTTTAGTTTTCTGAAGGTTTCACTTTTACCGCGTATGAACTGAACACATGTTTTTTTATAGACGCATTGGTCATTAAACGTGGTATGGAAGCAATGTGTCGTTGTCGACAAACCTCATGCAACGTTGTCGACATTGATGCAACGTTTTATTTTATTTTCGAACGCATAACCCGCATTTTGTGAAATGTCCAGACATTTAAAGAAATTGGGACAGAACGATGATGAATAAGAGAAAGTAAGTCTTTGTTTTTAACACAATTTTAATTATTGATTTTCTCATTTCCCTCGTCACGCTCTACGTCCGTGCAATTGTTTAAAATTCAAAGGGCACGTGTCGCCATAGAAGCTAATCGTAAAACTGCTGGCTCCGCATTTTTAATGGCTTTTGTGGTTTAGCAATTAGAAGCTATTGTAACGTCATAATATCCATTGTTTCGTATTATTGTAGAATCAAGTACAATATTGAGGCCTCCAGTCATTGCCTGTGGGTAATACCAGAACCACCTTGTTTAGACGTCAGAGCATGAACAATTCGCAGATTTAACAATGCCATGAAGCTCCGCTGGGAATGTGTAGGTAACAGACAATTAATTTCCATAATATTCATGGTACGGATGAAGAGAAGCAAAAAAATTATTTCATAACAGATATTCCTTTTAAACCGTAATCTAGCGATAGAGAAAAAAGAGCCACAAAAGCAGCATTGGTATGTATAATATATAATACACAAAGCAACCTAGATCAAGGGCGTAAATGCATTGTGATATATCTAGATTTAGCTAAATCCGTTGATTCATTCTGTCACGAAACCCTTTATAAAAAAATTAGAAAACATAGGTATCAAAGGCAAGGAACTCCAACTATTAAAAAGTTATATGAGTAACAGAACACAAAAAGTCAAAATTAATCACTATATTAGCAAACCAATGCCGATTACATATGGAGTTCCGCAAGGAAGCGTACTAGGGCACGTTCTATTCACTATTTATTTATTTTATTCAGGTTCTCCATAAAACATTTATAAGTACATATTACTATATAGGGTATTAAGGGACGTACGAAATTTCTTTTCTTCAAATTCAAACAAAAAAAAAATTCTTTCACATGTCGTCACTGGTTACTCAGCCGAGTAACGGGCCATCCCCTCACCCCGCCTCCAACTGTCCAACACCTACCATTTTTTTTAATGTTTTTGTAGAAAAAATAAATAAAAAAAAACAACAAAAATTTCACCGGAGACAAAAATTTCATTTACATTTTTTACTCCAAATAATGTCAGGAATCATTAGTTAAAGTATGTCAAGTACGTCCCTTGACACACTGTATACATAAATGAGCTCTGCAGCATCGAAAAGAAGGAGAAATTGTGAGCTTTTATTCTTTTTCAATTATTTTTTAATTACTCTTTTATGCTCTTATTCTGCTTTTACTTTGGTTAAATGTTATAGTAACATTATTTTGCAAGGGTTAATAATAAAAAATGGTTTTATCTATCAATCTACATTTGATCCCTTGCCCGGAAGAATTGAAAAAACGAAACCAGTCATGTTTCATAACATTTTATTTTTTAAATATATAAAAGATATAATCCTTAAGAGTTTTCATTTAAAAGTCATCTAGAAAGGCAATTGAATTAGAGTTTTTTTACTAGAATTTACGCTGAATTTGTGGAATAATGTTGTACATAAAAAAAATTCACATACGACGTTATTCCACAAACGTTTGTTTTTTACTCTTCGTTCCTCACAGAAAGCAACATTCACACTATTCTAATACAAATGAACACATGTCATTGAAACATTTGAGCTTAAAAAGCAAAAAAAAAAACGATATGAATAAATGAAACCATTTAAGTTCCAGATATTGTCTTGAGATCAACATTCAACATTATTCCACAAAACTGTTTCAACGGCTAAAAAGCAGGCTTAATAATATTTTTCTGCACAAATTCTACTTTAACGTGTTCTTCAGCTTCTTGGCTTTGAAGACTTTCTAGTTGAAGCTATAAGACGTTCGTTATCTTCATTTATTCCCATAAATTAAACCATGCGCCCTGATTTTGACAACTGGCGTTATACAACATTCTTCCACAATACAAACTTTAAATGGCTGCCACAGGCCTAAAAAAATGTCTTTATCATAATCCTTATCAAAAGAGGCATATTAATGTGCCCAACAATATTTCATCAATAACTCAACATTGATAGTTTTGTTAGATACAACATTATTCGGGTCAAGAGCTCATTTATATAAAAATCAAAATATGTTGGCTTGAGTTATGAAATGTCTATGTATTGCTATTTTAAGCATAGGGAATGTTTGAAACAATCAAAATACCTTCTTTAAATCTCCGCGAAGGTTTCTGGATTATTACAACCACATGAAAAATATCTGAAAAGATTTTTAATCATTACTAAAACTCTTGCAAAACTGTCCAAATTTGAGAAAAACATTTTGCAAAACAATGACTGTTTAATCAAAATTCAGTTTTCGAAACTCTTTAAATTAATGAATTTATTTGAAGTACTCGCCTAATGCTTGAATCGAATCAAGAATTATAGATATTTTAAACATGTAGGTACCTATGTTAAGTATCAAATTTGATTGATTGTTGATATAACGTACAAAAATTAAACTGAATGTACTGGGACTGAATATATGGAACGCAGGAGGGGGGTTGGTGGGACGGAGAAGCAGGAGAGGGGAGAGGGAAAGCGGGAGGTGAACGGGGACGCACGGGAAAGGACATGCAGGGAGAAACAATTTATTTTTTTGAATATGGCACTGCAACGCGGAGAGGGGAAGGTGATGAGGAAGAGGAAAGTAGGGAGGAGGAAGGTAGGGAAGAGAAAGATAAGAAAGTAACTGGCTAATCAGATCTGGTCACCAAACACGGCTAGAGCCATTTCAAGCAACGTTTCAATCCTGAATAGTGGTCTTACACCAGGGTGATACTGAGAGTATCTTTCACTCTGGAACGTGCCGCAAATATGCTATATATTATTTTAAATGAATTAATTTTGAAATAAAACAAATTAACCAAATAAAATTTATTCGGATTGGGAGTCATGAGCCTGACCCCTCGACAATGGAGGCCGTCAATTTGTTATTTTTATGTAAATTTGTTATTTTTATATCAATTTTTTAATAAAATATTGTTACATAAAAGATTTGTAACTAGGTGTGTGGATCCTTTTACATACACATTGACCATTATTCATTGGTCAGATTGCCAATCATGGAATTTTTTGACTCACAACGGTGGCCAAACCTGCGAGCAGTTTAAAAAACCTGAACATCCAATTGGGAGCAACCTGACAACCCTTGTACAAAAACTGAGAGCAATGGGCACCCTTTTGGCTATAGACCGACGAATCCGCTTGCTGATTTCGTCAACTTTATTTTATTTAAAAATCTGGAGATTCATTTTTCGACCATGAAAATCCAAACACATCATCCGATCACTTTAGCGGGGACGAGATCCACAAGGACATTCTAAAACTTTCAAAAGGAATATTTGTGGAACTCAAGCTGAGACGATTTGCTGCGGTTAAGTTGATGTTCATCTATCCACTATTCAATACTAATCACGTCATTTTTTTCAGGCAGTTTAAATTATGAAGCATTATTTTTTTTTAATATATACATATCTTAAATAAGTAACGCTTCTTTCATTATGTTTCCAAAATCCATCTTTATATTTTTGCTAACCTCGACGAAATACAAAAAATGTACTTTTTAAACTTTAATTTTAAGCTTAATTTTTATCAACTAATCCCACTAAAATTTCATTAAAAATATAATAATCATTTGCATATTCGTTTGCTAAATTATGTGGGCGAGGAATTTGGGAGTTTGCTAATTTGTTTGTGAATAGTGACTTTGTCGAGTAGGTACACTGATATCAAACAGACTCGGCAGTTTGTAACAGTCGAGTTCTGAAAGCGTTTGGGTCCCACCTGGGCGTCGCGTGTTTGATTCCTTTGCTGGTTAAGTCCTCCATCATGACACAAGCAACATTTTCCGCTTACTATGGTGGTAGTAGGAGATTTTCAAATATTGTCGGGTTATTAGTAACCCAGGAATGTCTGTCATTCTTAAAGAAAAATTTCAATTTAAACATAGTAAATCGAAATTCTTTGGCTCAATTCATTCGACATTTTCAAAGTAAATTTTGTGACCAAACTTTACTTTGTGACCAAACTTTGATTTATACTCTAATTGACTACAAACTACTGAGACAAATAAAATGTTCATAATTGAACGTGAATAAAAATGTTCAATGGGTCTCAAAGATTCTTATGCTTTCATACTATTGTTTATTATGTGATTTATATGATGTAAAAATTCTAGTTTTTTATCAAATCTAAGTCCGAAGTCTCCAATTTTAGTAAATATCTCCAGTTGCGTATTGGAGATTTATTTCAACAAAAAATTATTGTTTTTTGTTTGTTTAATACATTGTGTATTTATAAATACATTGTTAGTTACACACATTGACATAGTATATTTCTTTTGATCGAAGGTTACACACAAATTATAAAATTCATTTACATTTGATGAAGCTTTTGGCAATCAATAATATGTGCAATTTCTATGTCGTAAAATTTTATGTCATCTGCGAAGATAATAGTTTTAACATTATTGAAGTTGGATGTTATGTCGTTAATAAAGAGTAGGAAGAGTACAAGACCTAAATGGCTACCTTGCGGTAAGCCACTAGAAGCGAAGAATTATTTAGATTTTGTCGTTTTCACTCGTATACATAATTAGTTGCGCTGAATAATAAGGACACAGTTATCTTTTTTTTCTGCCTTTGATTTGGACAGGACATAATGGTTGATAAGACAAAAAATATTTATGAGATGTAATATTTTTGGAATGCCTCGTTATTCTCCTGTTTTACGTCGGTTTTCTTTAAATGATTTTCGGCTATGTACCTAATTATCATTTTTCGCACCCTTAAAATTATGTCCTGTCTTTCCGGTTTATAATGGTCCGATTTTTTGGATTGAAATTTTCAAAAAATCGCAAGGGTTTTCAAAATACGATTTTAAAAAAATACGAAATGTTTTAGAATATTTTCCTAAACCGGAAAAAAGTGATACAAGTGGCCTATTCACGATACTCCGTCCGTCGAGATCTGTTCCATTAGACAAAATTTTGACAGAAAAGAAATCACGTCGTGACCTGGAAAAGCAGCAATGCTGAACTTGCGTAACGAAACTGAATGCAGAGATGATGTAACTAACCCCTTGCATAAGTAACACTGTGATGAGTGTCGCGGAAGGCCTCCGGTTAGGCTCTGCTCACTTCTGGTATCGATTTCCCGTCAGGCTGAAAGAGGTTATTTCTTTGTGTGGACTACCCTGCCTGCCCTGGCCGCCCGCCCACCCACCCCGCTCACCCTCCCTTCTGCCGCTCCACTGTGCCGCCCTACTGCCGCCCCAGCACGACACGCGATCACCAGCTCCGGTGGATAGAAAGCTCCGTGGAGTTCATTTGCAGAGTAACTTTTGGCTCGCGTGACCTCTAAATTATAATCGAAGAAATTTGGAAGGGGGATGTCGTGCGAAATTGAAAATAAGCATACAATAACATTACGGTAATGACAACACATCGATCGGGTTGTGCAAAAAACCAATAGGTAAATGGAAGAATATTTTTATGATATTATTGCATTAAAAAAAAAGCTACTAGTTTTACTACACAGTAAAAAAATATTATGTAATAAAATAAAACAAAATTTTATTCAATCAAATTACAGCGCTGAATCATTGAGACAATCACGCACTTTTTGTATTTTAGATTAAATATAGGAAGATTATAAGAATTCGTTTCGTTAAACTTTCGTAGTTCAAAAATCGCAATATTTGTAATAAAAGATGTTTGAACTGGCTTTAGCCGTGTTTGATAGCCAGATTTAAATGGCCAGGTACTTGCCTATCTTCCTCTTCCCAATCCATATTATGCTTTATTATGAATATATTAATATTCAGCTTTACGACATACCCTCATTGGAGATGCCGTAGTCTCATCGGCTCCAGATGGTTGGAGCAGTTGGAGCTCTTGTAGGAGATTTTTGAGATAGGAGTGCCTTTTGCGAAATAAGTGAAGGCGTATAGTTTAGTAATTAGTTAGTTTATGTACTCGACAAGTTAAATTAAGTTGGTTGATAATATAATGCGCGGTGAACTGTTATCTTGGCAAATAACAAAAGGCTTCCTAGGTCGAGGGGAAAGGCTCTTGACTCACAATCCGAAGGTGGCGGGATCAAATCCCGGCGTGCGCAAATAAATTTTATGTGATAAATTCGTGTTGTTTCACTATTAATTTATTTAAAATAATATAAAGTATATTTGCGGCACCTTCCAGAGCAGAAGATACTCTCGGTACCGCCCTGGTGTAAGAACACCGTTCAGAATTAACCCTTGAGTACCGGGGTGCTGTTTTAGTTACATGAGTACCGACGTGAGGTCTGCTAGTATATAGTTTTATTATAAAAAAAATACTGTATTTTTGTTTATGTATGTTTAATTGTTTAAGTGAAACGAAATCTAATTATTTACACATTTATTAATAATTATAAGCCTTAAAATCATATATGTCGATTATTTTGAAAAAAATGGACTTTTACCTTAATCTTATGGTATTTTAAGCAAAAGCTTTTTTTTAGCTGGTAAAATATCAAAGATTAATGGCAATCCGTATTGAACTCTTCTTCTGTAGCTCGGATATTCCATACAATAGAAAATTGTTTCGTAGACAGCAATAAAGCTGACCTTTTTATCGCAGCCTGTCAGATATTGTAGCGTCTCTACGATCGTCCCAATATCAAACCTTCCACAGATGCGGGGAAATCTCCTTTGTGTTGCAATAGCACAGACACCGCTTGGTCTACGTCGTAGCAGATATAAGATTTTTACAAAGAGACCTTGATAAAAAATGTATCATGTTTATGATTCCGAAGACTTAACTAAACAAGATTGTGCGCAGCATTGTGACTGCTATCACGCATAGACTGGATGATTGAGTAATGCCCTTAGCTCAGCTAAAGGTCGTTGTTTGAACCTTTTGTTTGAGAAAAGCATTAAGGATTCGATTTGAACTTGTAAAAATCTTCAAAAGTTAATAAAATTATATCTTCTTCTGTAATAAAGGTACATGAAAAACTCACTGTTACTGAGCTATGAATGCACCTTTAAACTAGTGACACACAACAAAATATAACTTTAGCAAAAAATAAACTCCTCAATTAACGTTGTTTCAAATACTTAATTGTGATTTTTTTTCAAATATTTCTGGTTTTCACCCTTCAAAAGTGTTCTAGGCCATCAATTCAAATTACGGACAGAGGTAAGGTGAATTTATATCATAATTTTATTTAAATGAGCAAACATCAAAATGGTGGATTTAGTCAAAATAATGCTGGACTAAAATTGCGGTAAAAAAAGTTTCATTTTCTCATCTCCCAATCATAGAAATGGTCCAAAACCTTTTGCATTTCGTCTGTTTGTAAATTGTTTGTATTTTCCGTTTTAATTTCAAGTTTGTGGCCGTTTTTATGATTCAGTAAAGATAATATTTTTCAAATGTGTAATCGTCGTATTTATTTGGAATGTCTTATTCGCATTTTTTTCAAATTATGGTAGGTACATACCTGCCTGAAGAAAGGCTGAAAAAAGAATTGTCATTGAGATAGTCACGTTTCTTTGGAAACATTTTGTATTTCCCCTTTTTAAATTTAAAAAAAAATTACATAAAATCGTGGTTTACAATTAATTAGGTAGGTATTTTGGTTTTGATTTGTTAAATAAGAGAAAATTCTAACAAAACTTTTTCGGATACTGTTCGCAGAACTACTATTTATTTTGTAACATCTTCTGAAATGAATTTCCGCGATAAAATCTAAAGTTTTCTAATATTTCTATTTTTGAAACTGACAATTCGTGGTGGAATTTCATTATAATAGGTATATTATAATAAAACTTTATTCCACTTAATTTTATTGACCGTAACCGGTTTCAGCTCGTTAGAGCCATCTTCAGACTGGTACAAATAATTCTTAGTCTACGGTTTATAAACATAACGTGTGGGGGAGGTGGAGAGGGGTGGTCAACAAGGATTTTAATCAATTATATCGATTATGTTTATTACTAAGTCGTTTTAGACTGTCGAATTAGAAAACGACTTAATAACAAATATATTTGATTAAAATCCTTGTAGGCCACCCGTCTCCCCTCCCCCCATATGTTATGTATGTAAACCGTAGACTAAGAATTATTTGTACCAGTCTGGAGATGGCTCTAACGAGCTGAAACCGGTTATCTATAATATAAAAATGAATCGCTAAATGTGTTGGTAAGCGCAAATCTCGAGATCGGCTGAACCGATTTCGCTAATTCTTTTTTTAGAATATTCCTTGAAGTGCGAGGATGGTTCTTACGGAGAGAAAAATTTAGAAAATTGCGGAGAATATTGGATAATTTCAGAAAACATCGCACGTTTGACAGATCGCGTATTTGAGAATGACATTTTTCAAAACATTGATTGTTCAAATCAGGATTCTATTTTTCAAAATCTGTAAGTTGATAAATTTATTTAAAGTAGGTACTCCCCTAATAGTTTGAATCGAATCAAGAATTTTAGATGTTTTAAATAGGTACTTATGTTAGGTACCAAATTTAATATACATGAAAAATGGAAATTTGAATAAAAATTGTGAAAGGTGGCACGCGGGCTGTTTAAAAACTAATGTACTGGGATTGAATATGTGGAACGCGGGAGGAGGGTTGGCGGGACGAGGGAGCGGGAAAGGGAAGAAGGAAGGCGGGAAGGTGGAAGGGGAATGCAGGAGGGGAAGGGGATGTGTGAGGGGGGAGGGGAACTCGAAAGGTTGGTTAGCGGGACGGGGGAAGGGGGGGGGGGGGAGTAAAGTGGGGAGAGAGAAGGTGGAGCTGACGGAATGGGAACGCGAGAGGGGAAGAGGACGCAGGATAAGAAGGGGAGGCGGAAGGGGAACGGGACGAATTGGAAAGGACACTCAGGGAGAAACAATTTCTTTATTTAATGGCATAGCAACGCATGCCGGGACCAGCTAGTTGTCAATAAAATTAAGTGGAATAAAGTTTTACATTTGTTTAATTATAATATATACTCAAGTTTTCTATAATACTTTTGCTTTCAGAAAACGTATTTGTGATATTTGGAACATCTTTTCCATAAATATTAATCCATCCCAAAATTTGGAGAAATTTTCCCCAATTATTTATTATCTGTGACAACTGTTCTGTATCGTATAATCATTCAAAGCCACCATTAATCAGAGTAACATTATTCTCAGAAGTTGTAAGGAATTCTCGGCAAGTATTTTCATTTGATGAAACCATCTTATTATGTCATTTCCCCACATAATGGGCAGAGTTATTCTGAAGACAGTTCAGGGGATAAAATTCTACACGTGTTTGTTGTGGCACGTCTCCTTGTTTTGTGTACGTTTATGGATGGATTATACCCTCTTATTGCGACGATTGACATGACTTTCTCGATTATTTGATTAGCCTGTGCAACCTTCTCCTCGGTCGTCCTCGACTTCTTCAATTCGTTTCATGGTTGACGGTAGATAAAATGTGGGACGCAATTAGCTCTGACCACGGACATATGAATATACATGGACCTGCCCTAAGTGATAAAAACGTATTATTTCCCCCTCCACATGGCGCCGGCTGGAGCTCCGCCTTGGAACCGGCTCGCTCCATGGGGAGGGGATAGAGCCTCGCTTGAATCTAAAATGTGTGACGTCATCATTCTTGCCGTGAACAGGTAGAAGGTAACTTCCATACATTTAACGAAATACAACGCCAAAACGGTAGCGTATTCTATACAATATATCTACATATCAATGTGCACATAGTGAATGTGGGCGGTTCTCCAGTGTGCTCGTCGCTGGTTACAGGGGTAAGTAAATTATGAAACATTTGTAATAGTGTTTTAACTAAACACGGCAACAAAATATTGCTATGTGTATTGGGGCGAGTCTTTTTGGGGCGAGCATTTGGCCTTAGCAAATATGTTATTATCGTGGCAAGCAATTCGCGCTCCCATGTAAAAAGGTCTATTCATTCAAAGCAGATTTTGCTTTTAAGAACTAAATGGTGATATTGTAATGCGAGATGCCTATTTACTGTCAGATTGATTGTATAACGAATCACAGTCATCTTTCCCCTCTTCGCCCTCCATGGTTTGGTTTGACCCCTCACCTGTAACTGCTTGTCTATTCATTTGGATGTCTATGGCTCTGACTGATTTTTAATATTTGGCATATGTTTATTAATTAAACATACAACTTGAAACTTGTGTGGTAGAAAAGAGCTAAGACATGATGCGATTTATTCACTACAAGACAAGACGATAGCGAAATGAAGAAAGGGGCGGATAAAGAAGATGTTACGTTAAATAATATTATTTTATGAATACGATTTTCTCAATGGGTGATACAGATGTCCCACTGTGAATTCTGTTGAGCTTTATGTTTGTAACAATCTATGAGGGAGTTTACTTTTATTTATCTCCAATGGTAGATATAATCTGAGCTATTTACTCATACGCAATATCTGACCTTATGTGAAAGTATAGGTTGGCAACTATTTTTTTTAAAGATCTATTGTATTTTCATTATGTTCTATATTTATTTCAATGAAGGAAGGATCTTTATATAACTAGTGTTCACTCATCAAACGCGTAACTAATTTTTGAAAAGGTTTGCATTTTGTGCCTGAGAACGAGTTGTTTTTTTGAATCTCGGTTGTGGGGTGATTTTTCGGCTTTCTTTTTTAAAAAAGACTCCCAACACAGTTAGGGGTGCACAGCGCACAGTTAACAGATTAGGTAGTTCTATAGACAAATGCCTCAAGAACAGAGAGAATGTATATTGAAAAAAAATATGAAAATAAAGGTTCTATTTTACATATCTACAGTATAATGGTATATATATTATGCATATATTTTTTTACTTTACTTCCATATAGGAGGACCTGAGAAAAATAATTTCCCTCAAGGCTATGTCATCTTTGGGGCTGCTGTAAGGAGAGTCGTCTAAGGAAACGAAGGTGAGGAGGTTCTGAGAAGGAAAACGGTACAGGAGTGACAAAGCCAACCCTCCTTCTGCGGTGCAAGGTAAAGGGAGCCTGGCTGGAGAATTCAAGGGATCAATTCAAAGGGGGAAGGGAAGGGAACAAGTAGACAAACCTCGCCCCATAAGAGAACAACAATGAAAAATATCAAATTGAAAACTAAGCAGTTTTATTTGTTAAAATAAATATGTAGAATATTTTTCAAATATGCTGATTTCGAAAATCAGAAAAAATAAAATTTATTCCACCTGCGCATGCTTCTGAATAAAGCTATATTTTGCTCCTGTGCGTAAAATATCCCCAAGGATGACAAAGTCCCCGAGAGTTAATTGAAAAAAAAAAACACCATAAATATGTAACTTTCCTTAAATTTATGTGACACTCTTACATGTAAAGTATGTTACGACAAGCTTGCGACGTTTCTATGCGTGTAATAACATTTTATTGAATATTTGAGCGTCTTGAATCTCTATTGTACTCCGACGTGTGTCGGTTGCGTCGATCGCTCCTTTAATAATTCACTCGACGTGACGCCGAACGGAAATTACATTTTCCTTGGAATAAATATTGATATTACAGAAAATATTACTTTTTCTACCTGCGCGGAAGGTTTTGGCGGCGCTCGAAGCTCAAAGCTCAAAGCTCCATGCTCGAAGCTTCGTAACTGAAAAGTAAGCGGGTTTATAACAAAGTGGGTGGAACATTTTAATAGATCTCGCGTCAACAAAAGGCAGTCGAATTACACGAAGGCCAAATTTCATAATTTTGTTAAACGCTGAGGAGAACAACATTGGAATTGTAAAAAAGTTTTATCCTTGGCTTAATATCGCGTTAGTTAAGTTATAAATTGTCAAGTTTGACAGGAAAAAGATAAACCTTTCAGAGATAAATAAAAAAATTTCGAAACCATTTGTATACTTGTAGAGATTTTTTCATCAAATAATATGGCTTTTATTTATTTTCCACGTGCGGTTATCTGAAAAATATTATCGTTTTCATTTATTGGAGATGTATTAGTTAATAGGTGTAGAGAATTGATTATTCTTACGGTAGTTGCAGCACAACTGCGTCAGAGTTTTAATATTGAACTAAACATATAAAGAAGGTACTGCTTTTTTTAAGACCTCAAGGCACTTGATTGAAATGACGATGTGAATTGAAAGTATTTTTTTTTACATGAATACCCCACAAGAGTCCCAACTACTCCCATCTGGAGCCAGTGGGACTATGGCATCCCCAAATAGGGGTATGTTGTGAGGCTGAAGGTAGTGGGGAGGGGAAGGATATAGGGAAGAGGAAGGTGGGGAAGTACCTGGCTATTCAGATCTGGTCACCAAACACGGCTAAAGCCATTTCAAGCAACGTTTCAATTCTGAATGGTGGTCTTACACCAGGGCTTACACTGAGAGTATCTTCCACTCTGGAACGTGCCGCAAATATACTATTATTTTTAATTAGTAAATTGTGAAATAACACAAATTAATCAAATAAAATTTATTTGCCACGCTGGGATTCGATCCTGCCACCTTCAGAGTGCGAGTCAAGAGCCTTACCGCTGAACTACGCCGGCCGTCAAAGTATTTGCGTTCACCCTGAAATTAAAGACAAACAAACTTTGCAATTGTATTGTCGCCTGAATTTACCAATAGAAAATTTTCTCGCTTCAGAAACAAATAAATTTCTTCATTGAGCTATAACAATGACTTGATTGATTTCATTTTAAGTTTGAAAAGATTTGAGATTTTCACGGTCAAAAGTATTATGGTAATTTATTTTTGGTATTATGCCGTATTGCGCTAGCTCCTTCTTTAGCCAAAGTTTCGGACAGCATTACAGTCAGTGTTCATAATCAGGGCAAATATGTAAACTTACGGATTAACATTACATCTACTTAGTTTTTAAACTGTAATGTAGAAATAGGTACACAAAATATACCTACCGAAAGATTGATAATATCTACATTCAAATACAAAATTATGACGCAAAGAGAGGCAAGATGCACACGAGACACAGAGAGAAACACATACTAATAACACATATTATAATTTAATAATTTCAACATATTTTGAGCAATACCAGAACATTTATCTATATTTTCAATATACCTATAATTTATCGAAGATAACGTCTACTTCAGCACACTCTTTCTTATTATATAATACTAGCTGACCTGGCCACGCGTTGCTGTGGCTAAAGAAACAAAACGCTATCTACTGACAACGCCATTACCCGACCTTTATAACATTATCCTTTTGATGAAACAACTCAACTTAATTACGCTGTCAGATGGGCGGATCATCTCTGACCTTGTACTATTAAGTAAAATCATTAATAATTGCATTGATAACCCTGAAATTCTCGCCAAAATAAAATTTTACGTAACGACCAGAAATACGAGGCAAAGTGCTACCTTCTTCTACGACAATTTTAAAACAAACTATGAGGCTCATCTCTACATATTATAAATTAAAGTCCCTCGCGTCGTCTGTCTGTCTGTCTCTCTGTCTGTCTGTCTGTTCGCGATAAACTCGAGAACTACTGAACGGATTTTCATGGGGTTTTCACCAATAGATGTTTCGTGAGGAAGGTTTAGGTATGTAATTTGTCAAGATTTATGTAAGATGGTTGAAAGATCACGATAATTGTTAGAAGTGTCGAAAAAAATCGAGCCGCCTTGTAGCTTTCATCGAAAACGTACTTTGCGGTATGTGAAAAGTTTTTTTTTTTTTTTACATGAGCTCCACACAGGAGGCTCTGAAGAAAAAAAATCCCTCTGGGCCTATGTCATCTTTTGGGACGCTGTGTTGAGGGTTTTTTAAGGAAAGCAAGGAGAGGAGAGTTCTGGGAAGAGAAGGGGTTTAAGGGGTGGGTAGGAATCTGGGGTTCATTGTGTCCTGGTCATCCGCCTCCAAGACCTAGACAAACCTCGCCCCATGAACCCGGGCACCCCTGCTAAATCACCAAACGTAGCGAACAACTTGGGGTGACCTATGGCATAGGTGTTGGTTATCCAATAAAGGTTCCCGGGGCGGCGGTACCCAAATTAGACGGATGCAGTATTAATCCTTATTAATTTAAATACGTTAGTTAACTCAAGCATTTCATGCACATTATTATAATCTTTCACACCATCTCTACGCATTATATTATAAATAAAAGTCCTCGGCGGCATCTGTCTGTCTCTTTGCGATAAACTCAAAGACGGCGGTGCTTATAAAGGTTGGATAACCATCCAGTAAATGACGTTGTGTTTTATTAGCCACAGCAACGCGTGGCCGGGTCAGCTAGTACACCTATAAATAGATAACATCATTTTGGTAATAAATTTGGAAATATTGTAGACATGTTTGCAGATTTTGTATTAGTTATAATTACTTTATTGAAATGTATGATTTTAATTTTAATTGATTTTATTTTTTACTATTAATTTAATCATTATTATTGTGTACTACGTAACAGCCTAACTATTATTATCTATCTTTGTAAAAGTCCACTAGGGTGTAAATAAATAAATAACCAACGCCATCTGTCAATTTGCATACGAATCAAATCCACACCGCCCGCTTGCCAGCCCCCGCTAGCTTCATATATAATACATGTCAACCAATTTACACAAAACCTTGACAAATCATATACCTTCCTCATGAATCATTCCATCTATTGGTGAAAACCGCATGAAAATCCGTTCAGTAATTCTTGAGTTTATCGAATAGGCAGACAGTGGAGGTATCCACCACTTACCCGCCCTGGTATAATTAACAGATGGTTACTCCTTCAAGGCTCTCGCAAGGACTCTAATTTTTTTGAAAGAACGAATCTACATTTAAGTTTGAACGAATCTAGACCTCCCTTGTCCCTGCATACAGTGTTAGGAAGCAGTATGCAAGTGCTTACATAATATACAAAATGCTAAAAATATAAAGCAAGTCAGGGATAAACAAATTAAAAAAGATAAGAGAAAAACATAAAAGGCGGCTGCTCGCAGGGTAATGGCATCTTGCGTATGTTGCAAGCATCTGCAAGAAAAGATAATGAAAACAAGTATTGTGATATGAAGAACGCTTGTGTCGGGTGTGTGATGGTGATCGGTTTGCCGTGAATGAATCTCAACGTCCGCGCCCTTTAGAAGGTTAGACAGACAGTCGCGGCGATTGCCTTTAATTTACAATATGTAGAGATAAAATAATTAGTATTTTATACTACAATCATCCCTATATTAATTATAGCCATGATAAAGGTTGTCACTTGAATAATTTCTTATGCTCGTCCATATTATGCCACTATTTACAATACGCCCACCGTCAAATTATCAACACCTTGATACAATTTGGTGTTTACGTATTTAAGTTGATAAAGCAGTTTTGCTTCCAAATTGAATAACCAACTTAAATGTTTATTTAAGTTGGTTATTTAATTTGGAAGGTAATTCACGCGGCGCAAACACAACCTGATAAAATACGACCCAGAAGCTAGTTATTCCATACATTTTCAAAGGTATACATAATTTCATTACAAAATTACACACCTTACATCCGGTTCAGGGGCCTTCCGGTCTAAATTACACCCAGTTTTACATTTCGGTAGAAATGTGAGGAAGTCGAATGTATGCATTATTCTTTCCCGGAGTTTATTATCCCAGCAGGGTTGGTCGATATAGATAGAGTTCATTGGGTTACGCTGCGATCGGGTAGAATCAATAATATGTCCTATAAACACTCATTGTTCATGATAATCTAAAGGAAAAAAATCATAATAAAGATTTTTAAACAAAGCAATTCTATGCATTTCAGGCCCCCTAGCATGGTCGATCGATACAGGTTTTATCGAAAATGTCCGTAACTTGCGATCGCTCCCGAGCACGACTGAAGGCCGCTAACGAATAAACAACTTTTTACGTCAAATATATTAGGAATCCCTAGTCATTGTGAACTATTGTTTGTTCGTTAGCGCTCTGCAGTCGTGCTCGGGAGCGATGGCAAGTTACCGACATTTTCGATAAAATCTATATCGATCAACCATACTAGGACCCCAGGAGTCGTGGATGGGTACCGCCGCGCCGCCCTGGAGAACATTTACTGGATAACCAACACCTCTGCCATAGTTCACCCCAAGTGGTTCGCTATATTTGGTGACTTTGCAGGGGTGCCTGGGTTCATGGGGTGAGGTTTGACAAGGTCTTGGCGGCCATATGTCTGCCCACCTGCTGCGTGGTGGGCCGGGTCGAGAGAGACTGGTTGAGGAGTTCTTTTGACTTTTCCAGCCAGAATCCCATGGCCCATCGCCTTGCACCGCAGTTGAAGGGATGGACTGCTGGACACACCGACCCCCAGATTATTACCCACCCCTCATACCTATTTCCTTCTCAGAAATTCTTCTTCTTCATTTCCTTGAAAAAACTTTCCACACAGCATGCCCTAAGATGACATAGGCCTCCTCCTGTGTGGATCTTACATAAAAAATTCTAATTATTGTCAAATTGTAATAAAAGTTGCCCAGTGTAATCGTAACATTACTTTTGCGGGAATGGAAGAATGCACGCAAGGAAGAATTTCAAGAATGCACGTGTTCGGTTAAAAGCATGGCCACCCTCATATTTCAAATCTTAAATAGAACAGCTGACCGACGCGACGACGGCGAAGAAATTTTTTATTTTTTTATTTTAATTTTTATTTTTTTCATAAATTTTTTATTAGTTACAGATATTTGTTTTTTTTTGGCTACCATACTGGGTTCATGCCAGTGTTATGGTAGTCGTATATTTAATATTTATTTAAATTAATACAAATACTTTTTTATTAAAACAGTTGATTAAATATACTAAATAAAAATTATGAAATATTTAAAAGTAAGTGAAAAATAAAGGGAAAAAAGATCATATTTTAAAGAAAAGTAGAAATAAAAATGAAAATTCAAAAATACAAAAATTAATAATAAAGATTAAATGTTAAGAACTCAAGTGTTCTATACAAATATATAAATTAAAACATATAAGTAGTTAAATAATAATTACGTTGCGTTTATACGGTACAAAGCTTCCATACAAAAATAATTAAAATATATATATATTTTAATTTCAAAGCTTGTTTGCATAATAAGGACCAGTTGTAAAAAAATGTTAATATCAGTAACTGTATAGGGTGGTCGCAGTGTTTTGTGAACACCTCACTGGGATAATCTGTTCTGAAGTGTACGCATGTTTTAGATGTACAAGTGTTATTATGCGGTGTGTGTTTAAAGTGTTATAAGTAACAGCATTGTCCTTTAGATGCTCAAGGGTACTATGGTACCACCTTTGGCGTTATTGTATATTAGGTTAATAGCAGTTAAAGTAACCACATTACATTATTATCATCATCATCACTCTTGGCTGTACAACCCCTGGTGGGTCTTGGTTGGCCTCCTCAAGAGTCTTCCTGCACTCATCTCGGTTTTGTGCCAGCTGTCTCCAGTTTAGAAGCCTCAAGGTAGATATATCTTTAGAAGGTTGTCGCTCCATCTTAACCTTGGTTTTCCCATTCTCGTTCGCAGTATCGATCTTGAGTTCAGCAGGGACTTTGGTGCTTGATATGATCATTCAAGAGTCATTCATATTATTATATATGTAGACACAATTTAGTGAAAACATAATGATACTACGTGCAGTTAAAACTAGTAATTAATTTCGTCGTTACTTTTTCATTTGAACGCTTACAAAAAAGAGGTGAAAAGTTTTACAATCATTCACAAAATTTCGCGATACGTAATTAATTGGTTGCATAGTATCAGTAACGTATGATGTGCCAGGTCGTAGGAAAATTTGTGTCTCCTGAAGTTTGGGGATTCTTTGAATGCAAATGTTTATTTGGCGTTTTGCATCTAAAGTTCAGGTTCAGGTCACCGAGAAGAACATGAGACACGAGACTCCGAGCATGAGTAAGCCGACCTTATGAAGTTGCGGTATTATTTATCGACCACGTTCCAGCCATTTGCGGCCAATGCAGACTATGTGGGCCGGGGGCTGTACACTATACACTGTACGCCACTGACACTGTCCCTGCACCGCCATATCCGCCACGCGCCACTGTGTCGGGACGTGTTCGGGATCTGAAAAGATCGGGGAATTTAATAACGTTCCCAATTTCTTATTTATCTTTAAAACATGTATCTCTCTTCAGTTTTGTTAGGATTAACTCTTTGATGCTAATAAACCTCATTGTAATATTTAATCATTGAAGAATATAATATCAAAAACTCTCAATGAAAAAGTGAAAGAGAAAAAAACACAGAAAATAAAAAAGTTAAAGGTCGCATCTGGGACTCAAACCTCGATCCTTCAGTCATATCGGGACTGGCGTCTCTACTAATTAACGGTAGATATTAATAGCCTAACGACAGTACCGTTGAAATTTAAGAATCCGACTAAGAATTCAACCCTGATGCCGCGCCTTATGCAAAACAGTTTTCGTACGTGCAGTTACAAATAGATACAAATCTGCTTTTATAGAACCGAATTAAAGCAATGTCAAAAGATGGCACCACTTAAGTTAACAGCTAGCGTGAGGAGCATTGCCTGGTAGGCATAAGTACTATTGGATTTGTAATTTCGTGAATCTGTACGGATATGGAGAGATTGATGATATTACCATTATTATTGTAATTGGCAGTTGTGAATAATAATAACAAGCGTCTAATATTATACATGACGTCATTGTCAGTCGCGGTTACTTTGTCCCGGTGACTAGCGGTCACTGGATCCCAGGGGATCCGAGGATCCAGCTATTTTAGGAACCAGTTGTTAGAAAAAACCTGCGGAGCGGGTTTTTAACTGCTTGTCTCATTTAATATGATACTTTTAATCAAAATAAAACAAGGAGACGATCTTATTATCGTGGCATTTCCCAAAAACGGGAATTACGTAGTTCGTCTGACTCCAACATGTGTATTTATGTAAGTACTACGCAGATCAGATGTTCGTACAACTTGTTGCGCCATTCGAACCACACAATAATTCGAAATATTTAATATTTTCCTCCAATATTTCCACCAACTTTTGTAAAACTTTTTGAAAGTTACTAAATGTACCTTTGACATCTTCTACATCTATATGGTGGCACGCGGGCTGTTTAAAAACTGAATGTACTGGAATTGAAGATATGAATCGCGGGAGGGGGGTTGGCGGGACGAGGGAGCGGGAAAGGGAAAAGGGTTGGCGAGGAAGGTGGAAGGGGTACGTGGGAGGGGAAGGGGACGTGTGAGGGGGGAAGGGAACTCGGGAGAGGGGTTCGCGGGATGGGGGAAGGGGGGGGGGAGTGGAGTGGGGAGAGGGAAGGTGAAGGTGACGGAGTGGGAACGCGAGAGGGTAAGAGGAGGTAGGAGAAGAAGGGGAAGCGGAAGGGGAACGGGACGAGTGGGAAAGGACACTCAGGGTGAAACAATTTCTTTATTAAATGGCATAGCAACGCATGTCGGGACCAGCTAGTACTTAAATAAAAAAGAATCGCCTAAATGTATGTACGCGCATAACTTCCGAACGACTTTACCTATTTCATTCAAACATTGATTTGATGTATGGCACGCGAGCTGTTTGAAAACTGAATGTACCGGGACTGAATTAATGTAATGCGGAAAGGGGAGGGGAACCTGGGAGGGGGGAAGCGGGCGAGGTGTGTGGGGAGAGGGAAGTCGGAGTAGGAACGCGAGTGGGGAAGGGGACGCGGGAGTAGAAGGGGAGGCGGAAGGGGAATGGAGGAATGGGAAAGGACTCGCAGGGAGAAACAATTTTTTTATTAAATAGCATAGCAACGCATACCGGGAACTCGCTATAATAATATAAATGGAGAGATCGATCGACGTGATTTTTTTAAACAGAGATAATAATTGGAGGACTGGGATATGACATAGGCTAATTTTTATCCCGGAAAAAACATTTCATTCCCGTGGGAAAATTCATTATACCGTAATTTTCCCCTAATACTATGCGAGCGAAGCCGCGGGTAAAAGCTAGTACTTTATAAAAATATTCATTTCCGTAGTTTATGTACTAAATTTGAGTAATAATTCACAATGTTAAAAAAGGACTATTTTCTTCAAATAATTTCAAACCAGATTTTAACACAAAATTACTAATTTTGCCAACAAACCTATTAGTGTATACGATTACCTACGCTCGTTTCGCATAGCCGACAAATCGAATAAATTATGGCATTAACAAAGGACTGTTAGTTGTAGGTGAATAGTATATTCAAAGGGCGTTTTTCTGCCGCACCTTCGTTAATTAATTGATGATATCACTCAAACAAATAATTAAAACAACCCCATATCAAAGAAACGAACTATGAAAATTCGCAAAATGGAAAACATTTTTCCTCAGGGATAAAAACGAACATTAATAAACAATGTTGACTTATTGTAAGGTATCATAAACAATTTTCCTTCACAACGTTCTGAAAAACTGCTCAAGATAGCAAATACACATTGTGAAGCATGTACATTTTTTTTCATTTGATGAATTTTATGTCATATTTTGAGTTATGCTTTTGTTCATATTTTAAATTAGATCGTTTTTATTTATCTTTCTCCATTTTTCTTGAGCACATAAATAAAGGACACGTTTTTACTAGACGTGTGTTGCAGCATCTGACCCGGGAGATAAATCTGTACAGACGTCACGAGAGGAGAGAAAATAAAATACTGCCCAACATGTAATACCTTTATTGTATCTCCAATAATAGAAAAGTTTCCTGGCGGTTTCCATTATACGGAGAGATAAATAAAGTTACCAACCGGTGTGGTGTTCCGTTGCTTAAAAATTCATTAGTATACAAATGCCAGCTATTATTTTGGCTCAGTTTCCAGCTGAAGTCGTTGGTTTATTTTACTGAGCAATGATATGAGGTTGATTAATACTATTGTTAATTCTGGTTTGTATTTCCTTACATGTTCATGGATATTAATTTTTACATTAGCTCCACACTGGAGGTCCTGAGGAAAATAATTTCCCTGAGGGCTTATTCATCTTAGGGGATGCTGTGTGAAGGGTCTTATTTTAAAGGGCAGAAAGTTCTGGGAAGGAAAAAGGCATGAGCGGTGGGTTGGAATCTTGATGTGAGTGTGTCCAGGAGTAACGAACGTATTTTTTTTTAAAGATAGACAAACATTCCCGGGTTACGAATAACCTAACAATGTTTGAAAATCTCCTACTACCACCACAAAAATCCGAAAATGTTGCTTGTGTTGTGATGGAGGACTTAGCCAGCAGAGGAATCGAACACGCGACGCTCGGGTGGGACCCAAGCCTATGCCCACTCAACCATTGACCAAAGTCAGTATGAATCCATTCCTCCAACTACGGTGCAAGACGGGTCAGAAGAGTCCGGCTGGAAAGATAAAAAGATTTCCCTCAACGAGTCTCTCTCGATCCGGTCCGCCACGCAGCAGGTGTGTGGACGCATCCGCCGCCATGACCTAGACAAACCTCACCCCATTAACCTGGGAACCCCTGCTAAGTCAAATACCGAACCACTTGGGGTGATTTATGTAGTGTTGGTTATCCAAAAAATGGTTCTCGAAGCGGCGGTACCCATACCTGCCTCCCAAAATAAGGTATTTATTAATTGTAAATTTTGAAAATTTGATGTGACCTCCACTATTGTTTTAAGGGATGCAATTACATGCGAGATAGCGAGAAGCGATAGATACAAAGAGGCGGAGTCATTGAGCTGGGTTAGCAATTGACTGTGTAATCGGGATTATTATTATCGACCAATAAAATTTTACAGCATACCAATAAATTTAGTATAAACAATATAAAGGATTTTATAAATTAATAAAAACTAGGATCTGTATCGACGATATGTCCTCATTGACACTATGATATACAAGGTGGCGCAAAATTAATCACCCTATCGGAAGATGTTATAATATTTTCAAATGGCGTCGTACGTCAATCATATTTTACATTTGTGAATTAGACACCTGCAGTATACCGACAGACAAGCAATGGAGCGCTTTACTCCGCAAGAGCGTGGAATAATTTTGTCGATTTTAGCTTTAACGCTTTTGGCGATTTTGTTCCGAAAGTCATCATGAACGACGAGGCGCATTTCCACTTAAACGGTTACGTCAATAAGCAAAATCTTAATTTCTGGCGTACTGAAAATCCGCGTTTGATGCACGAAGAGCCATTACATCCACTCAAAGTCACTGTGTGGTGCGGCGTTCACGCGGTAGGAGTGATCGGGCTGTATTTTTTTGAGGACGCCATTGGCATTACGGTCACTGTTACTGGCGAACGCTACAGAGCCTTGATAAATGACTTTTTACTACCGGAATTGGATGAGCGGGGCTTGGTGAACATGTGGTTTCAACAAGACGGTGCAACCGCATACACAGCACGAGTCACAATGGATATTGTGAAGGAAGCGTTTCCTGGTCACGTAATCTCCCGTTTTGTCGATTTGGCGTGACCAGCGAGATCACCCGATGTAACCATCCCAGACTTCTTTTTTGGGGCTCCTTGAAGTCGCGGGTTTACGCCAACAAGCCTTAGAAAATCGCAGCCCTTAAGGAGAATATTCGACAGGAATGCGAACAGTTATCACCGGAAATCTTGCGGAAAGTCATGGAAAATGCGATAAAACGGGCACAAATGTGTATCAACACTGGCGGGTGTCATCTTTTCCACTTAACTTAAAAAAAAAAAAATTCTAATAAAGATTTTCATTGCTCAAATTTTTTATTTATTTAGTAAAAAAGTTATTCAAAAACAAAATTGGATGTTAATTTTGCAACACCCTGTACTATGTCATTGTTTTGCTAACAATAAAATATTATATTTAATGTTAATTTACAAGTAAGCATAATAATCCGCAGTGGAGTTATCCACCTGCTTACGGAACTCATTTAATACCTTTGTTGTTACGAAACACTTTATCAAGCGTTAACTTTATCAGCATTCCGAATTCTGAATCGATTTCACAGAAAATGAAACAATCCATCCAAAGCATATTGGCTGTGGGCGGAAACAATCGTTGGCTTTCGTAAACTCTTGATCTTTGTGAAGAATTCAGAAATGTAACAAAGCGGGAACAAATTCTCCGATCCCATCTACCAGCGACGTTATCGCTTGCGATAAATAAAGGATGAAAACTCCAATCGGGTTCCATATTACTGTTTGCACGATCATTATTTATTTTTTACATTCAAATTCATTTTTCAGAATAACATTTTTTTAAACGCACAGCGGAATGTCCTGCTTTCAAATTTAATCCTACACAGAGCGGTGAGAGGGGGGGAGGTGCGAGCGAAGCCACGGGAAAAAGTAAGTAGTTAGTATAATATTACAGTGACCGCAATCTGAAAATAGAATAATAATTTAAAAAGATGGAATAAAAATTATGGTCTTTTGAAGGGTTCGTAAACCGCTGTGGACGATCTACCAGAACGCTATTATAATAACAGAGATTTAAAATTAAGCCAATAAAGTAAAAAAAACAAAAAAAAACAAAAAACGAAATCTGAAATCAATTAAGTGAGTGAACAAAGTTATGAAATTGCGTGTCAACCAAGAAAAGAAAAACCAAACCGAAACAGTTAAACCGCTTCCGTCGGGCAATTTCACCAAGAATGAACTCACCGGTCGAGACCTAGTTTTCGCGCCCTTCAGCCGGCTTCCCGAATGGCCCTCGATGAACTGTTTGGGAAAAGGGAGAAGATGGCCGAAGACCCTGAAGAAAGAGTGAGCATCGGGTCACCAGAGGCAGGGTGGAAAGGCACCAAGTCTCCGTGGTCATATTTCAGTCGAGCTCAGGCGACGGGGGATGTACAAGTGGTCGCGGGATAGCTTTCTTGGGTGATTCATCACCTGGGATAAAGCAGGGATGGGTCTTTTCCAGTCTCTTGAAGGGATGATGAACGATTCAATACATTTCGGAGTTCGCTTTGAGCCTAACTAAATTATGGTTAATTAAGCCTTGGTCAATCTAGAATCTGTTGTCGTATGCCGTTGAACAAAATATTTTTTTTTAAATAACAAAAAAGACAGTCAAAGTTTTGCAACTTATTAATTGTACATCAACAGACTGCGGTTATTTGCAGAACTTTTAGGAAACAGCAGAAATGAAACATAAAACGCTTACAAACACTGCAATGTAAGGTCATTCGAATAATATTGAATGCCACTTCATGGAATAGGGTTAACACTCCACACCAAAATTCAAACATTCCCCTAATAAGGGAATTGATCAAATCACAACCCATTAATGCCGGATTACCCGGCCATAAAAATTCAATGATTAGTTCGCTACCCTATGATGCAGTCTATATTCAAATATAAATTACCAAAAATGATTCTTCGAGTGGAGTAACTCCTGTTTTTTTTTATATTATAAAGCGTAAACCGCCTACGCTAAGTTCCCGCGATCAGTCAGACCATGGGCGAATTGTGCTACCTCTCATATTACCTCATTCTTTTAACAGAAACCCTGACCCTTTGGTAAAGTTCACCAGGGTTGTCATTTAATATTTGTCCGTCTCCTGGTTCTACACTGTGTCTTCCCAGGAATCAGAGCCTTCTTCCTAACGGGGCGGACATTGCAGTGACACCATTGGTGAATTGGAGTCTCTTCATCCTGTTGACATTTCCTGCTTCTCTTGATGTTTTTAATTCCCTACGTAAGGTGGCAGTGTCCCGTCAGTACTCCTATCAGTTCCCATGGTGTTAAATCATATGTAGGTATGTTCCCATATCATATTGAGTAGTTGCCATCTTTACAATTACAGCCTTACTAAAAAAAACCACAGAACGGCCCATAACCTGTGTTGCTGTCGCAACATGAATAAAACAAATATGCACTAAAACATGAAATATTACTAATAAGATTTGTTCCGCGGTCACACTTTAAAATGCATTTTAAATCTGGCAACAATGTAATTATTTTTATAGTGTACATATTAAATGGTTTGTTTTCATTCAAAAGCGCTAGGTGGCGGCGCCTGCGCATTCGTCGTTCGCGCTGAAAACATTTTAACGGCGAAAAAAATTTCGCTCCGCGGATGTGTGTGTGATATTACTTAAATGTGATTGTAATTTCTATTAATATGACTAATTCACTCTTATATTCATATAATTTACATATTTACCGTATTTTTTGTGGTTTTTCATAAGTTTTAGTCAACTTGTAATGACAACAATCGTACTTTGTAAATTGAAATGTCAAAAAGTATTTACATTTAAAGGATTTTATTTTATGAGAATTTCATAAAAGTGGTGTTTTTTTTAAATATTCTTTTTAATATTTTAAAAATCTTATATATGTGTTCGGAAACGTATCAAATAAATTAACGTCTTTAGATATGCAAGAAATCTGTTATAAATGTTGGTATTATTTTCAGGTTATTTTTTTGGCAATAAAAAAACTTTTAAAACTTTTATTATTTTTTTTATTGTATGCACGAGGAAAAAGTGAAGTGACAGTTTCCTTCCAAATTCATTATATAAATTTATTGTTATTATTATTTTTCATTGTTATTATTATTATTTTATACCATTTATTGGACAACCAACACCCCTGCCACAGGTCACCCCAAGTAGTTCGCTACGTTTGGTGATTTAGCAGGGGTGCCCGGGTTCATGGGGTGAGGTTTGTCTAGGTCTTGGAGGCGGATGACCAGGACATACTGAACCCCAGATTCCTACCCACCCCTTAAAACCTTTTCCTTCCCAGAACTCTCCTCTCCTTCATTTCCTTAAAAAACACCCTCCACACAGCATCCCCAAAGATGACATAGGCCCTGAGGGAAATTATTTTCCTCGAGGCCTCCTGTGTGGAGCTCATGTTAAAAAATAAAAAAATAAAAGGACTGTATTTTTTAAATTTTGTTTTTTTATAAATTTCTCTTCACTTTCATCAAAAATGTTTTGGGAAGAAATTTTTTTCCATTTTTTTTCGCTTTTGAATCTTAAAATGTGGCAGTTTTTAAAACTAACGTGTATTTCAAATACACAAATCTAAAAGCTAATTTTATCTAGTTTTCAAAAATGGTATTTGTTTTTACGACACCTTCAAAAATAAGAAATATATAGAACATTCAAAATACTTTGGAAAAATTCCAAATTTTGTTCAGACATCATTAATAAAAGAGAGATAAACTACCCTCTCAGGCTGTGTAAACAATGTGTATTTTTTTCCATGATTTTTTTTAATTAGTAATATTTTCACATCCGCGGCCGTTTGTCAATTGAATAAAATTTTCACGAGTTTTTTTAGTAAGACAAGTGTTTAGGACATTTTTCAATTCCCACAATTTCAAAATATTACCAAAAAGTAAAGCAAATTGAAAAAAAAATGTTTTTACTTTTGTCAGAACAAGTTTTTTTTTAATAATAATGGTATTATGAATTTAAATTAAACCAAATACAAAATTTCTGTTTTAAAATATGACTGCCTACCTCTTAAACGCGTTACTTGTTATTATACTTGTTTTTGCACCAGTTGCATTTTATTACCAATCAATCAACACAACATTTCCTAGAAAGTTCAGTGGTAATGAATTTAGATAACAATGTTGTCGTTAGTTTGATAAATAACACATTTTACTCGAACGCCGTTTATTTAAGACGGATCGTGGCGCTCACGTGATTAGAAAAAAAAGTGTAGGTTATATCCGAAAAATACCGACATCACTTGAAGCAGGTTAGTGAATTGTGATTATATAAATGTTTTGTTTCTTCTTTTAATTCTTCTTTTTAATCTACATAATCTTGGGTACGTTAAATAAATGCACTTCTTTATTAAATATACCTACTCTTCTTTAAACTATGCTTGGTGTGTAACCTAGTGCTGTTACGATTATTCAGTCGTTACAGAGTCGACACAATTCTTCTTTTTAATCTACATAATCTTGGTTACGTTAAATAAATGCACTTCTTTATTAAATATACCTACTCTTCTTTAAACTATGCTTGGTGTGTAACCTAGTGCTGTTACGATTATTCAGTCGTTACAGAGTCGACACAATTCTTCTTTTTAATCTACATAATCTTGGGTACGTTAAATAAATGCCTTTCTTTGTTAAATATACCTACTCTTCTTTAAACTATGCTTGGTGTGTAACCTAGTGCTGTTTCGATTATTCAGTCGTTACAGAGTCGACACACTTCTTCTTTTTAATCTACATAATCTTGGGTACGTTAAATAAATGCAATTTTTTATTAAATATACCTACTCTTCTTTAAACTATGCTTGGTGTGTAACCTAGTGCTGTTTTGATTATTCAGTCGTTACAGATATTACAATTTTTTTTAATATTATGTATAAAAGGGGGCGACTTTCTTTGAAACTGGTTGGCTTAGAACAGTAATAAATTGGTGTACCAATTTATTAAAAAATAGTCATGAAAAAAATTTGAATTGAAGCATTTGCGTGTTAAGAATTCAAAACAATCTCAATTAATGTGAAATATGACTGTAGATACCTGAACATTCCTTGAATATTTTTAATGGCATGTGGAATAAGTATGTTGATAATGTTACCTTTATGAAATGTAACGGAGGAATGTGAAATGCCATCAACAAAACACTCATTATGCGGGTTATCAGAACAAGTAAAACTTATTTTATACATAAATCAGAGCAAGGCAAGCTAAGCCAACGGGGTGGCATTTAAACATACGTAATATTTCAAGTTTTTTAAGAATGTTGTTTTGCCTATTTTACCTTGACCGAGATAACCATAATTTTTATGCAATCATTTTTCAAGATTATACTGTGTTGTTAGAAAAAGCCTTCAAAGAAAAAGTCATCAACATTTTGAACACGAGCTAACGATATTACCGTCACGATCCCCACACCCAAGTGAGACTAAAATATTTCGTTATTAGTCCACTAATCGGAAAAAGAAACAGAAGCCGCTTATAGATTGACCGCCTTCTGTGGTCTAGAGGTAAGGATTTCGATCCGGAGGTCACGGTTTCAAATCCGGGTGTGCGCAAGTAAGTTTTATTTGTGTTTTTTCACAATTTAATAATTTAAAAATAATATAAGGTTTATTTGCGGTACGTTCCAGAGTAGAATATACTATTAGTATCGGCCTGGTGTATAAGACCACCACCATGTAGAGAAACGTTTCTTGAAATGGTTTTTAGTGACCATATCTGAATAGCCAGGCCAACCTTCAGCCTTACAACATTCCACAATTGGGGATTCCATAATCTCACTCGCTCCAGGCAATTGGGAGCAGTTGGGAATCACATAAAAAAATTAAATAGTTGGTATGAACTGACAACCTAAATAGAACTGCCGGCTTCGGATGGGTTAGAACAAGTGTCCGACCGAAACGGGAATTTCTGCCGAAACCGAAACCGAAACCGAAACATTTTTAGACATGTTAAAAATCTTAAGTGAAATTTGGGCTATTTTTTACACGTATACGGACAGTTAATACGTATTAAATGAATGAAAAAACAATATGTAAAAAAAATATATTTAACTGCTATAAAACGAACAAAAATTAATAAAACTTGTTAACTACTTCTCGAAACAAAAATTTGCCAATAATCAACACTTCCATTATAAAGGAAGGACCTCATTAATTGAGTATTTTAATTTTAATTGCGTTTTCAATCACAACATTCCTATTACACGTGTTAAATGAAATTTAAAAAAAAAACAATACTTGAAGTATGTGAAAAAATAATAATTATGTTTTTTTTTTATATTACTGCTATAAAACAAACAAATATTATAAAAATTAACAAACGTGTTAACTACTTCTTGTAACTAAAATTTATCAACTCGTAACTCTAACATCAGCCGAACGACGCGCGATAATTCACGAACGCAGAGTTTCAGTGCGGCAAATTTTCCGCCGAAACCGAAACTGATGCCGAAACTAGATTTTTTGCCGAAACTTGCCGAAACCGAAACCGAACCTTCAGTCGCTCACAAGTTAGAACTATTGAATCCGGAGTAGGTACTACATTAATATAAGGTTCAAATCTGGACTTGAGAATGAAGAAGAATTGAATTGCTAATATGAGGTTTTTAAGGTCAAAAATATTATCACGATTAATTTTTGGGATATTATGCCTTGTTGCGCTACCTCCTTCTTTAGCCAATGTTCAGACAGCGTTACAGTTTACAGTGTCCCTCATCAGGGCAGATGATAAAATCCAAAAATTAATCATACTAAGAAGTTAATTATTGCAAACTTCGACCAGGTATATCTAGATAAGGCGTAGGGGTCTTAAAAATGATACTGGAGCCAAAAATATTAGTTTACGAAAACGTTTATCAAGTGCATTATATGTCACTGTCCAAAATCGCAAGATTGATTTTTACCTTTTGTTGGGTCTGCTTGGAGCTTATTTGTTTTCCAGCTAATTCGCGGCAACCGAATCACTATCTTTGTGAAGATTATTTTTAAAACACAAAATTGAGGCAGTTAGAAATATTTTAGGTTTGGCTATCGCGGGTTTTATTATTAAAATTAATTCAGTTACGTGAAAACTTAAAAATATATTATGTATGTAACATTTGAGGCAGCGTATTTTATTAAAAGTAACATTTTATAAAAAAATTAGTTTTAATGTTGTTCGTCTGGTCAGTGGTTAAGTGGGCATAGCGCTTGGGTCCCACCCGAGCGTCGCGTGTTCGATTACTCGACTGGCCAAGTCCTCCATCACAACACAAGCAACATTTTCGGCTTTCTGTGGTGGTAGTAGGAGATTTTCAAACATTGTTGGGTTAATTGTAACCCGGGAATGTTTGTCTTTCTTAAAAAAAAAAAAAAATCCTAACAAAACAATTACGTCACGCAAAAGAAGCGGCGGAATTTTATGGGTAGTTGTATTATGAAATTACTCATGGGTGGTGTTACTTTTGGATTGATATTCTTGGAAAAAAAGAAATCGAAAAAAAATATGATGTAGGAGGGCTAATCTATAGTTATTATAAGGATGATTGTAAAAATAATTGACACGATGTAAATTGTTTGAAATAATTTTTGTTATTTATTTTGGGGTGTTATGCCGTGTTACGCTACCTACCGTTTTGGACAGCGTTACAGCGTTGGCTAAGGGAGGAGTTAGCGCAACACGGCATAACACCCCAAAAATAAATAACAAAAATACTTTTGGCCGTGAAAATCTAAAATCATATCTGTTTGAAAATATTTTTTTAAAAACGCAATTTTTTTGAGCGCCCTTGAGGTGATTTTTCACAAAAACAGTACTATACAAATCATCCAAACATAATTAATGTAATGCACAACACTGCGCAAACTGTCAAATCGAAAATATGGACATGAAAACTATTTATTTTACAATTTCTAAAAATCGTGTAGGTAAAGTAAAAGTAAAATAATTAGGGGATGTAAATACAATAAATCGTTGGTCTACTGGCAATGTTCATCAAGTCACGTTTTTTCATGAAATGACTTAAGTATGAGGACTTATGTAAAAAAAATCGTCCTTTTTCGACTGGTATACTCCATTAAGTCGAATATTTAATTGTTTTCGATTTAAACGTGTTTTTAAATTCACCATATGTCATAAATCCGATAATATTGTCAAGCAACACGCATTATAATATTATACTCTAAATGTCAATAATACATCGATTTAGACCTTTAAAACACAAGCAAAATCCACTAAGTCAGACTTAAAATAAATCTTAAAGCCATTTTGCGGTAATACAGTCAAACAATTGAACAGTAATCTTAACAAGCAAAGAACACTAAGTCATTATCGACTGGCAAATCCTACTAAGTCAGGCTCATTTTTTGTAGATTTTTGATTAAGAGCGTTTAACCAGCCAGCGGACGAAAATCCACATTTCGTCGAAAGTTGTTCTTACGATCGTGCAGGGCGGTTACAACGAGAAAGATTAATTATTCTCCGTACCAGCTTTTTAAAATTATAACTCAATATCGAATTTATTTCAATTCAAATTAGCTTTAATTTATACAATTATTATAAACAATAATTATCAGCCTGAAACACTCATCCACATTGAAAAATCTTCCGAGAAAAGATACATGACGGTCCCGTTGGCGTCATGTATCTTTTCTCGGAAGATTTTTCAATGTGGATGAGTGTTTTAGGCTGATAATTATTGCTTATAATAATTGTTACCCTTTGTGCTATGCATAAAAATCTAGTCTTAAACGTTAGTTTAACAATTAAAAAGTAATATTTAATTTATACCTTCATCCAAAAATGCTGAAAGGCGTGATGATAAAACTATTAAAATAATGTACTTTTTGTAGTTATTTTTTGATTTTAAGTATTAATCATTTTTTAAATGTCTAAATTTAATAAGAATGTTAAAAAAATCTGAAACTAAAATTAAAATTCTAAAACATGCGTTTGCTAGATAATGTATTGATTTATTTTACTGCATGATTATATTATTTGAAATGGGTGTGGTATAATACAAAATCTTTTTTGAAAATTTAACAAATCTGCCAACGACCTATGGAATAACCTTATTATACTAAAAATTTAAAAAAAATCTCAAAATTTATTACATGCGAATGCTAGATAAAAAAACAATCTTTCGAAATCCATTTATAATTTTTTGTGGAAAAGAGTCAAGACGTCTAAAATCTGATTTGAAAATGACATATTTCTGGTTTTCTCTGGTAATGCCCTCTTAAAGGTTGCTGTTATTGCTATCAACTAATATTGCGTACCTATTGATAAGGTACTTAAGGATTCATTCTTAATTATAAAATATATATAAAAAAAAAAAACATTTTGGAGATTTTCATCCACTTATAGCCTTTCCAAAATTGCTTATCTCAGGATTGTGTTTTAGTGACTTAGTGGACTTTGCCAGTAGACCAACGAAATATAGTAAATACAAAAATAAAGTACATGTAGTACATACTTGTAGTACATAACTTGTCACTATCAAAATTTATCATAATTTTTTTTTAAATTAACTGGTCTAAAGAAAAGTTATTTTATCTTTTAGTCTAAAGTCTAAACCTTCATGTTTTGTTATTAGTTTTTGGGGTATTATGCCGTGTTGCGCTACCTCCTCCTTTAGCCAACGTTTCGGACAGCGTTGCAGTGTCCATCATCACACATCTGCCCTGATGATGGACACTGCAACGCTGTCCGAAACGTTGGCTAAAGAAGGAGGTAGCGCAACACGGCATAATACCCCAAAAAACTAATAACAAAATAATTTTTGGCCGTGAAAATCTAAAATCGTATCCTTGATGTTTTGGTTTAATTTAACTTGTGTCCCCCTCATCTCTGCCGGAGCCGTAATAATATAATTGTTTTATTTTATTTATTGCAGCATACTCCTCGAGCATCAAAAGGAAAGCTTTACAATAACAACAATGGTGAATAAAGTGCTGTTGGGTTTCCTCCTGGCGCTCTCTCTCCTCTTCCTCGCGACAGCCCAGTCCCAGCAAGATGCGGGGACATTTCCCAAGGACTCCTTCAAATACGTGGAAAGCAAAGATCCAACGAAGACTAAAAAAATCTTTCTTAAGGCGAGGAAGTTTGGTACCAAATTACCAGGCACACAGGAAATGGTCAACAACCCGGAAGACGAAGAAAGTGACTTTCCTTAGTGTAGACACCAAAATCGGAAAGAATTCAGAAAGGCAAAAAAAATATTATAATGCTAGGTTTTTTCGCAAGAAATCAATTTGTACATTGTCATTCAGCGCCATTTTGTTTTTTGACATTTGAAACATCCCGTTTAACGCCGATTCTATGTGCTTTTCAGCTTTCTATCAAAATTGTTATACGCTGATAATTTTTTTTTTGCTGATCGCACATTGTTCAAAAGTTCAAACGGATTTAGAATCGGCATTTAACAAAACTTGTTCAATGGCTTTGAATTGCCATTTTATGACAACGTCACGTTGCCTACGATTTCATAGGCGTGGCTCCAATTTTCCTTTTAAGAATTTTAAACTGACAACTGTTTTAAAGTTTAATTTATTTTTCTCACATTAATTATGTAATCTTAGTTTTAATTACTCTGCCAACTACCAAACCACGCTCATGTCCGAATCAGAAGGGTAGGTACCGATTATAAGTACATATCATTTTTTATTGTGACAGGTGGAAACGAAAAAAGATACATAAAATGTAAAAAAGTTGAACTCAAAATGCTTAAAGAAATGACATTTTAATTTCTTAATGTTTTTAATACATTCCTACCCAAGTAAAGGTATGTTTCTATTGATGTATTTTTCATTTAAAATAAACATGAATGATTTATTAACATTCTAATTTAGGTTGTGCGTGCGCCTGTGCGTGCATCTGTGCATGCGTGAAGTGATGTGAAATACTCACGTGCTTAATGCATAATATATTCGCGTTCAATAAACTTTTGATTTTCAAAATTGGAACTGATTTTGTGAATCCCCCGATAAAGCGGGAAACAAAATTGTTGCTAAACAAAAGTTAAAAGGCTGCGCTTTCCTGCCTTACGTTCACAATGTGACAGACAGAATTACCAGGCTGTTGAGAAAAGATAGCATCAAGACTGTCTTCGGCGCCACAACTAAAATTCAAGACCTACTGAGGTCTGCAAAGACTAAGTTTCCTCTGGAAGCAGATGGAGTGTTAAAACTCAGCTGTTCCGGATGTGGCCAGATAGAGCGGACGATCTCGAAGGAGGGTAGCAGGACACTTTCGTGCTTGTAAACTCGGCCACCCTGATAAATCATCAATCGCTGAGCACTTAATCGAAACCGGACATTACTTTGGATTTGTTCCTGAGGTCCTGGGAAGACCCAAAACTTATGGAGCACGCCTGATTACGGAGGCAATTGAAATCTACAAAAATCCATTTAATATTAATAGAGACGACGGAGCTAAGCTCAATAGCTCTTGATATCCGGTAATTGATGGTTACATAAAAAAAAACGCAAAACCCATGTCTAAGTATACCGTAATGCCAGCTTGTGGTAAACCATTTTTGTTTTTGGTTTATACCTTTATATGTACTAAATTTTTAAGTTTGTTTATACCTTTATATGTAATTCTAATATCTAAAAAAATCCATTTAATATTAATAGAGACGACGCGACGGAGCTAAGCTCATTAGCTCTTGGTATCCGGTAATTGACGGCTACACCAAAGCTAAACGCCAAAAAACCATGTCTAAGTATACAGTAATGCCAGCTCGTGGTTAACCATTTTGTTTTATATCTTTATATTGACTAAATTCGCTTTAACCATTGTTATTCTTAAATTCTTACCATTATGATTTCTAATTTTTAGAATTCGTTAAGAGATGGAGCCACTTCCGTCGGCAATTCTCAAACGGACTTGCCCCTGGCTAGCATAAAAAAAACAGTTTCTTATGCTAATGTTGGTTATTATGATATAATATAAATGAAAATAAGAAGAAAAAAAATATATATATATTTATAAGAATATTAGAATGAAGAAGGGATAAGAAAGGGCAAGAGGCAGAGGAAGATGGGATGGGGACAGGAGATGCTCATGCTGTACCTTTTCTATAGTTGTACATTAATTTAATTAACATTTGTGGTCGTACGCTTGACTTAGTTTCGGAATTTCACAAGAGTATTATTAAGAATATCGATATTGTTAAATTGCGTGTTATATTGCGCGCATATACGCATATAATGTAAATAGGAAACAAAAAGCAAAATAAGTTGTGAGAAAATCGTGCAAAATATACATTTTTTCTTCTAGCAACTGCACAACAGGTGAAAACCAAAAAAGTAAAAGTTTTCTGGTAAAATTTAAAGTCGTAGCATTTTACAATCAATGTAATCGTAGCATTTTACAATCAGAATGTAACTGCTTTATTCGTGTTAATTTTATTGTAAAAGTATCGTAGGTCAGAGAAAAAAAATTATGTTTTCAATCCAAAAATTTTATTCGTCCATTAATGTTTTACTTTCGTTTTATTGCGGTCCCATTAATATTTTATTTGAAAGTCAGAAGTACTTTACGACCATAAAGAGATTCAGCGTTTGATTTTGATTGAAAAAATAAATAACGCTGCTCTGTTTCTAACCTCTCCTGTAACTAACTTCCCAAAACGGGATAGACCAGTTAATCCACTTAAATTCAAACAATTTCTCATCACTTGTCTGATAAATGGAATGCATATCTACACCTATTAAAAAATCATTTCTTCTGCAGCCCTCGCCACCAGCAGAGAACTCACTTTAATATTATCAAAGTTAATAATTTTTATACCGTACCGTTTTTAATAATGATTTTTTTATTAATCTTATTTATTTGAAAACTAATATTACAAAATTTAAATATTTATTCGCCTCATCTTTCTTAGCATTTTTAATCGATGGTTAATGTAATATCTCTTATGTCCTCTTCAGAGACATTCGTTATTTGTAAGTACTGGGACCAGTATTCTCCAGTACTAGAGGATGCTTATTGAAAGTTTTAGGTTCTTCGAATCACAGTAACTTTATTAACGTATCGTAATTTTTAATTATAGTACGGAGCACTAACGTTCTTTCAATTGAAAGCCAGGTTTTTTCTGCGGAGTTCTAGAATTATAATGACTCTGCCCACCTACCTTCGGTGGCCTACGACACATATTGGAAACGAGACCATGTGACCTGAAGAGCCCACAGACAACTAAAATAATGTTAGACTAATAATTTATTTATTAATTTATTTAATTTCAACGGTGTACATATACCATAAGAACTGATTACATGTCACAAAATCAAAAATAATAATATAAAAATAAAAGAAGAAAAAAAATTAACAGATAATTGTGGCATTTGAATGAGAAATGACACCAGAGAGACAGTTACATACAAAAATCTATAGTATAAATAGAACTAATATTGACTGAAAAGATTTGATAGCATAACCCTCTTCCGTGCAGTTAAATAGATCAGCCACATCTGCATATCTATTACTAACATCATGTAACCTAGGTATAAGGAAGTGTTTCGAGTACTCAGTCCTATTATTGTTACATTTAAACAGGATTTTAGATCGAGTGGTTCTCGTGGGAATGTGAAATTCAATGAGCTTAGTTAAATTAGGACTGTCTATGCTACCATTTACAATTTTGAAAAAAAATATTAAATCGGATATAATTCTTCGATCTGAGAGTCTTATTAAATTTAATTCTTTCATCAAGTAATTGTAGTTTATGTTTTCAATGGGAATACCGAGTTTAAAATTAATATGTCTTAGAAATTTATGTTGAATTTTTTCGATTGAATCTGAATGTATGTAATCTGTATTTTAAAATGGGGGGACCAGATCGAGGAGTTATATTCGACTTGACTACGTACTAAGGATGTATACAAAATTTTTAATGTTGAAATATTTCTAAAACCTCTGGAATTTCGAAGAATGAAGCCAAGCATTTTCATTCCTTTATTACCGATTGTATTTATATGGGATATGAAGTTTAATTTAGAGTCGAAAATTATGCCCAGGTCGTTAATTTCTTCGACAGAGGTAAGGGTAGAGTTATTAAGTACATACGGATGAATAATTGATTGACTTATTCTGTAAAATCTTATTGCATGACATTATGATACATAACAGTTAACTAAGGAATGAATTAAGAATGATTCACAGAATTTGAGCAATTCATCAAATTTCCAAGCCAATGTTCAAGTTCTGTGAAAGTTCCAATCAAGTTATTTTATTTTACAAGTACCTGCTGTGAGACAACTGGCTCATGATGAAATAATAATAGAAACAATTATTATAAGTAATAATTATTAGCCTGAAACACTCATCTACTCGAACCCTCTTCGTTCTGATATCCGGTCAACTGCTCTTCACCACTGAGCTGCATCGGATTATCTCCTACCCGCCAAATAATTCAATTTATACTAGTGCTTCATTCAACAATTACTGCTTATTACATTTTTCCACCTGCAAACAACCAACTTTATTTTAGAACTTGAATGGAACTTTCACAATACTTAAATGTTGAAATTTTAAAAAATGTTCAAAATTCAAGAGAGTCCTTGATGGCATTAAAACGTGTACAATTTTTTTAAACTGTTTTTAGACAGATATGATTTTAGATTTTCACGGCCAAAAGTGTTTTTGGGGTGTTCTGCCGTGTTATGTTACCTCCTCCTTTAGCCAACGTTTCGAACAGCGTTACAGTGTCCATCATCAGGGCAGATGTTTTTAGACAGTTTGAAAATGGCCTTGTAAGCCGAAACAGCTGTAACAAAAATAAATACTATTATAATGAATTTTACATTTTTAATAAAATAATTTCAAACTTTGAAATCCATAAAGAGCAGAATGTGATATAAATTCATGGATCAGAGATATTTATGTACGTTGCTTAAAATGGCTTTGGCTGTGTTAACTAACCAAATCAGTTAGTTCGAGGACAAGAACAAATAAGTTGAGGTAGTTTTATAACAGCTGGTCGACAACCTGATGGTGGATAAGAGGCTCGAGCAGCCAACGAGATGGAACTCAAATCTACTGGGTCCCTACTTTCGGCTAAACCGAACCCTTGATATTCTCATTAAAAAGGTTCATCAGTATCTGTTCCTTGCAGGCCCGGGTTTACCTTAGGGCTACACCCAAATTTTATAGAAGATTTTATAGAAAACTAAACAACAATAAAACTAAGCGATCGAGGAAGTCTCAACCATTAGCTCATCATTTGCGATCCCAAAAATAATAAAATAAGATGATTATTTCCACATACTATAAGATTTTGTGGAACTATACAAAAATAAGTTTAAGTAACAAAAAAACCTAAATTTATACAAAAAATTCACAAACATATATGTACCAGCAGGAAGACGTCGAGACTGTTGTTCCCCGAAGTCCTGAGGATCTAAAGAGTCAAGATAACGACCATAAAAAAACATATGTACTCATATCTTGAGATACAAATTCTTAAGATGAACGCGGGTGGCATTTTATCCGTACAAATGTCTTCCCATATTTTCTCTCTGGATATCACCTCTGGCATCTCCCTACATTTTGCTTTATTGTAAAGTTGTTTCTTATTGGAGGGATTTTTTGATAGGACCCATCAAAAAATCCCTTTGCCTAGTTCGTACGCCATCAACAGACGTCTAGTCGTCACACATTTGATCATGTATTTTTTAATAAGCAAAACGAACACACATGGAATATTTTCTTAAAAATCTTAAATATCGTTCCAGTTTTGGACAAGAAAATAGGGGAACACAAAACCTCGATTTGGACGATTTTATTTAGGTGTAATCAGCCTCAGGGTTCTTAATCGATCGATAAGGATGAATGGGATAATTTTCGGTAACTTCGGTAACATCGGTAACATCGTTCCCCAGGACAACTGCAGATCGCTAACGTACAAACAACAGTTGACGTCGAATATATTAAGAACACTTAGTCATTTCATTATTAACTGTTACTAATTCGTTGGCGATCTGTTATCAATCGTGCTGGAAAACGATGAGAAGTTATTGAAAGTTATCCTGTCAATCCTTATCGATCAACAAGGGACAAAGGGAAAGAGACAACTGCACCTGTACGCATATGTGCAATTGTCCCTTTAGCACAGTATTCATGAAGATACCAGCGGTAGTGACAACAAAATTTTGTGGATTTTGAATTTTGAAAATTGTGTGCTTTTCATCTTTAATTAAGATACATTGATGAATATAATGATTTTGTGAACAAAATATAATGAAAAACAAGATATCTCAATTATAAAGAGAGATTTTTTATTTATTTTTTATTTGTTAATATTTTTTAATAAAGTGAATTACAGATTGATGTGATACTATTACAATACACGTAAAATAATTTACATAACCTTATATAAATAAATGAAAAGTTAACAATAATATATTTTCAATTTCTTACCTAAAATGAGTCTTAAACCTTCAAGGCCAATGTTGAAAATATCAAGAGACCTAGATTTAGTAGCACCATACCTCTCGTCAAGCTATTCACCATGCATTTTCATAGAAAGGTGCCTTAAATTTTTTATTTTATTGGTTATGGTAATTCTATGTATTTTTGCAAGTATGGGGCCCAAACAGCAGAAGCGTATTCTAGTTTCGATCGTATAATGCAGTTGATCATCGATGTCATTGCTTCGGACTTCGACAATTGTTAACTTGTTCTTATCACAAATCCAAGTAACATGATGATGTCAACTTCACTATATGATCCAAAAAGTTATGTTTAGGATCAAATGTGACCCCAAGGTACAGGTATGACAATATATCATAATTTAGCTTAAAATCGAATTTTATTTGCTCAAAAAATGGGGTTCATCGGATTAGAGCTGGTCCCTTCAAGGGTTAATCCGGCCCTGGCCCTTATGAGTAATGTATATATGTGCAGGTTGGGGTTCACCATATAGTATAAGATTCTCTCTACGCGGGTGTGGTGGTGTGGGGTGTGTGGGTGGTGGGTGAGGGTGGGGGTGTTCAATTATTCATTTTCAGTTGTCCGCGGTATGGAGATAAGCCTACGCACTCTCGGTTTACTCGTCATTGTCGATGTCCGAAATTGATTTTCTCCCCTTATCCGACTCAAATGACTCATAAAAAATAACTGCCACCATGTTGGACTGTCGTTAGTTAATTTTATCTCCCGGAACGAGGAATGAAAGGTTTGAAGCACTTTATATGGCTCTGCGTTATAAATTTCGCATATGTATATTGACTTGTTATAGATTTTCAATTTTTTATACCATAAAAATATAAATAATAATTCCAAATCTTTATGTTAACAGTGGAAACGATAATGCTAACTACGAAAATTAGTTACAAGAAGTTTTATTGACCTTGAAATCCCAGTAAAAAAAGCTCTCAATATTTCAAGACATCAGAGTAAAATTGATACACCAAAACCTTCATGGTGTTGACATTTCAAGCTGAAAATAATTTCGACTGTTGATGGAAATTAGGACGCAAATTTGATGACTCCTGAGCTTACCATTCGAATATTTTTTCTGCCACATAAACAAAGATTTTCTCTTCATTGAAGACAATATTAACCACTCTCAAACGAATAATGTGAAGCAGAAAAAGATTCGGTCATATTTTATATCGAAATTCGGAGGTTCTGGGTTCAATTTTCAGATGTGATCGAATCTTTTTTCTGTTTTTTTCTGTTTCACCTTTTTCGTTTAAGAGTATTTAATATTGTCCTCAATTATTAAACCTTCCACTTTTTTACTAACCAAGACTTTTTTTACTTTTTAGTTAAGATTGTAAATGCATAACAACATAAGAAAATAAATCACCTTTAACGGGTCTGACGGAGGTAATCCAGAAACTACCCAACCTTTGTCGGGTGTAGAGAGGGGTAGGGGGTGGGTGGTCGGAGGTCTAGCCGCCAGGCCTAAGGGGAGCAGATCGGGAGGGAGAAGGGAGGTGAAAGACTTAAGAGCTCAGTGTTGTTACATAACAAATAAGTAGGTAGGTACTTGTGTCAAATGTACCAACTTAAGGGTCTCGTTATTGAGACAGGGGTGGGCGGCAAAACAATCTTCACACGCGAACCCTTGTCACAGCAAAGGATTCAATACAATACACATTACAAGGGGACGCTGGCCGGATTAAAATGCTACGAAGAATTATATTTATCGATAATTTTTCAAATAATAGATAATTAACTTAGTGGGAAACTATATTTATTTATTTGTTTATTTAGACATACACAGAATATTATGATAAAAGTTATAAGGTTTATTAAGTTATACATGGTTAAATAACCTATTACGTACGTTCATTAAATATCTTAATAACATATTATGTTGTGATCGCGCAAGTAATTGGTAAATTATTTGCTGTATTCGTGTTGTTGGCTTCTATTTGAAGATGCGTAGTGTGGCTGGTTTCCCTAGTTGGAACATTCAAACAAATGATGGATAGGAATTCGGGACAATCTATTTTATTATTTAGCAGACATGTAAAAACAATAGTTCTAATAATGTATGTATTTTTTGTAAAATTAACAAATTATTTGTTGTGTTTCCTACGTAAATGTTTTAAATATTTATTTTGTATACTTTGTAGTAAATCCATGTATTATATACATTATATTTAGATATGCTTACTCCAGATTATCATATTCGATTATATTGTGAATCAGCTGGATATTAGAGCACGATCTCATTATTGTCATTTATTTTTTAGGTATTACGCCGTGTTGCGGTACCTCCGTCTTTATTCAACATTTCGGACGGCTTTGCATTGTCAGGGCAGATGTGAAATTGCAACAATCGCAGTAATCGCTTCTAAAAAAATAAATCACGTTAATACGGCCGTGAAAATCTTAAATCATATCCACACGATCTCCGTTCATTCGTGCAGATTCGGCCTTTGATAACAAACATCATGTCAAATTTGTTTCATACGTGTTTCACTTTTGTTTTGGCTCTGACCTGCTAGTAGCCAAAAGATATTTAGCGTTGGGTTCCCACCATGCTCCCTAGCTAAGTCGTCATTTTAGAATTAACGTTTGATGCTTCTAATGATGGGATTAGGAGGAAATAAAAAATCATCAGGAATTCTTTATTTTTTACAAATTAAAGAATAGGTACGCAGATCAGTGCATACGTCAATTCGCGGAAGAAATGATTATACTTAAAGTAATTACCTGCCAAACATTGAAACCACTTGAAAGGAAATGCAATACAATTTAAACTGCTGTCACATCCGAAGGTAGCGCGCATTGGGGAAATTCAACAACCGACATAATGTAGGAGTCGCAGTCAGCAGGAGGTAGTAGGTATTGCCAAATGCTGTAGTATAACCGCATCGGAGGAAATTCTGTCAATATTTCTGAAATTCAGCTTCCATCCCCAGAGGCGATGCTGGTTCTTTAAAATGCTGCATTTATATACATTATACCTTCTCTTCCAATGGTCCCGATGGAAAAATTTGTGGCAATAGATGTATCTATAATCTATTTAAATAAAGAAGTTTGTCTATGGCGGGCGAGGTTTTTTAATGAGACTGTTGAAAATTTGCACATTTAACCTTCAAAATAAGAGTATGGTCACTCTTTACATGAGATTTCAAAAAACTACCCCATCCCCTTTCCCAACCCTCAAAGCAGAAATTTTGTTACTTAGTGGTGAAATTTTTAAATTTTTTCTGTCCACATCTGATTTCTATAAACTCGTCGGGGATTTCAGCTAATTCTAAAAAAACAAACATGTTTGAAAAACGCTTCATTAAATATGATTTGAGGTTTTCACAGCATTACATATATTCATATTACATCCCTACCCACCCACTTTACACTAATACCTACCCTCCCAATCTACATTATTAACTAACAACGGCTCCACCCCTACCATAATAAAACATTGTTCTAAACTGTCAAATTAGTATAAGCTTTCCCTGACGAAGGAACGTTTGTTCCGAAACCGGTCGGATTTGCACATTATATAAGTGGTTTATACAAAGTTGTATTGTTTCATTTTTTTACATATATTCACTTGATCACGCCCCCCTTGTGTCCCGACTTCTTCTTCCATTCACATTGACGTCATATATTCTCCTTGCTCCCATTCTTTGTTCGTTTGCTCCACGTGCCCCAACCCATCTAAGCGTCCCTTTTTTAATCTTACACATTATTCTTAAATCAGCCTTGCATTCTTTGCGAAACTCCACGGTGTGGAACAGTAATTTATGTGCTGATGTAAATAAATTTCCCGATTCTCGTGATAATATGCTCGATTGATTTCTTGAGGAAATTATGTATCCGATCACTGAGCGTTAAATAACATGATATTGATAAAAAAGGTGTTTTTAAATTCAATAGAAAACACACAACTTTAGGATCACGCCTTTTTTTATTCACTTACGAATAACCTAACAATGTTTGAAAAATTCCTACTGAAATCATTAAAAGTGTTAGATGTTGCTCGTCCAATGCGATAGAGGACTTAGCAGTAGAGGGATTGCAAACAAGACGACTGGTAGGGAATCCGATGCATTTGTCAACTCAGCAACTAACTGTTATAAATTATTTTAAAAACATCATAACATTACATGGATAAAACGAAAAGCAAATATATAAATGCACATATATACAATATTTCCCCTTGCCGTGACGTCACGCAGACTCCAGAAGGCAGCGCGCTGAGAGCATGCAGCATGCAGCGGGTGCACTTCATTTTACGGAACTGATGTGAAAAGAAGCTATTGGGAGCTCTTTGGAATTTGGAAAATCGCATCGTATTACTGGAAAGGAGAGAATTTCAATAGAAATAATGTTTAACTGAGATGTGCACATGTGAATAGTTCCAAATAATGGTTAAAAGCTTTTGCGAGATGTGCACATACATGATTAGAATAGGTACAATAGATTCAAGCATTCCTGTGTTCAGTTGAGTTCAGTGCCGATAAATTTGGCTTTGTGAAAATTGCACAACTTTTATGTCTGCATTTTGTTACTTGGTTACCTCGAGAGTGTTTTCTCTTGGGGTAAGAATAACCTCGTCGAATTTAATGTTTCAAAGACCCAATCATGTTTGATAACGTCTAAAAGGGATCGAAATGAAAATCTAGTCTCCTTCAACGGAAGCAATCTTCCGAACAGAACGTCCATCGATATGCTTGGTGTAACTCTAAGTGACCAGCTCAGGTACGGGGGCTCCATCGAAACCAGAGTTAAGTTAGCCTCTCAAAAACTGGGCGTACTGTACAGGGCCCGCAGATACTTTAATAGTACACAACTGCTAACCCTGTACAAATCGCAAGTGCGCCCCACGGTTGAATTTGGCAGCCACCTCTGGTCTGGAGCTCCAAAATACCTAAAAAAAAAACCTTGACTCTGTGCAGAAACGGGCGGTCCGTTTGATAGATTCTCCCATCTTAACAGACGGACTGCAATCTTTAGAGCACAGGCGTCAGGTGGGAATGCTGTCCTTGTTCTACCGGTATTACAATGGAAGATGCTCCGTGGAACTAGCGTCATTGATCCCCTCGGCATCGGTGCATAGTCGGGAAACACGCCAAACACGCGCCCAACATTTGTACACGGTTGACATTAGTCACATGAGAACGGGTCGTTTCTATGACTCGTTCTTGAGTTCAACGGCTCGGCTGTGGAACGATTTGCCGGCCTCTGTGTTTCCTCCCTCCTACAACATGGGTCTCTTCAAGACCCGTGTTCACTCCTTCCTTTCCTCAAAAAGACCCTCCACACAGCATCTTCAAAGATGACATAGGCCCTGAGGAAAATAACTTCCCTCAGGGCCTCCTGTGTGGAGTTAATGTAAAAAAAAAAAAAACTATAACAATTTTTAGCTTGTAGCGGTATTTGCATTGCGAGAAGAGAAATCAAACGTACTAAGTTCGATTAATTATTGGTCTGTCCGTAAGTGATTGTAACTCTGGTTTAATGAACTCGAATTAGTTTTGCATCATTTCCTAAATTGGAACTGCTTGCGTCAAGCATAAGCTATGAAGTAGCCGACTGAAATATAATTTTTTGACAGAAAACTAATTAAATTGTTATTTTTTCAAAAATTGAGGTGCCAAGAATTCAGAAATAAATTGGTAACTTACATAACCGAACAACCAAAAATATTCATGAAAAGATTTGCAATGTAAAGATTTTTTCTTAATCATTCGACAGCAATTGTATTTGTTCCGATGTGCTCTTTAAATATAAGCTCAACGAATCCTATAATTACGCGTTTCTAACGTATCTGCGCCAATAAAATATAAGAAGAGTGCTTAAATCTATTGAGAGATGAATAATTACCCATGTGAAGTCAGAATTTTGAAGTATGCGCCAGGTGTTCGGGTTTTTTGTTAAAGGTCAAAACCTTTTCGAAGCCTTTAAGATACTCCTAACTGCGGAACACGACTCATCCTATTAATAGGAGTAATGTTCCCCGAGACGAGACCATTAGGAAGTCTCTCAGTGCATTCTAGTTGTCTGCACTGAGAGTGTTTCAAACACATCAATGCCCACTGACATACGTGACTGTCATCCTAATGTTTTTTTTTATGTATTTACTAGTGGAGGTAAAATAGTATCAAAATTCTAAAAATAAATCACAAAAATCATGCATAATGAAAATTTTCTCATACATATCCTTGGGAGTGTTTTTTTACATTAGCTCCACACAGGAGGCCCTGAGAAAAAAATGGGGATGCTGTGTGGAGGGTCTTTTTAGGGAAAGGGAGGAGTTCTGAAAAGGAAAAAGGTATAAGGGGTGGGTAGGAATTTGAGGGTCCGTGTATCTAGGAGTGACGGACGTACGAATCCATCCCTCCCTCTGCGATCGGTCTCACTCAACCAATCTCTCCGATTCCGGTCCGCCAGGCTTGCTAGGTGGGCGAACGCATTGGCCGCCAAGGCCTAGACAAACCTCATCCAGCTGTCAAACAAAGTCATTAGACGTGACAAACCACTTGGGGTGACCCTAGGAGTATAAATGAAGATCTGCAGAATCCGCTCGAAGAGGAGTGTGTTTAGGGCGAACTCAGTAGAACTGTAGATCTTCCTTTCTACTGCCGAAATGAAAGTATGACCAAAGTTTCACAGGTGCACATATTTTGTCATTTATCAAAACCTATTTTAGTTGTACTAAAAGCGTAAAAATTATTGTCGTGGATATTGCAATACGTATCTACCTACTAAGTTACTAAGTAATATTAGTATGTTTATAAATAAAATAACATTGAATAAAATATGTTATTTAACCGAGTTGATGGATATTGCAAATTCTAATCAATGTTATAACAATAAAACAAAAACAATGAATTAAAAATAATATGACATAAATAGCATACGAAATAATAAAAAAAAAACATTATTAACACAGTTGATTTATACTACTTAAAATGTACAAACTTGGTTTCAATCAACAAACACTTATATTCTTCGCGTCCTATTTAAAAGCCAGAAGTCAATATGTAATAATAAATGGACATGAATCTAAACAATTCCCGGCGTTATCAGGTATTCCCCAAGGTTCAAACCTTGGTCCTTTGCTGTTCCTTATACTTATAGATGACATTCAGGTTTGTGTAAAATATTGCAAATGTCTTCTATTTGCAGATGACCTCAAACTTTTGATGGAAATAATCTGTTACTATGACAGCTTAAAAATTCAATCTGACCTTGATGCTATTGCAGAATAGTCAGTAAAAAACAAATTAGAATACAATATAAAAAAAAATGTGTAACTATGACATATACCCGCTCCCAGGAGCCCATAGTTTTTGAATATAACATTCAAGGGAAAACATTATGCCGAGTCAATAGCTTTAAAGATCTCGGTATCGTCTTTGATCCCAAACTGACATTCTCGGATCATATATCACGGCTCACTCCAGCATGCTACAAACTCCTGGGTTTCATCATCAGAATATGTAAGCAATTTGATGACCCAGATGCAATGATAGCCATGTTCGATGGAGTCATAAGAAGTTAGCTGGAGTATGCTAGTGGTGTGTGGACTACGCACCAAGCTAAATATATTAATATGCTAGAACAAATTCAGAAAAAGTTCCTTAGGTATGTCTATATGCAGATGAATGGAACGTACCCGAGATTCATGCACCATATGGAATTACTTGAGGCAACAAATAGATTTAGCTTGGAAACAAGACGTTATGCAAATCTTGCAATTCTTAGTTTTAACATAATCCATAATCGTATTGACAGCCCATTCCTCTTGGAATGTTATTGCTTATACGTGCCTGAAAATTTCAGCCGTAGTCGTCGACACGACTTGTTCAAAATACCATACGGCAGAACAGATGTTCTAGCACAGCATAGCATGACAAGAGGAATGGTGCTGTTGAACGAAATATCTGAAACACTAGATATATATAACTCTTCTTTAGATAGCCTTAAGATTTTTTTGTATAATAATCATCTTCCTAGGTGTTAAGACTGTCAAAATGAGAAAATTGTACAGTAATTGAATAAAAATCTGTTGTACAATTAAAAAAAAAAAAAAATATTATTATTATTATTATCTAAAGTAATTTATTAGTATGCCTAGAGTATGTAGGTACTTAGATACTATTTGGTATTTGGAGATGGCTGTAAAATTTAAACGAAACTTTTTAAGATGTTGGTGATAGAACACAACCAAAAGCCCAGAGGGGTTATGAAGTTTTCCTACTCTTTCATAGGGATTTCTATATTAAGCTCTAAATGTCATGACCATCAAAATACAAAGATTTAAAACTACTTGCGGAAAATATAAAAAAAATATTTGTTCCAAATAACGTAATTTTTTTCGATAAGATGTGAAAAAAATAATTAACGAACAGTATGAACAGACATGCGAAAGTTTTTCTTGTTTGTTCAAATTAAAAAAAAACGACAACCAAAAATGTCATCAGCGTCCAAAATTTCAAACATTTGTTTTACTACAAAAATGTCAGGAATCATTGGTTAAAGTAAATCAGGTACTTGTTTTAACAATCTGTACGTACATTTTAATTAAGCTTTTTTTTACTCAAGGGATGTGTTTTAGAAATTTGAGGTGAGATCAAAAACTTAAAGATATAATCGGTGCCTTATTCCGGGAGCTTTACAAGTTTTCCTTCTGGTATGTCCACTTCACTGTTCTGCACTGAATGCTTTCAGGAGAATCGTAGGAACGAGGCACCATAAACCGTGAACGTCAATGGACAGTTCAGTGGACAGTGAAGAGTGGGTTGTGGTCACGCCAGCGGTGGAGCTTCATGGCGTTACTTAGCTTGCAGCTCGGAGAAGTATTATTGCCCCAAGAATAGATTTAATGCTTCCTCCAGTCTGTTCCTTTGGGATAATGGAAACATGCCATTTCCCTGTGTGTCAGAAAAGGTTGTACGACGACATAATTTATTCGCGAAAATGTAACCGCTCTCGTTTAAAATATACAATAAAATTAAAATATACGAAAGAAATGGCAGTAATTGAAAATATTTTTAAAAATACATTAGAAGATTAATTCACCAGAACGTCAATATGTTAAATTTGAAATATTGAATATCCCCGAATCAAAAAAAGGAAACCAGAAAAAACATTATTTCCATGTCTGTGTATCAATTAATGTAGATCATAGACAAACAAAATATATAAAAGAAATACAAATAATGAAAGTTAGAAAAATAAAAATAAAAATATTAGAAAAAAAGGATCTTACACACGCACAGCGCGGGCAGAAATTTCGTAATAAACCTATTTATTTAGTACCTACGCATTTAATAAATTGACCTGAGGACAATTCAAAATTCAACCAATGACAATTCAATGTTGTTCTGTTACTTGTGAATAGATTAAGTGTTGATTTTTTTTTAAATATTAATAACAATTTGTTTCAAATAAAGGAAACATTGGTTTTTTTCAAACTTCTAACCTTTTATTTCTCAATTTGAGTTTTTGTGGACATTGTGCAAACCAAACCTCAGCAAGCGAAATGGATAATATCATCGTTTGAAAAGTATATTATTGGATTTTGTGTACATCGTTCTGAAAAATCTATGTTGTGTGTAGTTGGATTTTGAATGTGGGATGTGGAATAGCTTTGATCGTTTGTTTCGTTCTGGACAATGAATGTTTTCTACAAGGAAGTTATTGTCAACATCATTGTAGACGATTTTGAATAAAACTTTTGTAGAATATATTTCTTCTATCTTCTAGTACTGACAATTTACATATATGACAATGATGTGCTCTAACGATGAATGCATATTAATAGATATATTCCTACGTACTACATTCATAATATCTTTTGTACTGCGGTTCTCATATTAAGCTGCTAGAAGCTGATTAGTGGTAAAATCTTAAAATTGAATGAACAACCTACAAAATAACTACGACGTTTATTAACCAATAAATCGACCCACAGACCAACAACCCTTGGTACTCGGTTAATATTATTTTGTGGCAAATTGCCAATATTTTGGTATAGAAATGTAAGCACTAATACTTTGGTGTTCGGTTATTGTATGTACCTACAAGCTGATTGAAAAATAATTAAAAGTTACCGAGCCGTACTACAGAGTCCTTGCAAAGCATTTTCTTACAAGTGTTTCAACATAAACATGGTATAATAATATGTAATAATGTATGTAATTTGGGAAGCGGGTATGGACACCGCCGCCCCGGGAACCATTTATTGAATAAACAACACCTCCGCCATAGGTGACTTAGTAGGCGTACCCGGGTTCATGGGGTTCGCTGTTGATGACCGAGGGATGGATTCGTACGTCCGTTACGCCTGGATACACTGACCCTCAGATTCCTGCCCATTCCTCATACCCATTTCCTTCCCAGAACTTCCTCTCCTTCCTTTCCTTAAAAAACCCTACACACACACACACACACACAGCATCCCCTAAGATGAAATAGGTCCTGGAGAAATTATTTTTCTCAGGTGTGGAAAAAAAGTAAAGTAAAAAAAGAAGATCGTTCGATGAATAGATAATAAGAGCAAAATATGAATATGGTATGATTACGCCGCCTCAGTTCTTAATTGTCCAAACGAACATTTTAGTTTTTGCTCAATCTCCACTTTAAAACTAAAAATAAAGTATAAAAAATTATAGTTAATCACTTAACTAAGAATTATTTAAATTAATGAGACCTTTGCCTTTACAGGAACAGCTTTATCTTAAGCACCTACTATAATGTTTCATTGAAATAATGAAAGTAAACCTTCTCCTCCTGTAAAATTTTCAAATGGTCGTTTGGACAATTAAGAACTAAGGCGACGATTAGGTAAAAATAAACCTCGAAAAAACATAGAAATTTAAATATAAAATAAATAAACTCATACTTACATAAAAGTAAATATTTCACTAACATCATAAATACACACACACGCTCAGGCACACACTTTACATGATACATTTAACAACAATATATACATGCGAGAAATCCGTTGGCTACGAGAAAGACATTTACTTATATAAATTTACACATTCCAGACAATGTTAAATACCTACATTTTTTATATTAACCACACAAAGGAGGCACCGAGGAAAATAATTGTATTTAACTACGTCATCTTTGGGGAAGATATGTGAATGGTCTTTTTAAAGAAAGGAAGAAGGGGACGTTATGGGAAAGAAAGGGTATGTATGAGGGGTGGGTAGAAATATTGGGGTCAATGAGTCCAGGAGTGACGGACGTATGAATCCATTCCTCCCGCTGCGGTGCTAGACGACGAGACGCATTCGCCGCCGAGACCTGAAAACACCTCTCCCAAAGAACCCGGGCAACCCCTACTACGCTAGTTTTAGTTAAATAAGAGAGGATGTTATTTATTAATAAACTAGCAGACCCGGTCACACGTTGCTGTGGCTGTGGCTAACGAAACGCTCCCTTTATTTATGTATATATTTCACCCAATTTACACAAAACATTGACAAATTATACACCCAAAAAACTTCCTCACTCAATCTATTGAAAACCGTATGAAAATCCGTGGCGTAGTTTAAAAGATCTAAGCGCACAGACTGCGGGAGCGACTTCATTTTATACTATGTAAAGATTACATAAATTATCGCTCAAAATTTCAGTCGTCCACTGTGATTTTTATACCCTTGAGTCATCTACGCGATTTTATCTAGTTGGTACGAAAGTGGTCCGAATCGTTTGTCACGATTTGAGTATGATAAACGACCCAATCCCCAAGGACGTCCCAATAAAGGGATGGGAACCGGAAACTAGAGCAAATTTTACCCTCCCTTACTACAGGGTACCTTGCAATACCTACCTACTATCCAGTGCCTACGCAAATAACTGAAAAACACGAGGAAACGGAACTAACGATAAATAAGAAAGACATACTTAATCGATTTATAGAAGTTGGCTTTGTGCCAAGGTCACCCTTTCATGTGCTTCATAATATATTATATTCTTAATCATTGTTGTAAGAATAACGTATGTAATAATGTGAGTTAATATTGAGATTAATCAGCAAGACGCTAACGTGGTTTGGACATGTAAAGCGGATGGATAGGAAAAGGAGTGGAAGGAGAATATACGTCGTACAAGCAAATAAAATCAAATAGTGTCCAAAGAAGACATGTCTCAATTCAATTAACTAACTAACCACACGCCGTTTCCACGCAGGGGTAGGCAGAGAGGACGGACCGCCAAACAACTCGGTCTTGGCACACACTCTTTGCCTTACTCACATTCATACATCGTACACCATGTGGGCAAGGAATTTGCGAGGTTGCTGTATAATTTGCTTCTGAACGGTGAACAATGAAATCGGTTCTTATGCCTAGCGTGTAAGGTACGCTTATATTAGAAACTAGACTCAGGAAATCGCAGCAGTCGAACTTAATCAATTTTTTAGGTAATAATTTAATTAAAAAGGGTAGTTTGCTTGTTCCAAGGGATTATTTAACTTAACATTAATAAATCGTAAAAACCAATTATAATTACATAAAAATTCCGACCCTAGCAGACGAAAATTGATTTTGATCAAACAATACAAATTCAGTCCAGTAATTGAAATCACCGGAAAGAACAATTATTACGAGTTTTGCAAAGTTAACTGTAATATGGGCACTGTTCAATGAAAAATCTCTGAATTACGAACACCACCTTTAGTTAATCAACCTTACTAATAAACGTGGTGAAAATTTTATATATTTGATAAACAACCGTGTATGTGAAAACCTTGTTTCGGCTTTACTCAAATATATGCATGGTGCAATATATTAATATCAAATCTTTCTGGAAATATATCTCGTCCAAGAGAAGTGATGGCGGGTTTGCTGACCATGTTACTTGGAAAGATTAGTCTTTCTCGGGAGCAGATATTCCAGAAGCATTTGCAGACTATTTTAAATCAACTTATAGTACGAAAGCTGCGGACTTGAAATCTTTTATACCTGGAAAAAATACGCCACTAATAGCGCAGAATGTTGATATTCAAAACATCACAAACATTGACATCACCGCGGCTGCAAAAAAATTAAAAACCAAAACTTCTTTTGGACCGGATCTTATTCCGTCATTCGTGTTAAAGAGCTGTTTTGAGCCCTTATTAACACCTCTCGCGTATATTTATAATCTCTCACCTAACTCCGGAATATTCCCAGACGTGTGGAAGATCTCCAAAGTTATACCGTTACATAAAACTGGTGATAAGGCTCCAGTCTCTAATTTCAGACCAGTGGCGATTCTATCCTCTCCAGCCAAGTTGTTTGAACTAATAATTCATAAATTCATTTATACCCAAGTTGAACCCTTTATAATTGACCAGCAACACGGTTTTAGGTCTGGCAGATCTACTGTGTCTAATCTAATGGTTTTTACGGAGTACATATCTCAAGCTCTTGATAGCAACAATCAAGTAGATGTATCATACAACGACTTCGCAAAAGCCTTTGACTCGGTAGATCCGCTTATTCTCCTAAATAAACTCGACCAATTTGGATTTTCAGCGAAACTTCTACGTCTATTTCTAAGTTGTTTCTCAAACAGACAGCAATACGTAACTTATGGTATATTTCACTCTTCCAACTTCATCACAAACTCTGGAGTTCCGCAGGGGTCGAATCTTGGACCCTTACTTTCTCGCTATTTATCAACGACATTTATCATTGCATAAAATTTTCTAACTTTCTCTTATTCGCGGATAACCTTAAACTATTCTTTTTAATAAAATCTTTGGAAAATTGCTTGCAGCTACAAAGTGATATAAATTTTATCGTCGAATGGAGTCACACCAATGAATTAGGATTTAATATTAAGAAATGCTCTATTATGTGTTACACCAAGGCGAACAAAACGATTTACTATAACTACAAAATGTCTTATTCGTCTCTTCAGCACATTGTTATTTTGAGAGATTTGGGAATCACATTTGATGCGCACCTAACATTTCACGTCCACATAGAAACGATGTGCAGCAAAGCTTTAAGAATGCTAGGATTTGTGCTAAGCAACTCCAGACACTTTTGCAGCTCAGCCGCGATTCGTTTGCTATACTATAGTTTAGTACGTAGCATTTTGGAAAGTGGTTCAGTAATATGGGGACCAGTGGATTTAACATACTCTCAAATGATTGATAAAGTGCAAAAGAAGTTTCTGAGATATTTATATCTTAGAGACTTAGGATATTATCCCTGGTTATATCCATCAGCCTTTTTGTCCGGCATGCTGGGTATTAATAGCGCCGAAAGAAGGAAAACTGCTTTGCTGACAACAGCATAAAAACTTTTAAACGGTAACATCTGTATTCCCGATAAATTACAAAAATTTGAGTTTTATGTCCCCGACAACTTCACAAGAGCGCGCAGACACAGAATTTTGTTGTTCCGAGATGCAGAACTAACTTACCATTAGTAATGTCGTTCGGAAAAATGATTCTGTTACTAAATTTCCTGTCCCCTGATATAGATATTTTTAAACTAAATATTCATCAATTCAAAACCGCTATTATTACTTAATAAAATAAAATGTATGTTTATTATTGGTTATGTGTAACTGTAAATGTGCATTTAAAATAAAATAAATAAATAAAAAATAAATAAATATAAGTGGTTCAAACAAAATTAAATTGTTTCTTTATCTACAACTAGCAGACCCGGCCACACGTTGCTGTGGCTAACGAAACACAACGCCATTACCCAACCATTATAAAATGCCTGAATAGAATATTTGAATTTCTCGACTTTTCTCTACTATAATAAGCATGTTTTCATACATACAAACCTTTCTCTTGAATGACTCTATCTATTGGTGAAAACGGCATGAATATCCGTTGCGCAGTTTAAAAGATCTATGCGCACATACATTTTGAGCGACTTCATCAAATAAAATAATTCAAATCAAATACCTACTTACTCTAGGACATCTATTTTCCAATTTCTCCCGTAGAACGAATTTCAAAAGTGACTATAGTACGGCCCGCCAGCCGTTTTAAATCGCACAAAAATATGTTTTCTTTGAATTTCTCGGCTTTTCTCTAATATAATTTACATGTATTATACATATAAACATTCCTCTTCAATCACTCTATCTATTGGTGAAAACCGCATGAAAATCCGTTGCGTAGCTTAAAAGATTAACGCGCACATCAATTTTAAACGACTTCATTTTATACTATGTAATGATGATGATGGATAACCACAAAGTTATAGCTACATTGAAAGGTATAAAATTGGCAAGTACAGCCACAAAAGCTAAAATGTATAAAACTTTGACAGTTAAATATAGAATTGTGTGTTTGAATATATATTTTTACAGACAGTGTTTAAAATTTAAAGTTATTCCAAACTACATCAGTGCACATTTCAAAATAAGTACTGTTTCTCCGGTCTTGTTTAATTCCTCCTCCACGAAAGCCAAGGTGTCGTGGCTTAAAGAAGATCTTAAAAGTGCTTATATATTTAGAAATCAAATTAAACTAAAATTAATGTCTCTTCATCTGGAATTGGTGAATGAGCTCCACCCAATAGAGTGGGATTTGCTGGAGTGCGGATGTATGCCTCAATAAAGGCGTACAACAAACGTGAGATTTTGAATAAAAAGTTGCAGAATCTGTATAATATTAAAATAAACTTTTCTGATAATTCACCAACGACAAATCATAAGTTTTATGAAAGAGTTAAAAATCTATTTTCGTGTCAGTTCTTCGACAAATAAATAAAGGTTCAAATTATAACCTTCCCTATAGCAAAGTTAATATTGAAGGTGCAATTGAAAGTGTTGCTGTAGACATTGAAACGGCCCTCTCGTACTGTCCTAAAATATTTCAATACAAGAGTGCAGAGACTATTGACAAGGAAATAAATAAACTTTCCACTAGCATGAATCCAGAAAGCTTTCACCTTAAAAACTTAAAGAAGGAACTTAAAGATGAAGATCTCGTATTAACAAAGGCAGACAAGGGGCTTTACTCTAATATATAAGTGGTTCTAACAAAGTTAAATAGTTTCATTAATCTTATAAAATTTAGACCGTAGAATTCAATTTAAATATTCCATGTCATCCATTATTGTAAAATCATTCAACTAAAAGTGATTGACAAAAACACAAAAAGGTATAAAAAAATAACCAAAATGCATATATGGATCATTATCAGATGCCTAATGATTTTTAAAAAAGATGTAAAGGTTTTTTATCATTATTTCGATTCTGAGCATGTACAATCTTTATTCAACATGTTAACAAAACATCGTTTAGCGATTGGAAGTGTTTTTTTATTAGTAAGGTCGAATAAATATAATAACATAGTACAACGATCAAAGACTTGCAAGAATAGTCTTTTTATCTTCATTCTGACCTGACGGGGTGCATTACACTTAGTACACTTTCTTATGGAGATACTTACAATCTACGTAATTGTGACGAAACCACAAGTACCCTGCTGATATACTACTTTTTAGTGCTAGTCTTCGTACACGGCGCTATCCGAAATATACTGAACATGATCATTTTTCACGTGCAGCCGTAGTGAACACGCTGTCAAGCGATGTCATATGACTTTTTTTCCAAAATCAATCCATGCCTTCTCCACTAAAACCTTTCTTACGTATTCTGATAAAGTATAGTTATATAAACATACATTTTTTCCACTTCCAGAACAAATCTAACATTACTTTCATGTTCCGACGTCATTCTGTCAAACGTCAAACGAATAAGTATCAGACACAAATGATGAGACGCGTCGCGCGCGATCAGCACTGTCAGTATCGTGGTACAGATTGGAAACCGACAGCCACCGCGTAGCGCCATGAACGGGCACCAGCAAAATCGTACGGGGGGTACTTACGATCGGCGCGTACGATACGCGCACGAGGATCGAGTATCTTGTAAGTATCTCCGTGAACGGAGGCACTTATTGTGCCTCAGATTTGAAACGGGATATAGCAGTCTCGCAGGCTGTCTTACAGACCGTCTCACAGGCTGCCTTTCAGGTCCTCAGGACATGAAAACGTCCTCATAGTCTGTGTGACTGTGGATGCTTTGGCAGGCCTTTGGCGATGTCTTTTAACAAATATGAATAATATTTTGGTAGAAAGCAGTCACTTTGTGGTTTGACAAATTAATTTAAATAAAACAAAAACTTTGTTCGTAACCAAGATTTAATTATTTATTTTTTTCAATGCCGACTGGTTTCGCATAACATAAGCATCTTCAGGGTATAAAATTAAACGTTTATTTGTTTCGCTTAACATAATCATCTTCAGGGTAAAAAAATAAACATTTAATTTTATACCTTGAAGATGCTTATGTTAAGCGAAACCGGTCGGTATTGAAAAAATTAAATAATTAAATCTTGGTTACGAACAAAGTTATTGTTTTATTTCAATTAATATAAATAAATTAAGATTTAGGGCTTGCGTAATTCCTGTCGAATTTCGTGAAACTTTATTTATTAAAATGGATTTCCTTTAACCCCGCGACGCGCCAGTGGAACGCGATTGGATATAATGATACCACAAGTTAGTGTTAATTATTTCATAATTGAAAAAATAAACTTTTCCTTTATCTAATTTTATACTTGCTTCGAAAATATAAAAAAAACATATGTAACTACATTATACACAGTTAATTGTACAAAGGTATAATGATCGATATTGTAAAGGCTTAAAACAAGGGTATATTATTTCAATAAAACAATGACTGCAATGGTCTACATAGTGCACAGTGTTGAGTGTTCTCAGTATCTGTGCGGATTCAGGTCCAGAGAGCTGAGAGGGTGGGGGAGGCTGGGTGGAGATGCGAGTAGCCGCTCCGCCCCTTGCCACCCCCCCCCCCCCACCAAAAGCGCCGCAAAGTGAAATGTTGCTCTCTCGTGAACTCATTGCCAAATAAGCCACCGCAACGAACCCGAAACGTTTATTCGGCCGACCCAAGACTTGGTAAAATCCTTTAAGAGTCTGATTTTTCAGATTCTTTACAATGTCGGTACACGATGCTTAATCACTCGATATCTGTTCGACGTTATTTTCTACAGTAGTACGAGTATTATGCCACTGAATTATTATGAAGAAATATAAATTAAATCACTTATATCAACATGTCTCGAAACGAATGGTTTCTTCGTCAGGAAGAAATGAAAATGAAATAAATTAAATTCTTAATGTGCTTTGGAATTCGGTCACAAGCTTGGTAAAATTTCCGTTTGCTATTTAATAGGTCCAACTTTTGAAAGAACACTTTGTTTCGAGTTAATTACTACGACAAACAAACATTTACGTTGGGAGAAATGGAAAAAATATACCCAAAATAAGAACACCAACAAAATTATATTTTCATATAGAATATTATGTTGTCACAACCTAGAAACAGTTGAATCAATAAAAGATTTAGGAATTATATTTGACAACAAACTAACGTTCAATCAACACATTGAATACACTGTGAGTAAATCAAATAAATTACTTGGTTTTATTGTAGGATCAACCAAACTGTTCAAGAATTCTAATAGCCTAATAATTCTATTCAATTCCTTAATCCGTAGTGTTCTTGAGTATGGGTCAACAGTCTGGGATCCACATTATATTACATGGGGATCTAGACTCGAATCAGTCCAAAGAAAATTTACACGGATTTTGTCTTACCGATCAGGTGTCTACCATTTTCTAGACGGGTATGAACAAAGACTTACACATTTCAAATTAAGAGTCTGGTTAAAAGACGAAACATAAATGACCTCTTAATGCTTTATAAAATTGTGAATAATCGTGTATACAGTAACTTAGTCAACCAAATCAAGTTATACGCCAGGCCCAAATCTACCAGAAACCGTAACATATTTTGGACTGAAATATTTATTAATAATACTAGGATATTGTAATCCTATGTCTAGAATGTCTCAATCATACAACGATCTTGTTAAAAGACACACTTTCATAGATATTTTTGTAAATAATATAACATGTTTCAAAAAATATCTCCGTGGTTTGTGCAGTTAAAAAAAAATGTTTTTTTATTACTTTTCAGTAAATAATTCATAAATATTGTATACTTATTATGTATTTCAATTTTGTATTTAAGTTTTAAAGTTATATAGAAATAATACTTGCATTGTTTTTCATGTGTTTGCTTCTGTGAAAATTCAAATTTGATTACAGCGGACACATTAGTCTAGGGATATATATTTTAAATAATTATTAACCTAGCGAGGGATTTAACACTAACAATGTCTGCCTTGCAAAAATAAAGTTGGTTGTTTTCAGGTGGAAAAAATATAACAAGCAGTAATTGTTGAATGAAATACTAGTATATATTGAATTATTTGGCGGGTATTTGATAAGCCGCCATAGCTCAGTGGTCAGAGCATTCGACCGGCAATCGGAAGGACACGGGTTCAAGTCCCGTTGGCGGCAAGTATCTTTTCTCGGAAGATTTTTCAATGTAAATGAGTGTTTCAGGCTGACAATTATTGCTTGTAATAATTGTTACCCTTTGTGCTATGCATAAAAATCTTGTCTAAACGTTAGTTTATAAATTAAAAAATAATAATTAATATTTAACAAGTTTAAGTATTTCCCCAATAAATGCAGACATAATTTGTCTCGACGCCACCTAGCGAGGGATGTAACACTAACAATGTCTGCCTTGCAAAAATAAAGTTGGTTGTTTTCAGGTGGAAAAAATATAACAAGCAGTAATTGTTGAATGAAATACTAGTATATATTGAATTATTTGGCGGGTATTTGATAAGCCGCCATAGCTCAGTGGTCAGAGCATTCGACCGGCAATCGGAAGGACACGGGTTCAAGTCCCGTTGGCGGCAAGTATCTTTTCTCGGAAGATTTTTCAATGTAAATGAGTATTTCAGGCTGACAATTATTGCTTGTAATAATTAAAATATATATATAAAAACAAAGTTCCAAATGAAATTTGAGAAAAAACTGAGAAGTTTTGTGATTTTTTTTTTAAATTATTTTCACATAAAATATTAAAAAAGTGAGGTGTTTTTTTCATTATCAGTAATTTTGTTTTTTTTTAATATTTATATATTTTTTTAAATATGTGTATATTTCAAATAATAAAATTTGAAAGCTTATTTATTTCATCACCTTTCAAAAACAGTTTTTAGTTTTCGAAAAGGTTCAGAAATATTACATTTATGTGGATTTTATTCGTGGACCTTCTGACAAAATATTATGATTGTGGCCTGAGGGGATAAGAAGTAAGCGGATTACGTAAATTTTACCAAAATTAAAACACCTACGCAAGGTTCCCGTGTTTCAACGCCATGACAATTGTTTAATATTATTAGTATGGTGTTACGTTTGCCGGAAGATTCCGTTTCAATCCAAATGGGCACAAATTTTTTAAATAACTCAAATTATGTAAGAATCTAATAACCTATTTTATGCGTGCAATTTTTGCCTGTACTAATTTAGTAGAGGCGAAGTGTTATTTTTATTTATTGTCATCGGGTTTAATTTGTAGAACTCCATTTTAATTTTTATTGCTTTAATACATTCAGTAATATTTTTATTTAATTTATAAAAACAGCTTATTTATTGTTAACGTAGCAGAACTCGTTTCTAAATAAACCGTTTTTTATAAATTAAATAATAATTTTATTGAAATAAAATAAATAAAAATGAAGTGTTATTGCAATAATTTTAGGTGTATTTAGAAGTAAGCGATGTGCTAACATTTTATCTTTATTTTGACGGCCGACGAGGCGTGGTCGAGGGGTAAGGTTCGTTACTTTCAATCCGAAGGTCGCGGGATCCAATCCCGGCGTTGGCAAATAAATTTTTATTGATTAATTTGTGTTATTTCACAATATTAATTCATTTAATATTGTGAACCAACGCCTCTGCCATAGGTCACCCCAAGTAGTTTGCTACTTTTGGTGATTTAGCAGGGGTGCCCGGGTTCATGGGGTGAGGTTTGTCTAGCTCTTGGAGGCGGATGACCAGGATACACTGAAGCCCAAATTCCTACCCACCCCTTAAACCCTTTTCCTTCCCAGAACTCTTCTCTCCTTCCTTACCTTAAAAAAACCCCTCCACATAGCATTCCCAAAGATGACATAGGCCCTTAGGGAAAGAATTTTCCTCAGGGCCTCCTGTATGAAGCTCATGTAAAAAAATTTTTTTTTTTTTTTTTTTTTGGTACAGTACATACAATAGATACATAAATATAATGAAAGTATATTAAAAAAAAAAAACTTTATACAATTATTAAATACAAATATACATATTTTTTTTAAATGTTCTCCCATAATAAGCAAATGCTTGTGTGTACGGGAGGAAGTATTATTTGTTAGGTTATTTTGATTTTTTTTTTTAAATTTAGTTTATATTAAGAATAAGAGAAACATTTTATGTGTGTATATGTATATATTTTTTTAATTATTATTTATTATTTATATTTTTTTAGTTAAGGTTTTCAGTATATTTTTTTAATTGTGTTTTGAAATTTTTGAAACTGTCCTTAAGGGATCTTATATTTTCTGGTAATTTATTAAAGAAATTTGTTCCTAAGTATTTATAGTTTTGTTGACCCAAAGTTTTTTTACAAATGGGAATTGGTAACATGTATTTTTGCCTGAGATTTACTGTGTTTTTGAAGGGTATGGATTTGTTTAGGATATCCTCTTTGTAAACTTGTAAGGTTGAATGATACAGGAAGAGAGTATTTAATTTTCTGACTTTAAATTCTTTGAATATGAGTTCAGATGGATATAGAAAAGATTTTTTTAATATTATTTTAATTATTAGTTTTTGCGCAATGTAAAGAGATTGTATGTGAGTTTTATAGGCGCCACCCCATCCTATTATACCATATTGGATTATGGATTGACAGAATGCGAAGTACGTCATTCTCAGTAGTTCTTTACTTAGAATGTGTCTCAAACAGCTAAAAATATATGTCAATTTTCGTACTCTGTTTTTAAGAATAGTTATATGCGGTATCCATTTTAGACATTGGTCAATAGTGATTCCTAGATATTTGGTTGAAGTTTTCATTTCAATATTAGTACACAATAAGTTACAGTGGTGTTGTTGAGTGTGTGGTGCGGAATGGATCCTTATGTTTATTTCATACGGCGTGTTTGGTTTTTTTATGAAAAATGGTATGTAATGTGTTTTTTTAGAGTTTAATGTTAGTAGGTTATTGTCAAACCATGTTTTTAATTCATTTATGTCGATGTTAGCCTTTTTATTGAGTTCTAACCATGTGTTTGCTTTTAGAAGAAGCACTGTGTCATCTGCATATGAGATAATTTCCCCGTATTTAGCAACTTCAAATATATCATTTACATATAATATGAACAAAAGTGGTCCTAGAACTGTGCCTTGTGGTATTGAGAAGTTACTACTTTCGGAATCACTTAGTTCATTTAATAATTTTACTTGTTGTGGTCTATTTTCCAAAAAGCTTATAATCCAGGATAGCACCAGTCCATTTATTCCAATTGATTTGATTTTTTTTATTAAGTTAGTATGAGATATACTATCAAATGCTTTTTTTAGGTCAATAAATATTCCAATGCATTTTTCATTTGAGTCTAGGGCGGTATATATATAGTTTGTTATTTTCGCAATGGCATCATGGGTGCTGGTGTTTTTTTTTGAAACCATACTGTTTAGAATTTATAATGTGATGTTGTTCTAAGAAGGCCCAGATTTGGTTTTTTACAATTTTTTCGAATATTTTTGATATATTAGATAAAAGGGATATAGGGCGGTAATTTTGTGGGTCTTTTGGGCAGTCTGCTTTATATATTGGTGTTATTATTGTTCTTTTGTAATTATTTGGAAATACACCTTTTATAAGGCTTGTATTAATTATATGAGTTAATGGGCAAATTAGATATTGTTTCATTGTTTTTAATATGTTTACATCTATGTTGTCATAACCGGGAGCAGAGCCCCCCTTTAAATCATCGATAACTTTTCCAACATCAGTTTCTGTTATTTTGTTGAAATTATTATATTGGTGTTGGGTAGTGTGGGGATTATTTTTATTATTGTTGGGAGACGTTTGTATAGCGTTTGCCAGATTTTTTCCAACACTTACAAAATAGTTGTTTAAAATATTACAGCATTTTTTAGTGTCGAGTTGGACATTGTACGTTTTTTTCCCATCTGAAATTTCGGATATACAACTTCTCTTTTTATTTTTATTTATTATTTCGTTTATTGTAGTCCAAATTTTTTTATTATTATTTTTGGCCTCCATAATTTGTTGGGAGTAGTAGCTATTTTTCGTTTTTCGAATTAAAGTTGTTAATATGTTTTTATATTTTTTGTAATATGAAATAATAGATTTTTTAGCATTCGGTTGATGAGCTAGTTTGAAAAGTTTATTTTTTTTCTAACTGCTTTTACTAATCCGTTAGTGATCCAGGGTTTAATTTTTTTTGTTTTTGAGTTTTGATGCAAGTTTTTAATTTCAGAGGCATTTAAAATGTGTTCTGATAATTTTTTTTCAAAAAAATATGCACATTCATTAGCGCACTTACTGTTTATTACTTCAGTCCATTTTTCTGTTGAGAGTGATTTTTCTAATAGTTGGTAGCTTAATGTGGTTTTTGTGGTACTTAATTTATGTATGTTTTTGTTTTTATTTTTAGTTTCATATTTAAAAAGTGTTGCGTGATGATCGGTTATGTTTATCTTCCAAATCGTAGATTTGACATTTTTTATGTAATTCAGTTTTACATTACACCAAATATGGTCTAGACAAGATGGCGTTTGATTTGGTACTTCTCGGGTATAGTTATTAATGCACGATTTGAAGTTGTGATGAGTCATCATGTTCAAGAAGTTATTTTTTTCAATTGAATTATGGTTATTAGAAATATTTATGTTAAAGTCTCCACATACAATCGTAAAAATCTTTGTTAATTTATTCAGGTATAGATAAAGTTCGTTTGTAAAATTCGTTATATTTGATTTGTGTGTACGGTATATTGTTATAATTCTATAAATACAATTTTTAAATTTGATATCTATTTTTAAGCAGTTTACAAATTCAATGTTCACTTCTTCTGTGTTTAACACTTCACAATCGTCGTGTACGAACATAATTATTCCACTATTTTTGTTTATAGATATTTTGGTTGCAATTCCTCGGTAGTTGGGTAGAGCACTTATGTATTGATCGCTGTTGCAGTGGTTTCAGTTAACCCTATGCACACCGGTGGTGTGCTTAAATTATTAATGTTTATTAATAATTCATCTAGATTTCTTGAAAGGCTTCTTATGTTCATGTTTAGCACTAGAAAAGCGGAATCACTATTTAGACACCATTTGTTAATTTCGTTAACGTTTTCGCATATTTCTTCTGTAATGTTGTAGTTTTGGTCGATTTTTTTTGTAATGTAATCATCCATGTTTAGTTGTAATCGATTCGTTCCTTTGCAAATTGTAACATTTTTATGCGTTGTTTGCATTCTTCGTTGTTGGCTTTATGATTTGTTGGATAAGAACTCTTTTTAAATAGGTTGTTAGTTGTGCAGTTGATGCACTTTGGCACTTCATTTTTGTTTTGACAGTCTTTGAGTCCGTGATCTCCAGCGCAGTGAGGGCAAATTGGTTTTTCGTTTATTCTTAGACAGCGCGTAGCTGTGTGGCCATATTTCTGGCAATGGTAGCATTGCATTAACGGGTTACAGTCTTCCACTTTAATTTGGGAGAAACCCAGGTTTACTTTTTTTTTTTTTAGTAGTAAGTTTCTAATGTCTCCGTTACATTCGATAATAATGTTAAAATGTTTATATTTTTTAATGTTGATTATTCCTTTTATTTTGATTTTTTCTTCTACATTTAATATGTTTATGTCTTCGTTTTGTAGGATTAAGTCATTTAAAAATTCTTCTTTATTGTAGTTCTCGTCGATTCCTTTAAAGATCATACACGGACTTTTCTTCTTTAATTCGCCCACGTTAATTCCTTCAAGGTTCATTTTTCAATTTCGTTTTTTGTCTTGATCCTGTCTTCTTCTTTGTTAAGGTTGATAATAAGTTGGTTTTTCGATGTTTTTCTGATGCTAGCAATACCAACGCCAGTTTTAGAAATCTTTACGTTCTTAGTTATTATTTCCTTGATATCTTCTTTTTCGTTTTTTGAGCTTATAATGATGGGATATAAAACCGGGGATTTGTGTTGCGCACTAACTTAAGTGCGCAACACAAATCCCCGGTTTTATTATTCGCACTAACTTATATAATATATTTGCGAAACGTTCCAGAGTGGAAGATACTCACAGTATCGCCCTGGTTTAAGACCACCATTCAGAATTGTAGCGTTGCTTGAAGTGGCTTTAGCCGTAAATGGTGACCAGATCTGAATAATCAGGTACTCCCCCACCTTTCTCTTCCTCGACTACCTTCAGCCTCACAACATACCCCGATTTGGGATGCTGTAATCTCGCGGGCTCCAGACGGGAGCAACTGGGACTCTTGTGAGGTATTAACATAATTAATTTATTTTAAACTACTGAAATTGGAACTTTAATATATCTGTTTCCATCTCCCCGACTTAAATATACGTTTCTTTTGAAAATAATTAAGTAGAAGCGCGGAGTTATTTAAATAATATTTGCGTATTAAGAAGTCAGCGGAGAATGGAAATTGTACCATTTTATTCAATGTAAACTAGCGGTAGCTTTTACTGAAACTCGAATTATCCACACTTTTTATTGGTTTTCAATTCTATTGGCTATATATCTTGATCTTGCATATCTCAACCCTATTTTTTTTATTTTTTTTTATTTATAAAACATTATTAGTTTTATAAAACATTATTAGATTTTTTTATTTTTAATAAATACTATTTTATTGAAACAGATAATTAAACATACAAAATAAAAATTAAGAAATACCTAAAACTAAGTGAAAAATACAGTACAATATCCAATCTTCAAACCACTTTAAAATAAATAGGCAAAAGAAATCGACATCTAGCGACTTTCTAGTTTCACTTCTATCGCGTGTGAATAACACACTCTAAATGTTTTGTTATAAAAATTAGAATAGTAAATAAATGGACACGTAATATGAAGTAATTATTCAGTGAATACAGATCAAGAAAAACTAGATTATGATAATTGTTTTTCAAAACGCTGAGAGTGGTTAGCACTTTGTATGATGGAATTAGCTTAATACGAGAGAATCTATTTAAAGTGTTTGTACAAAATTTAAGCAGCGCGCTCGATTCGCTTTCAGTACAAGGCTAATTTATTCGGGCCAATGATTAATGTGCTTTGTTTCATATTGAAAGCGGAATTTCTCACGCCACCTCCACTCTACAGTAAAAGCTCTTGTAATGTTGTCCCGGAACAATAATGGCCAAGCCCCGACCCTCCTCCTCCAACAGCTATTTCCAACATTTAACCATTCGGAGAGCAAACTTATTACTAATAATATTAGGAAAGCATTTTCTTTTCTTTTTAAATAATGGATGTCAGTGGGACAAAGGCATTCATTTTTTGAGGTGTGTTATAAAGAAGGCATTTTAATTAAATCTTGTTCAAAGTTGGTATGACCACCTCGGAACAGGCTCAGCCTTGTGGGAAAGGTTTATACAAAAATATGTACATTGAAACAACAGTATTTCAAATCATAAAAGAAAAAGTTAAATACCAATTATTTTTAACTGAAAACCGTTGTCTGAGATAATCTCAGATAACGGTTAGGTACTTACAAAATTAAATAATTCATTTGTACATCATCATTATATTTTCATGGAAGAACTTTCTTCAATCAACTTCCGGGAGACATTAGAAGCATATAAATAGCATATCAAATAAAATCCAAACATAATATAACTCATTCAAGGAATATTTTAAAGATATTCTTATAACAAAAACTGTTTTCACTTGAATGCATCTTGAAAATATCCTACGTTATCTCATTTATTATCGATATACTTTTTACAGATAAATATATATATATTTTTTCTAACTGCAATATACTTATTGCGGCATATAATATGTAAGTTCTTGATTATTTAATTACTCATAAATCAATGCAATATGCAATCTCTGCTCACACTCCACACTCCACACTCCGACCACAAGCAAACGCTTTTAATAAAAGAATCGTAAAGTTTCAATTTGGGAGGCGGGAATGGGTACCGCCGCCCCGGGAACCTTTATTGGATAGCCAACACCTCTGCCATAGGTCACTCCAAGTGGTTCGCTACGTTTGGTGATTTAGCAGGGGTGCCCGGATTCATGGGGTGAGATTTTTCTAGGTCTTGGAGGCGGATGACCAGGACATACTGAACCCCAGATTCCTACCCACCCCTTAAACCCTTTTCCTTCCCAGAACTCTCCTCTCCTTCCTTTCCTTAAAAAAACCCTCCACACAGCATCCCCAAAGATGACACAGGCCCTGAGAGAAATTATTTTCCTCAAGGCCTCCTGTGTGGAGCTCATGTAAAAAAAAAAAAAAAAAGTATTCGAATCTCGAGTAAAAACTGAAATGTAAACCCATTTTTCATGTACCTCAAATTTCTAAAAGATAATTTAAACTTAAAATTTGTTACACAAAATCTATTTTTCCTAAACCACCATGTAAATTCTTTTACAATAATGAGTGTCTAACCGTTTTCCATAATTGTGTTAATGTACTCGTAGTACAACTTTAAAATGTTTGCATGCAAATACATATGAGTATCAGCCGATTTATCTCCGAAATCACTCATTCTAGGCCGGTAGCGGTGCTTTTATCTTTGAACTTTAACTGTGAGCTTTACCTTGGAGCTGACGCCAGACTCTAAATGGAAGTCTGGGATTTTCCATCTCTGCGATTTCCGGATAAAATAAATCTCTTTTAGTTCTGGGTTTTTTAGAAATTCTCCTCTAAAAAGCGTCTGGGGTTAGGGACTTTGATTTCTTGCCCCTTTTTCTAGCGGTTCTAAGATATCAAGCCTTGGTGTTTCAATGTTTTCAATAATGAATATTGGTCAATCGCACATAACTTCGTCCCTTTCAGAGAGATAATGTAAAGGTAACAATGGAATTAGTTTTCGGGCTGCATTGTTCGTATATTAAGGCAATGATGTCTTTTGGTGACTTTTTAAAAGTTAAATATTCAATCTTTTTGTGTCGGAACATTTATAGAGTACTAACTCAGTTTCAGTTTCAGTGCCGGCAACCCGGGCGTTTATTTATTTTTCATTTATTTACAAAGTTTTATTTTACCCACCTCACTAGACATAGTCTGTTCCGAGGTAGGTAAATAACATTTTATATTTATTAAAAAGGATATGAATCAGAGTAGACATAATATTATAAAAAGATAAATAGTAGTATAAAAAGATAAAAAAATTATGTGATATTAAAAATGATAAAAAATAATAATGATAAAAAAGAAGTATAAAAATATAAAAAACAATGTGAAATTATATGCCTATATGCACTTTGCCTATTCCTATGCCTACTATGCTTATATGATAAAGAAATATATATGAAAGATAAAAAATAAAATCTATGAAGATATATACCTATAAGTACATACATGAACATTCATACATGTACATTTTCTTTTCCATATATCTATACATGTATATATATATATACAAACACACATTTATACTTATACACATATACACATACACATGCATACATGCATACATACATATATACATACACAAACATGCATATATACATAATGTTGTTATATTAAATATTTACGTATAAATTTTGTTTTTGTTTTTGTAAGTTTACATGTTTTTGTAAAAAAATTATACATTTAAATAAGAGAATATAAATACCGTGGGTAATAGTTAAAATTGTATGCTGTATTACATTAATTTATTACATTACAACACAGGTACATGTTAGTTAATATTATGTACAATACACTGCATATTTTGATATTATATAATTTCGTAGGAAATTATATGCAATGAATCTATAAAATGTACTCGTATTAGTTATTTAGGATATTCCGAATGTCCTTTCTTTCCTTTTCAGTCAACCATATAACAAATCAAACTGACCTGACGAACTTCGTAACGCCTCAGAATTACTAACTGTTTGAATTAAATTAAGTTTTTTTATTAAGTTAAGAATTACACAATGAAGCAATTATCGATGCCCAACTGTCCGTGTTTTGTTTTTGTGAGTATCAGAGATGGCGTTGTGTACGGATTTATATTTTTTTGTGATTTTCTTACTTTTCCACTTACTTACGGGAATTTTTGAAAGGAATCGGATATCTACGGGTACCGCCACCCCGGGAACCATTTATTGGATAACCAACACCTCTGCCATAGGTTATCCCAAGTGGTTCGCTACATTTGGTGATTTAGCAGGGGTGCCCAGGTTCATGGGGTGACTTTTGTGCGGGTCTTGGCGGCGAATGCGTCTGCCCATCTGCTGCGTGGCGGGCCGGATCGAGAGAGACTGGTTGAGGGAGGCCTTTTGACCTTTCCAGCCGGATTTTCAATTCGGTCAATTCTGGTCAATCAATGGCCTTGCACCGCAGTTGGGGGGATGGATTCACTCCCGGATACAGTGAACTCCAGATTCCTGCCCACTCCTCATGCCTTTTCCTTCCCTTTCCTACCCTTCCTTAAAAAGACCCTCCACACAGAATCCCCTAAGATGACATAGGTCCTGAGTAGAGCTTACGTAAAAAAAATGCGTTTCATTTTAGAGATTTATCATTATTGTATTTTTCCTTTGGAGGGGTGCAGAGACATACGTTCACAGAAGGAGGGGCAGCATTATATGATTAAGAACAAAAGGATAACAATCAGTGCATTGACATTTGACGTTTTTGAATTTTTGGAATTCACGCACAGTTAAATATTATACCTATCACAATATTGCTGCAGTTCTTTCAAAATATGAGAATTCGTTCTATACAAAATGTATGAAAACATTAATTTTCTTCATAACTTTCTTTTTCGTGAATTTTTGCAATGTTTTAATAGTTATTCTGTTATCCGGGGCGGAGACAAATCCAACAAATCAAATATCATCAAAATCGGTCTAGCCGATCTCGAGTTATAAATAGTGTAACTAACCCGACTTTGTTTTATATATTAAGATTGACATAATGTAATAATAAAATTAGCATTGGGAGTACGCAATCTAATTGAAAATGTTAATAGAATATATACGATTTATCTTTTACTATGTAGAAATGCCAGACAACAATTATTAGAAATAATATAATTTAAAGGGAAATAATAATAATAACATAAATAAATGTAAACAAATTCAGAAAAAGGATTCACATTCATAAGATAACACCACCATTCTTCATAACTCATTATGTCAGTAGATTGCTAATTTGCTTTTTGAAATGTGTGAGACAGTTTGTGTAGATTTCTATATGTTCACACTCGTATAGAAGAAACGGTGAATTAACGTACTATATTGTTATGAAATAATTCAAGATGGAATAATTGCTCTTAAATCTGTTCTTCATTGCTGAGAATCGTGACCCTTATTCCAGTGTCCGTGCTGGACAAGGCTCATCCATTCCTCGCGGTTCTGCGCTGGGTGGAGAGCTGCGGACACCAACGCACCGAACGCCAGTGATACTTGATCAGTCCAATGCTTTGGTCGTCCTCTTCCTTCAAATTTGATTATGAGTTTCTCCAAGTTAGAGTTCTCAGTTTGGGGAGCTTCGTGTCCAAAGTATCCTAAAATACGTGGTAGGCGGATAGTTGAGAGCATATTATTGTGAATCCTTCCAGAATGGCCATAAATGTGCATCTGGCTATCCATAGGATCCTGAGCACTTTTCTCCAGTACTACATTTCGAGGGCGTCTATCCGCCTTTTTCGTGGGTCTAAGTTTCCATTCCGTGTAGAAAATGGCGAAAATCAGCACCAGGACGAATCTCATCTTGGTGGTCTTAGTTATGCCTCTGTCACTCCAAGAACCGGTGACAGAGGCACACACGAACATTATGACTCCTTGTACCGAACCGTGTTCGATTCCTCGGCTAGCTAACTCCTCCATCACGAAACAAGCAACATTTTCCGCTTAGTGTGGTGGTAGTAGGAGATTTTAAAACATTGTTGGGTTATTTGTAACCCAGGATTGTTTGTCTTTAAAAAAAATTACGTATTATGAACTTTAATGTAAATATTGCTCGGATAACAAGTGACAAATACTTTATTAAAATAAATCATTTTATACAATTACCTGATGCATATTCGGCGAGACCTTAACATTTTACTCTGTATGAATTATTGACCTAATAAAATGATTCTAAGATCCAATATTTCCAGAAGCCGATATAAGTGTTTTGAAATGAAACATTATCATGTATGTTTTTATTATCACGATGACATTGCATCCTCGACCTTTCCTTGGCCCAACGCAATAATACGCCGAGGCTAATAGGCTTTTGAGGTATTGGTAAGGCTTCGAGTTCCCTGTTTAGAACTTTAGAGATAACTATATTTTCACAGTAAGCAGAACTACAGTTGGTAATGTATACTGCGGCCAGTAGCTAGTAGGGCAGGCTCTCCGGTGTAAGCCAACATTGTTGGCGAAATGTCGTCAACATTTGCGGACGGCACAAATGAAATCTCTCTCTGGTAACTGCTCTAGTAACTAGTAACTAGTCCTTATCACGGCTATTGTCTTGACTCCCAACTCCAGCTCCCAGCTCTGGTAAAAACACAATAAGTACCTATACATATTTTTTTAAAAGCAGTGGTGAACTATGTAAGATATGTTTCTAATTTATTCACTGTATCCAAATATATGTATCTGGATATAATATGTGTACCCAGTGGCGATCCTTCCTTTAGGTCAATTGGTCAAAACCTCCCAAAATTATAAGATGCCTTTTTTTTTGTTATTTTTTTTTATTGAAATAATAGATAATACATAATATAATCAACAAACAAGTCCTGCTAAGCCAATTGAATCGGCTTGTCAACAGGTGCTTATATTTTATTTACATATTTATACATTTTTTAAATTTAAAATTTACATCTTATATCTACAGATTCAACATTTTTTCATACATATGAAAATCAATATAAATCTTTTTTTTCCGATAGCCAATTTTTCACCATATATTTAACCTTATTCATAGAGTTACATAGCTTTATAGTGTCAGGTAATAAATTAAATATTATCGGTATGATGTATTCAAACGTTCTCTGTCCGTACTTATTGTTAAATTTCGGAACTATTAACCCGTCGTTACGCGTGAATCTAGTGCTGTATTTATGTTCTAATTTCTCTTTATGCTGCGGGGTAAATATATGCTGAATTATAATTTTGTGCCAAAGTATTGCCTTAACAGGTAAAATTTTGGCACTCTGAAACAGCAACGGTTTATTTTGTCTCTGTTTGAAAATATTAGGGACGACCAATAATTTTACAATTGCGTTTTGTACAACTTGCACTTGTTTCAGATTGGTTATAGTAGTATTTCCCCATATTGTTAATCCATGTCTTAAAATAGATTCTGCTAGTGACATATAAATTATTTTAAGTATTTCAATTGATAGGAAAAAATTTAATGTGTATATTCTGCCAGCAATCGATCTGAGTCTTTTACAGGTTTTTTTTTAAATATGTTTGTCCCATTTAAAAAAACAATCTACTGTAACACCAAGATACCCGTATTCCGAAACTAATTCTAAGCTTTCACATTTACAATTAGTTGGAATATTTTTATGGATGCAATTAACATTATGAGAAATAATATTAGGATTAAATTGAAATTTGGCATTAGGTGATCTTATATGCATTATTTTGGTTTTTTTAGCATTTATTAATAGTCCTGCATCATGTGACCATTTACAGAGTTGATTAAAGTCAATTTGCATGAGTTCAATTGCAATTTTTAGATCTTTATGTGATATGACCAATGCCGTATCATCTGCGAATACAAAATGTTTCACAAAAGAGAAAAGTTTTTTCATTATGGTTACATAAATTATATATAGTGTAAAACATTGTGAAATATTATGCTAATCAAAACAACTGATATTATTCTAATGTTTTTGAAACGCACCGCAAGATACAAGGCAGCGGCAACAGTGAAATCTAACGTCTTAAATAGAAGCTTTCGGTCCCACGCACTATGATTGACTTGGTCAATTTTTCAAATGTCGTTCAAATGATGGTGAATATTATGCGTCTGAATGGGATGGTTTGATAAACGCAGGTTGATTTTGCATATTGTGGGCTTGTCGCATGAAATAATTTACTATGTTATGTAATGTAATTTGACTCTCAAACTCTTGAGGTAATTTACAAATGAATATTATGGTATTTTTTATAAGAAATACTCTCTTTTTATAACTTTTGAAGGTTATTCCCATCAATGTAATATATCATCGTATTTAATTTGATATTGTGTCATTATATATATATATATATATTTTTTTTTAAATGGCCTTCCACTTCTGAACCCCTAGAGCCGCCTCAGTGTGTAGCTTTATACTATATTAGGTATATTATTATAAAATATATATATAGGCTGTTAAGGGACGTACTTGACTTAGTTTAACCAGTAGTTCCTAACATTATTTCGACTAAATAATAATGTTAAAGGAATTTTGGTCTCCGGTGACATTTTTGATGTTTTTTTAATCAACTATGAACTTAAAATGCACTAGGCATTGGACTGTTAATTGGTTACTCGGCTGAGTAACCAGTTACGACATGTGTAAAAATTTTTTTGTTTGATTTTGAAGAAAAAAAAATTGAAAAAAAGGATATAAAAAATTCACCGGAGACCAAATTTTATTTTCATCTTTTACTCCAAATAATGTCAGGAATCACTGGTTAAAGTTGTTGAATGTTTTTTTTGCAAAAGGAAGGAGAAGGAAAAGGTATGAGGGGTGGGTTAGAATCCGAGGGTCAGTTTTTCAAGGAGTGACGAACATATGAATCCATCCCTCCCATTGTGGTGCAAGGCGATCTTCCGAGAGAGTTCTGCTGGAGAACGTCATTCGCAAAACCGTTGAATGCCGGATTACCCGGCCATGAATACCCATCGATAAATTCGTTCTCAAGCTGTGATGCAAATTCTACATTCAAATTTAAAATACTGAAAACGGTCCCACGAGCGAACTAACTCCTGCACCATCTCTACATTTGGTATTTTGGACATTTTTCCCATTCACACAACATCAAAAGAAAAATCTTTTTAATACATTAGCGCCACACATAGATACATTAGAAAATATATATTTTTTGTAATAATGGTATCCTGAAACAACGGAACACTAAAATCAACTGAGATCAACGGAAATAGACAGGGAAATGGGCTCAGAAAAAATTGAAAAATATGTAGTGTGGTGATAAGCTGTAATTTTTTTTAATGTAAACTTATAAATATGTATATATTAATGTAGGCTTAAGTGACTGACATTCGTTACAAAATCGTTCTTCTAATTTATTTTCGCGTGTATCTGCTCATATTTAATTAATTGTGAGATGACCTTCAATAAATTATAATTTATCATAATAAGGTAAAGAAAGGCACTCGACCTCGCATTCAGAATTTCTACCGACGTATTATAACGTACTTCCCTAGAACCCTTTAAGTTTTTAAGCTCCTAAAAAAATATAGAAGTTATTTTTAAAGCTAATTAATCTCTATTCAAATACCGAGTTGAATAAGTAATAACATGTGTGAAATTCCTTCCAAAAACACACCTGATTCTGTAATTTAACATGCAATAGATAAAAAAAAATTACAGTATTTTTATTTCTTTTATTCTACTTAATTCAGATGCCGAGAGATTTTTGTTTTGTTCTAAATAAGTGATGTTTTATTAAATATTTTCACAATGATCGCATAAGCCAATCAATTTTAATCGTTTTTTAATTAGCGTGCTCCCTTTATCATTCGTATTTGCTTATGACCCTTTCAAACCTTTTCAGTGATCTTCTTCTTTCTTTTAAACGCTTAAAACCAAGCTTTAAGAAGTGTTAAAATAGACCATCCAAACACTATCATTACATCTCCGCTAAACCACAAAAGCTTCTTAAAGTTCCACTCTTGTTCAGAAGCTTCGTAGATTTTATTCCTTTCCGCCTCTAAAATGTAAATAGGTACTTCCCAGTAAAATAAAGTACGAGACACTGTTTTTTTACGAGTTTTCACAATCCACTTTGCGTATGTTGCTTCATTACCTTAAATTCCACTTTTCTGATATGTAATTCGCTGTTTATTTTATTTCACGAATTTTCCTTGGGATTAAATTTCTGCATGGATTAAATTTAGCTCATTTGACTTCCCCGATTCACTTTGTTTGAACAATTTTCGAGTTCTGAGGCTTTGAGAGATACAACAATGTATTTAAGAGCTTATGACGCGTAATACAACTCAAGTAAAGTAAATGTATCATAAAATAGGCTTCATAACTTCTTTGTTGAAATATTTGTCTTGTGTAACAAACTAAACTAAAAGCAATTGTGTCATGAGAAACGTACTTACTAATTGGACAAGGATATATGCATCGTTTTCCTTGTTAGAATATTTTATTGACAATTGGGTTCCAGAAAAATCGCTTCTAAGCTATGTTTGATTTCTTCTGCCATTTATTCAGGTGATTCTGAGATGTGGAACTTTGTTCTCGAATCTGCCATTTATCGGAGATAAACAGCAGACATATTTCATGAAGTTAAAGTATCAAAGACAAGGGAAAGGGGGTTCGGTAAAATATGACCGGCTAATGGGCTTTGAAAATGTTTTCCTTCGATTTTATGAACAAAAAAATAACGTGCTTGTAAAACCAGCACGACCAAAGAGTGTCATTACATGAAACAGTGCGAATCTGGGTAAACAATACGAACTCAAATTGCAAACTATCAGATTTTTTTTTACTATATTTTATATTTTATGGCTATTTTATGGCTAACGAAACACAACGCCATCTCCTGGATGGTTACCAAACCTAGTTATCCTATTGATGCGTCGATAAATAATCGCCATCTGTGAAACTTTTGGAAGTTATAAATAATTACAAAGCATTGTCGTATAACAAACATTTAATTCGCAAAAATAAATATTGAGGTCAAAAATAATCGAAATAAAAACTATCATATCTTTTAAGTTGGACTAAATTAAACACAGTAAGCCAAACTTCATCAAAATCGGAGTTTATCTCAAACAAACATCGTGACGGGAAATTTTTATATTTAAAGATTAATTTTTAATTTATAATTTAACTTTTATGAGTAAAACCTCAAATTATAATATTTAATTAAATGAAGACAATATAAGCGATACTCAAACGGAATTTTGGAAACAGAAAAATTAGAAAAAGATGTTGAAACCTCTGGGACTCGCACCCATGACCTCTTGTTTTCCGGGCAAACGCGCTAACCACTGCGCCACGGTGTCGATATCAAATTCGATCATTTTTAACTATTGACTTTTCTGCAAGATACAAAGATACGTACATTATGAGAACTTTACATACGTACAAAACCTAACAGTATTAATAGCCTAGTGTCTGTACTGTAAGAACCCAGCTTCGAGTAAATCTCTGACGCCGGGCCTTACGAAAAATCGTTTTCATACGTGGAGTATATTAAAATGGTCTATCATAATAGAACTGATTTAAATTAATACCAAATATGGTGCCACTTACGTGGTTTAACGGCTAGCATGAGAAGCGTCGGCTGGCAGGCGTGAGTACTATAGGATTCGCACTTTCGAGGATCCACGTAGATCTCTCCGGGTATGGAGGGATGGATGATATGATTATTATTGTAAATGGCAGTTGTGAATAATAATACCACATTTTAATTTTTACCACGCGTCTATTATATATGACGTCATTGCCTGTCGCGGTAACTTTTCCCGGAAGCTAGCTGTTACTGGATCCGAGGAACCGGCTATTTTTGGAACCAGTTCCTATCAGATTTATAAAATGGTCACCAACACTTAAACTGGGCGGAGCGGAACGAAAAGCCGCCTAGCATCAAAGCCGGGCCATAAAAGCCCGTGGAGCGGGTTTTTAACTCCTACTATGATGATTAATACTTTATTCTCACAATTTACTAACTCGGTACACATCAAAAATCAATAATATTGAATTTTATTCTGATACTTTGTTTTTCAATAAAAAGTTTCCGATAATATAATTTGCATTTCTAAATTTCACCTATTTTTTCTTCAAAGAACCTACTTATAAAATATCACGTAAATTATTAGTGTTTCGTGTTATATTATTCGTACAGAACAGTTAGTTATGGTGACGTTTTTCCGAATATAATATGATTTTATTTTATTTTATTTTATTTTATTTTATTTTATTTTATTTTATTTTATTTTATTTTATTTTATTTTATTTTATTTTACTTTATTTTATTTTATTTTATTTTATTTTATTTTATTTTATTTTCTTTTATTTTATTTTATTTTATTTTATGTTATTTTATTTGTAAGAAACAAACAGCTTATATACATACAATAGACATAAAAATATACACGATAACTGCAGTGAAGCCAAAAGAGTTTCTTATGCTAATATTGTTTCTAGATGGAGTTTTAATTTATCTTAAGCTAAATTTAGACTTAGGAAGGGCAGAGGAAGGGGAGAGGAAGGGGAGAGGAGGGGGGGGGAGGGAGAATATAGGATAAGGATATGAGATGCTCTCGATACCTTGCACACCCCGTATCAATCCAATATCGCACGCGTTACTTCTATTCGATACTTCTGAAGGTTTAAATTAAAAATGTCTACGTTGTGAAACAATTCGTTGTATTGAGCACATATTCGAGGAATCGGGGAATTTTTTCTAAAGTTTGTTCTACAAGTGGGCAAATGAAGTAAATTCGATTGTCGGGTTAATCTTGAAGAAATATGGAGTTTTATTAAATTGGTAAGCTCTGGTGAGTCCAGGCCATTGTTTAAAATTTTAAATAATAAAATTTGATCAAAAATTAATCGTCGTGTATGAAGGGAGTTGAAGTGATGAAATTTTATAGAATCGGTGTAATTTAGAAAGTGTAGGTTAAGTTTATAATTTAAGTGTTTAATTTTTTTTTTCTGAATTCTTTCGATCCTAACAATGTGGGCTTGGCAGAAAGGAGTCCAGATCGGTGTGCTAAGTGTGTGCGGATATATGCGGTGTAGAGGGAATATAGAGTATTTATGTTTCAAAAAGGTTTCGATATACGAATTATAAATCCCAGCATTTTGTTGGCTTTGTTGGTGATATTATTAGTGTGTTGGATAAAGTTTAATTTAGAATCAAGCGTTACCCCAAGGTCCCTGATAGATTCAACTTCGTTGATAAGTGTCCCGTTTAGTGTATAATCAAATGTATTTTATTTTTATTACGTGTAAATGATATTTTATTACATTTTGAGATATTTATGACTAGTTTATTCAATTCACAGTAGACAAAAAGACGATTGAGGTCCTCTTGAAGTTTAAAGCAGTCTTCGATTGATTTGACAACTAGGTATATTCTTTTATCATCTGCGTATGCTAGATAATTAGAGTGTAAAAAGCATTTGTGAATATCATAAATATACACATTAAATAATAATGGGCCTAGATGAGAACCTTGAGGTACGCCGGAGGGCACGGAAAAGAAGTTGGACTTTGATCCCTCAACTGAGACGCATTGGAGTCTACTCGAAAGGTATGAAGTGAGCCATCGGAGTAAGTCACCATGAATGCCTAATTGATTTAATTTTTTAATTAAAATTAAATGGTTTACCTTATCGAAGGCCTTCGAGTAGTCAGTATAGATCACAGATGTTGAAGTCCTGATATATCGAAGGGAAAGTATCTAACAACCATGCCAAGAGATGGCGCAACTTCCGTTCACAGCTAGCACTCGTGCCTGAATCCGCCTCATAACGCTGTCCAACCGGGTAGCGGTATAGTTCCCCTGCCTTTAAACCGTACAGATAAGGGCGCTCTATGAAACAAAAAATGGGAATATTATTTAAATTTCTGTTGGATCATTATTTTGGAAACAAGGCACTCATTTTGATGGGCAACTCACTTCTCAGCGTGAAACTCTTCCAAAACATAAACAGCAAATTTACAAAAAGAAATACAGATTTGCCTAATTTTAGAATTTTCTGCTTCGTTACAGCAATTTACGCGGGACTCGATTTCTTCCATTTGTCCGCTTTTTTTGCCACTGAAGACACATTTTACCAAACAGACAAATTGCTGCTAGCTTTATTAAATAAAATGCTTAGTCAAAGCATTTTCACAAAAACAACTTAAAGCAAATGTTGGATACCGTGTAGATGGAATTTTTTTTTTCATTCTCATTATTTTAAACGCGGCATTTAATATTGGTAGGGGAAAAACATTATGATACCAATCGAAATCGAGAGAGAAATCTACTCGAAAGGTACTTGAGTAGATTTTTTTCATGTTTCAGGAGTTCTAAACAAAAGCAACGAATGTGTTTTGAGTTGAATGGATGAATTGGAGGAAAAATATATTTGTTAGAAAAGGGTTGGAATTCGGTTTAAAGTAAAAAAAATAAGGTCCGTTTAATTTATTTAAGATACTATCGAGTTCCCTGCATGCCTTGCTATGCCACTTAATAAAGAAATTGTTTCTCCTTATGCTTGTCCTTTCCCATTCGTCACGTTCCCCTTCCGCCTCTCCTTCCGCCACCCCCTCCGCTTCCGATTCCACTCCGCCTTCCCTCTCCCCACTCCCCTCTCCCGCTACCCCCATCCCGCGAATCCCCCTCCCGAGTACCCCACTCCCCGGATTCCCCTCCCCCCTCCCGCATTCCATACATTCAGTCCTGGTACATTTAGTTTTAAAACAGCTCGCGTGCCACCTATTGCAAATTTTTATACAAATTTCGTAATGCTAGAGCTCACCAGTATATATATATATATATATATATATATATATATATATATATATATATATATATATATAAACCTTCGCAGGCGTGCTCACAACAAATAACCGAAGTTTCCTCGCAATCGGATGAATGATTTAGCAACGCGTTTTCATGATGCCAGAGCTCACTATTATATATAAAAAGCATTGCGGGCATGCACAAATCTAATCCTAAAAGTTTCATCGCAATCGGATGAACGGTTAGCAACGCATAATTTCATGCTGCCAGAACTCACCATTGTACATAGAAACCATGTGGCATGCTGGCATGCGCACATCAAATCCCCAAAGTTTCATCGCAATCGGATGAATGGTTTAGCAACGAATAGACATCTTATATATATACAAAACCCAGAAGCAAGCATATTTTGATTTATGTATGGATATTATACTTATTTCGAGTTATAAACGGACGAGAAGACGTTGAATTAAACATAAACTTTATTATAAAACCATATTTAAAGGTGGTCTTACTGTTCGAAACAGGATATTAAATGTATATTTTTATCTTACCAATTAATCATTTTCTTTACGCATTATTAAATCAACAAAACTGCTGTTATATTGCCAATCGCACAAATAACTACAACATATTTTCGTATTCGGTGATATATCCTCCCTACATACTCCTTCTGAACACTTTCACTACATTTATAGAGTTAAAATATTATATTTTATTATGTAAGCCGACTGCATATATAAGTATTATGTAGTTATTCGGCAGTATATCCTCACTGCATACTCCTTCTGACACGGCAATATTGTTAGCAATAATATTTGGAAAACGGATTACCACCCAAATGGCTTGCAGATACAAGGATATCGACATTTGTTTTACGGCTGTATATCCTTACACCGTAAAACCGCCTGTTCAGCAAAAATAATCCTTTGGTGGATCACGTGTCCGAGGGATCAACTGGCAGAAAGGTTAACTGTCGGGAAAGGGGAACTATCGGTGGATCAAGAGCTGGAAAAATGATATGAATAGTAAATGTTTAAAATGTTGTGTTAGAAACAGTTGAATAAATATTTTTCTCTGATAAATCATACCCAGAATGTAAGTACATATTAAAAATTCATGTGAAGAGAACATATATTAATTATCCTAACAAATCCATTCTTGAAATCAGGAGATAGGCTTACAAAACCTACGTCACAAATGAATTATATTTTTAGCTCACTGTACGAATTCAATAATGATTCTGAATTTGTCACAAATACACAGAGACCTCTGCTACATTTTCTTCCTAACTAAGTACCTACTTTCTACGTGACGTCACTAACTTCTGGCGACTTGTAAAGAATTTACGTGAGACGAAAATAAAATGAGGAAAATTATTTCTTTCCCACTAAATCATCCAATGAGACAAATACCAATACAGGTAGCTTGTATCGAATATGATTCATGGGAAAATCCTTTTACTAACTTTTTTAACCACCCTATTATTTCTCGTATCCTGGTATTTCCCGATACACGGATATCTTTTAATACCAAATTGATAATTTGTTTTCCGATGAAATATTAACGTTCTTTTCACGGCATTTCGGTCGTTTCAAATGTTCGATGGGACGCAATATTATTTTTTGCATGTATGTAGAGTGACAAAACAATCCAAGGACACATGTAAAATAACGAACAAGAAAAAAAAAAGAAAATATATTGATAAAAATTTTATTGCTACGGTCACCCTGGATTTAAATTTGGTACCATTCGCGTCGACATAGTAGACTGGGATCCCGCAATGGGCCACTTGCACCACATTAAAAAAAATCCGGTTTAGACAAATATTCTAAGACATTCTGTGTTTTTTAAACGACTTCGAAAAGGAGGAGGTTCTCAATTCGACTGTATTTTTTTAATTATTTTTTTTTTTATGTTTGTTACCTCAGAACTTTCCACTGGATGAATCGATATTGATGATTCTTTTTTATTTGAAAGCTGGTGCTTCCCGTGTGGTCCCATTTTAATTTGGTCCAGTTCTGACAATGGCATCCATAAGAAAATCACATAAGTCTTAAATTTGCATCAAGTATGTGCGCGACAAATGGACAAATAACTCAATATTAAGCCAACCGATTTCGATGATTTTTTATTTATTAGAAAGGATGTACTTCCAGGGTAGTTTGATGAGAGTTTGGTTAGGTTCTGATTATGTAATCCATGACAAAGTAACGGAACTCTCCAATTCTTAAGAGCAAATTGACGATACTCGGCTGAATCTTAATCGAATCAGTTAGTGTTCTTCAGATTCACTAAAAAACAAAAAATAAACAAAAATTTTAATAAAACAAAAAAACAACTTCGAAAATGTACTAAAAAGTTAAAAAAATAATTTTGTATTCTTATTCAACTTAATAATCAACTTACTTTTTCTACTCATCAATATATAGGTACGATTGTTATGTTTGGAGTCGGTGTCAGCCAAGGTACCCGGCCCGGCGTGTTCACTTGACAGCTCCCCTCCCGCCGCGGCCCGCTCTCGCCTCTCACCTCTCGCCTCGTCAAGTCGCACGTGCGACACAAGCACATCTCACCTATAACTATGTATGTAGTTACAAACCTACCTTGGCTGACACCGACTCCAAAAATAACAATCGTACCTACATATTGATGAGTAGAAAAAGTAAGTTGATTATTAAGTTGAAGAAGAATACGAAATATTTTTTTTTAGTTTTTAGTGCATTTTCGAAGTCAGTTTTTTGTTTTTTTTTTAAAAATTATCGTATTTTTGAAACCCTGACGATTTTTTGAAAATTTCAATCCGAAAAATCAGACCATTTTTTATAAACCGGAAAGACGGGACATAATTTTATGGGTGCGAAAAAACGATAATTACATAGTCGAAATTCATTTTAAAAAATAACGTTTTCCACACGAATGGCACAGGGGAATAACGAGGCATACCAAAAATATTACACCTCATAAATATTTTTTTCCTTGATTCATCTTATTGATCATAAATCATTATAATGTTCAAAGTCTATATTACTAAATCCCATGTAATATACTTGTACTTGTAAATTAAAATAATAATAAGAATATTACAAAATTTGATTTTGTTAAAATCAGCACCATTATACCTCTAAAACACGTACAGACATCATAAAATGTACGGGGTTCTCTTCATAACATGTGTCAAAAAGTCAAACCAAATGATAAGTTCGCAGAGAACAAACAATAAATCTATTGAACGTTAAATGTCAAATTCAAAAATTCGCCTGAAATGAAAGTGTTGCCATATGAAAAAAATTGATCAGTGTGGAATTTTACAAAATTAATAGGAACATTTTCGGAGACGGGACATTTTCATGTAGTGACGTGACGAGCCCTAATAATGGATTTATTTATTTAAAAAACAAAAACTGTACATTTCTAAAAAATTTTACTAACATTTTCGTAATCTTAGTAAAAAAAAATCTATCCACACGACTTATTTTCAAGTCGTTATGAAATCCATGCAAGTGGCCTATTATAAACCCCACGTCATCGTGTATACAGATGAAACTACTTTTTATTGAGAGCTATTTTTGTTTTTTAAATAGGTAATTTACCCTAAAAAGAGAGCTTTGTGAGTATTAATGTTCAGCACGCCTTAAAAAAGCCGATCTCGCGGGTGTGCGTCTAAGTTCCGCGCAGTCATGGAAAAGGTGAACGATTTTTTTCGACAAAATTACGTCATAAGATGCATGAACGGAAAAGGTTTCTTAAAATAGGAGTCGATTAGTAGATGAGAAAAAACCACGTCTGCCGAACGGCAGCTTGGGACTTTCGCAGGAACACGGATTTAAATTAGGATAAAAAATGGTAAATTTTAGGTCATCGAACCAACCAACGAATAACGGTGGTCTAGATTCTAGATCATCCGATTGAAGAATTTTTTGGTCTGCCGACCAGCAGCCTCGAGGTTTATTGTGTAAGATTTTTAAAAAAATTTTAGGAAAAGATTTTTATAAAAAAATATTGAATATGAAAATTAATTTAAGCGTTCTGATATTTATTTTTGATTATAAATGATATTATGAATAATCAAGTAATAATATAACATTGCGAGTATAAGTATTATTGCTAATCAACTATTTTTATAAATGACCTATTATTAAACTTGTTCCCTTTGTAAATTGTGCCCTATTGCCTCTCTTTCCTCTTCGTATTCTCACCTTTCCATTGACACCGCTGTCTATGTCTATTATTTATAATTGACCGGTCAGTGGCTGAGTAGGCATCGCGTTTGGGTCCCATCTGGGCGTCGCGTATTAGATTCCTCGGCTAGCTAAGTCCTCCATCACGACACAAGAAACATTTTCCGCTTAGTGTGGTGGTATTAGCAGATTTTCCAACATTGTTGGGTTATTCGTACGTAACCCAGGAATGCTTGTCTTTCTTTTAAATAAAAAAAAATAGTTTTTAATAAACCCTGAAGAAGTGAGTATTGCTCATGAATCATGTCGGTTTTTTATGAAAAAATAAATGTGGTAAAAACTAAGTAGGTATATATTCTGTTAATTTTGAAAATATTTTATTGCCATCTCATTCTCTCGCAGGCTAAATCCTATAGATGTATGTCTTTGTCTCTTATTAGTGTCACTCGCTTCCGTTTTATCGAGTTTCAAATCACAACGGTGTTAAGAAGTTTTCACTTCAAAAAGTCCATGGTGCTTGAAGGTTCGAATAACCGCCGCGCCGTAAGAGCTGGGTTCGTTCGGTAAACACTGGAAACGATGAAAATTTCGTCCGTTCCGTATCGTTATCGCGTGCCCAGACGCATCGACGAGTACGAAGAGATTATTAGAGATATAACTCTGGCAGGGGGGAGAGTTGGACATGCCTACGGTTAACATATACCTACGGATGTGTTTTATTTGTGAAAATGCTATTAAACTAACAAAATTTACTAGTGAATGTTTTAAACAGCTTGTGAAGTAATTAGAATTCGCAAGTTAAAGTAATTTACGCATAGGAACTGGAGCTTTAGGGGAAGTTCAAGTATTACGTGACGCACTTGGGGGGGGGGGGGGGTCTTGTGAAACGTTACTGCGCTTTACGAGGGGGGTTCGAACAACGCGTTACGTAACATGTTTTTCTTTATTTAGATTAAAAAAAAACTAGGGAATTAAAATCTTCCAAGTTGGCAACCCTTTTCGTTCTCGAAATCTCTTTGTTTATATTACCGCAAACGCGACTGAAACAAGAAAAAAGATATTTAAGCGACTTTCCAGTACTTTGCGCAACTTAATTGTGACTTTCAGGTAAAATTGTCACTCTTGAGCGTTACGTAAAGTTTAGGGGGGGTACAGAAAAACGTTACGGCGCGTTACAGGGGGGGGTCAAAAATCTTCAAAAATTGCGTTACGTAATACTTGAACGCCCCTTTACCTGAATCAATAATAAACTTTGGTATCCGTGTGATCGATATTGAAAATACTTAATACCTACATAACATAGATAAATAATTTTATTTACAATCTCATTCTAGTAAGTGGTATCTGAACATATTTATCGTAATTATCGAACACCAAGTGAACGCTGAGACTAACATCACATCTGATGGTGTTAGGGATTAGGTGGTTACATTCAAGGAATATCAAAGATAAGAGTTCCCCAATAACACTATCAACGTATAATAAGTATTGTTTATTATGCCGTAAGTGAGATGTAGAAATACCCCATTTTGAAAGTCTTTTGCATGTCAAAGATGGCATTGTTCAAACGCCCGTCGCACCGAGACAGCCACAGCACCGAGAAACTATCCGGGAAAGTTTCCATGCATAAAACACTACATTATAGGGGTGCGCTACAGTTGCACACCCGTGCCTCCACACACCCATACACTCACATCTCTATGTAACAGGTACGCCAGACAAAGCAACAGCACGTACAAGGACATACACACGATACTGGTTATATTATTATTTAAATACCGACAACTTCCACCTTCCATGTCACTTTGTAAATAAATAAAAAATCCTAAAACGTGAATGCAGCTCGACGGATGAAATACAACCTGTAACTTAATATACAGTAAACACTAATCTACTTCCCATTACTTTCAAATAAATTCAACATACTGCACTTACAGTGTCGTATATATCCTATGATCGGAGTTAACCTAATCTAACCTAACGTAACCTAGCCAAACATCTAATATTCGGAAAACCACTATTATAAAAAAATGTGCTTACTATTATTATTTTTACTTAATATTATCTACTTAATGTGCTTACTATTAACTATTATCTACTTAACTTTCATATTATAATTTACTTACCGTACTACATTACTATTAATTATTATTTACTCATAATTATTACGCACTTAATATACTTGTGTTTATTTACTTACTATTACTAAATTGTTTATTATTGTTTACTCATAATTATATTATATTATTATTAAGCAATCTTTATTTTTTGTTAATAATTTACTGTTACTGCGGTATGGCCACCTTATGAATGCATCTGTTATTCCACTACATATACCTTGTACATATTTAGTTTCCAGTAGAATGTTATTGTTGCAAACTTTAAACATACTGCTCAACTGCAATATTCAGTGCTTCTTTTGTAGGATTATTATTATATTTTTATTAAGTTTATATGCAAGTAGGTTTTTTTAATGACTTTATTGTAAAATTGCATATCTAGATACAGGAATGCCCTAGTGAGATGTGCAGCTCTTGTTTTTATGTATTACTTTATTTTAAATAAATAAATGATTTTAAAAATCTGTACAATACAATAAATTCATCTTTGTAACAGATCTATTCAGTGAATTTAAAGGATTGTTTTAAATTTTACTCTACGTTTTGAAAATTTTATTGAAATTGTGTGAAAGGAACAAAATTTCCAAAAAACTAAGTGCAGAGACGTTGCAAGAGTTACTTCGCTAGGAGGACCGTTTTATGTATTTTGTATTTGAATGTAGAATTTGCATCACAGCTAAAAAGCAAATTTATCGATGTGTTTTCATGTCCCGGTAATCCGACATTAAATGGTTTTGCAAGTGACCTAATACATTCCTTTATCAGGATATTGTTCGTATCTTTGTGTAGTGTAGAGAGTTAACCCTGATCTACGAAGAAGCATTCAATATTATTAGGGTGACCTTTTTTGGTAGTGTCTGTAAGAGTTTTACGAGTATGTATGATTTAGCAGCGTTTCCCGAAATAGGTGCAGCGCATAAAAAATGGTTCTTATACAGTTCTTGTACAGGGGTGAATTTGCAAATTTTGTTTTAATTTTTTTTTTTAAATATATATATTACAAAGATATTTTCTGTAGATAATTTACTATTCTATGTAGAGAGAACTCATTACTTGTGTATAGATATATAACTTTTTTTCGCCATGTTTTTTCTACGTGAGTTTTCAGCCTAAAATGTGTCCCAAGTTAATTGAATCGATCCAAGGCATGCTCTGGGTAAACATTTTGATATTTGATATTGTTATAAATTCAGCGCACTGATATAATCATAGTCAACCGCATAGAACCCGGACAAGCAGGCACTTTGCAATAAATAGGCTAGCACAGTGTTTCTCAAACATTGTTCTGCCGTGGCCCGGTAATTTTCACACTGCCCCTTCGTGACCCACTTAATACTTTCAAACCCGAGTTGGTTCCATTAGGTAAAATAATACACATTTATTAATGGTAAAAATGTTTTATTAATACTGCATATTTTGGTATCGCCTATTTAGTCACTAAATTTTGGTGCGAAGTATGGAGCTGCTGCTTAATTGTTACTAAAGAACCCAATTTCGCGGAAAATGACGAAAGTTTTGTCCTAAGGTCTGGTTCCACTTCAAGTCGGTTTCTATATTTATTTTGAAGGTAAACTAGTGTTGAAAACCCAGCTTCACATTTATAAGTTGTGACAAAAGGCAAAAAGTTATTGCTTGATGAGCTAATTTTGTGTATTTTTGACGATAGGATAACCTCCATAGTCCAGTGGGTAAGACTCTTGACTCACAATCCGGAGGTCGCGGGTTCGAACCCGGCATGCGCAAATAAATTTTATTTGATTAATTTGTGTTATTTCACAATTAATTCATTTAAAATAATACATAATATATTTGCGGCATGTTCCAGACTGGAAGATACTATCAGTATCGCTCTGGTGTAAGACCACCATTCAGAATTGAAACGTTGCTTGAAAATGGCTTTAGCCGTGTTTGGTGACCAGATCTGAATAGCCAGGTACTTCCCAACCTTCCTCTTCCCCACCTCTTTCCCCTCCCCACTACCCTCAGCCTCACAACATACCCCAATTGGGGATGCCACTCACTGGCTCCAGACGGGAGCAGTTGAGATTCTTGTGCGGTATTCACTGTAAAAAAAAAAAAAAAACCAAAAATCTATCAATGGTCTTAGTCTTGTGTCAAATATATCCTTGAGTGATGTGTCAGTTGACAGTTCAATTAACAAGTCGAAATCTGAATCTGGCAATTCGTGGCAAATTAGTTTCCGAATCTAACTTGAATGTAAATGGGTTTGTTATCCAAGCTTTGTTGCTGTCAGTTGGAGGAAAATATTATTTAATATTCCTCTCCAGTCCTAATAAATGTTCTATAATTAGAGTTAAGATGTCTTGTGGCAATGCAATCATGTTGTACTCTTTTTGTATTTCACTTAAATTACTAAATGCTTTCAAGTTCCCTGTTTCCGCGCGTTGTGCCCGCACATTTAGCTTATTTTCTTGCAGCTTCTACCTTGTCTTAAGAGGAATATAAACGCTAGAAATATTTCCAATCTCATGCCTGCAAAATTTTTAAATCGATCGTCTTTTTGCACGAGGCTAGTAAGCGAAAAAGTGGTTTTTATTTATTTTGTGCCTAATTTTATAAGAACGAAAAAAAAGTTAGAACATGGAAAACCTCAAAAATAGTCTTAGCCATAAAGGGGGATTTTTTTAAAAATTGTTTCTTGTATTACTTCATAATTAAGTCCGTGAAAAAACATTTTTTTTGGTGGTTTACGCATATATTTTTTGTTACGTAAATAATAATTCTATTTTAATTCCAATACATAGAAAAGCTAGTAAAAGCTTTGATTTATCCGTAGCATATTTTTTGATGTTCATACTGTAAGCCGATTCATTGTAAAGATTAATCAAAATAGTATCTAAATAGGATTTCACGTATATATTCATCTTAAAGCAAGGCGGGAATGTTGCGACCCGGTATTTTATTTTGACGGCCCGGTACCGGGTCGCGACCCGGCAGATGGGAAACCCTGGGCTAGCAGGTACAAGCGCACAGTCTACTCTACAGGTACAAGTTCTGTGTATAACTGCCGGCTGCATATTGCAAGAGCTATACCACCCTACAAACTACAAAAGCCCGAAATGTCCAGCCCACGGACGTAGGAAGGTGGGTCCAGCCACATATTCTGGTAATGTTAGTTTCGGTCCATCTCGCCAGCTTCCATCTCTCTGGACATCACGTCCCACAAACGTGCTACCAAATATTTATACCTCGTTTTGCACGGAAAATTCTTCACAGAACGAGGGAGCGTAGAAATATTTGTCGCTTTTTTTTCCTCGTTCTGAGACGTCTGCGGAGAGAAGCGTTTAAATTGTAGAGTGAAAGACTTTTATTCCATCACATTTTCAATGCCTGAAGGAATATGTTATTCAATTTTCCGCTTATATGTTTGTCTAGCGACAGTGTCTCCAAGATGAAGTTAAACAATGTTCAGATGAATACCCAGACCCTCACAAACTAATTGATAAATGCTCGTAAAAATATTACAAAATCTAATATTTTATTAAATTATTGCTGTTTTACCATAATATAATTCCCATACAAGTACCGTAATATGTACCAAATTACGTTATCTGCGTGATAACTGTACATAAATTTCTTCAAATAAACAATAAACACTGTTAATCTCAAGTGAACTCCCAGGTAGGTACGGTCCAAACATATTGAAATATAAATGGTCCCATATATTTTTTGCCTACGCAGAATACAAATAAAACAATATTTGTAGGTACATTTTAAGGCAGCATCGCATTCATTGGTCCAATGCATCGCACAAATAGTTTTGTATTAGTGATTGACGAACCGATGGATGCACTCTGTTAGCCATAAGTTGTTTTAAAAGTTAGTCTAGAGTCTAGTTAGAATATATTAATAAAACAAATATTAAAAGTTAAATAGAGTATTGTAGAAAATTATATAAATTCGAATAGCGCTTTTGAGGTGATTTTTCATAAAAAACGGTGCTTTACAAATCGTCCAAATATTTTTATTATTATAAACATATTTTTTATTTTAGTTTCCGAGTTTTTATTCCTCAAAATTGTAAATTTCATTTACATACAAAAAACACACCGTTATGTACAAATTCGTTGAATAAATGGATTGTTCATTCTCTTGTACAGTTTCTCTTGTGTAACTACTAGCTTAGCTATAAAAAAAGATCATTTAGCTTGGCGTATTTCGGTATATTGCTCGCCATACATTCCGGTACATAGCGATGTACTGGAATGTTCGGCAAAATATGCTGAAACGGGACAAGCCAAATGATCTTTTATCTTTTAAAGCTAAGTGTGACGGCCCCTAAAGTTGTCCATAATAGGGTTGCTTCTTATTCATTCTATTCAACTCATTTATCTACCTTGAAATGAGTACCTATTGATATTCTGAAACGTATCTTGAAATGGTTTTAGCTGTATTTGGTGATCAGATCTGAACTAGGTAATTCCTAACCTTTGTCTTTTCCATTTCCTTATCATTAACCTAACCTAACCTAACCTAACCTTTGTCTTATCTATTTCCTTCCCCCTCCCCACTACTTTCAGCCTCGTATTGAGATGTGGTTGGGGATGCCATGGCCTCACTGGCTCTACAAGCGAGCAGTTAGGACTCTTGTGCGGTATTCATATTAAAATATGAAAATGAAATATTTGCCATGCTGTAAAGTAGACGGATAGATTTGACAATCGATATCCAAATCCAAATGCCCATAAACATAATTTAAGGCAATATGTAAAAGAGCTGCTCGATATTGTATCAATCCTTGACACTTAAAAAAAACTGTCTATTAACCGAAATAACCGTCACATTTAAAGAAAGTAAAATACTTGCAGAACTTAAAGATAACATTATGAAAATTGATTTAATTCACGTAAAAAATTAAAAATAAATAAATCGTGTTCCACGAATTAAACAATTTTTTTTTAACGTCACAAACACGATCTCAAAATCAAATACACCTTGAATCATCTATCCACACAACTAAATTTGGTATTAACTCATTACAATATACTGCATATAGACAATACAATGCATTACCTCATGAAATAAAGCAACCAGTAGCTAACAAAAAAATATTAATTAAAACGCTTAAAGAATATTTTCTGAAAATGTTTTTTTAAATTATTCGCTTTAAATGTTTTTAAATGATTCGCTCGCCTTCATACGTTTATTTTATTTTTTATTTTTATGTTTTATGTGTATCCTTGACAATGCATCTTTTTTTTTAACGTGTAATATCCATGTAAAATGTACTTATATGTGTCTGTCCTTCCCGTAGTGAGTTTGTTTCTTAACTCATTGGGAATAATGTGTTACCATGTTTTTTGTAATACATTATAATTAATTTAATTAATTTATTTATTGAAGTCCTTGTATTCTTTATTGAAACTCACATTGAAGGAATTGGTAAATTCATTACAATTTTTGTAATACCTAATGCATATGAAACTTTTAATTTACTTGTGATTATATTTCATTTGTTCATACTAAATCCATCTGTACTTTTTTATTATATCATAACATACTAATTTTTTATTATATCATATCATACTAAATCCATTTGTACTCTTTTATTATTTAAGGCTTCTAGTGCTACTTACATGTATATACTATTTCGGTAATTTAAATAATCTATTTATTTGATATTTAGCATCAAAATTATATGTATACAATGTTTGAAAATGTACCAATGTTGTCATTATGTACCTGCTGACAAACTACATAAGTAGTTTAGCGGGTTTATATGTAAATAAATAAATAAAAATAAAATAAATAAATAAATAATTGGGTTATGTTTTAAGACTGCAAAATGAGCTTCACAAATCCTATTATTATTATAATATCCCTTGATTTTTAGGGAATCCGCACTAGTTTTAAAATAAAGCATCGCAAACTGCCCACAAACTCAATTTATACTTCTCAAACGTATTTTTAATGGAAGGGATTAAGTGGTTTCCTGATTTCCCACCAATCGTTTTTAGCGACCCTATTCATCCCCTAATCGCATTTCCTCCCCCCTCTCCCCCCCCTTCTAACCCCACCGACAGTGGCAGTAATCGGCCGGTGTGAGTTACAATCTGTTAACTCCTCATTTCCACTGTTTAATTTTCATCGTTAAAAACTTTATCGATTAAAAAGAGTTTGCGTATATTGCGGTTGTTATAGAAGTTGTCAGAGAAACTCAGCAGGTTCTTTGGAAGTAATGGAGGCGGTGGTAGTGGAAGTTCTGGATTAGGAACAACTTTCTTTAATTGGATGAAATGCATGGGTAGATAGGTACGAAATAATATCCTCTGATTATATATTATCATGATATGTACCTATTGCATGACATGTAATGAGACACCCTGAGAAGCACGAGATCTTGCATATCGTAATGCAGGGAAAGAGAACCTCATGGCTGAAAAACCTGAGACTGTGGTTTGGACAGTCTACTGTAGAACTGTTCCGGGCCGCAGTAAACACAGTCCGCATAGCCAACGTCCGTTGAACGGACAGGGCACGAGAAGAAGAAGATTATTCAGGGTGTTAAGGGACGTACTTGACTTACTTTAACCAGTGATTCCTGACATTATTTGGAGTAAAAAATGTAAAAGAAATTTTGGTTTCCGGTGACTTTTTTTGACGACTTTTTTTTTCAAAATTTTTTTCTTCAAAACCAAACAAAAAAAAATTTCTTCCGCATGTCGTCACTGGTCACTCAGCCGGATGTCCGAAGAACCCCTTACTCCGCCTCCAACTGTTCAACAACTACCATTTTTTGTTTTTGTAGAAAAAAAAAAAACATCAAAGATGTCACCGGAGACCAAAATTTCATTTACATTTTTTTCTCCAAATAATGTCAGGAATCACTGGTTAAAGTAAGTCAAGTACGTCCCTTAACACCCTGTATACCTATTTGATTACTGGGGATATCCGTAATATGACGACGACTTCGAAGCAAAGTGAAAAGTTTGTGGGCTTTGGACCCAGAGGTCGCGCAGCGAAGGCCTGACTTAACTAGACTATTTGGCATTTCTCCTGTCTGTAAATTTGTGTGTTTTGTTCATTTTTGACATTTTAATGGTTCAGTAAGGTTATTATAATATAAAATATAAAAAAAATATTTTAATCGTCAGAAATTCCTTAGAAGTTTGATCGAAGGACGGGTTGTTTTACAGAATTTGAACAATTCATCAAATTTTAAAATTAAGATTCAAGTTCTGTGAAAGTTCTATGTTATGTTATGATTTCATCATGGACCTGTTGTTTCACCGTCCTTGGATAATAACATAACTCTAATGAATAATTCATCAAATTTACTGTTCAAATTCTGCGAAACAACCCGTCCTAAGTCTACCGATTAAAAAAATAAATAATGTCAGCCAAAAAAATTATTATTCTATACGATCTATTATTCAAGTTTCACACAACTTGAGGGGAAGTAACTAACACATATCAGTTTATCTCTTTAAAGGTTATTCAGAGTGGCCTTTCCATAACATGGCGGGGAAATGTATTGATTCCGACATACATAGCATTATGTGCGTACTTGTACATGGCACGCTGTGTACAACTGTACAGGTAAGGTAGAGGTAAGGCTCACTGACAGCTGTGTTTGGTTATTAAGCGCTAAGCAGGTAACCGCCTCGCGCCGCCATTTTGTCTTCAGGAAAGGTGAATGGGGTGAGCGGCGTGTATTGTGATAATGTCGGAAGCCGGACGCTGAAATTTTGTCTTTAAAACGTCACAACGAGCCTAGTCCGCACTTTATTTAGACCATAATGAGTCACGAATTAAAAAAAAACATAACACAATATCTACAACATATTATATATGTCATATGTACGGTCACAACTCGAGTTCGCCTCAGTAATTTGGAATCCTCAATATCAAACATATATTCATCGCATTGAAAATATCCAGAACAAATTTATAAAACACCTATCTTATAGTTTTAGTTATCATCGATTTGACCCTATCGCCTTATATAAACGCAGAAAAATCTCTGATGAATTATTCTGACACAAAATCGTGAACTGCCTTGTTGATTCATCATATCTGTTAGAAAATATTGCATTTCGTTGCCCCAAACAAAACACCAGATCGAACGACTTATTTAGAATACCACACAGTAAATCTAAATACGCGAAAAACTCTGTAATAGTACGTATCTGTGAAACTTACAATGCCTTGCGAGATGTAGACATTTTCAACCATGACTTGAAATCATATAAAATGCAGCTTAATAAATTAATGACTTAAAATACTTTTTTTTCTTCTCTTTTTTGTGAAAATTATATTATTATAAACCATCGTAAATAGTATAACCATGTTTGTTAATAATTTTACGTTTTTCGTTATTATGTTTTATGTTTTTCTTTATTATGTTTATTTAATTTTTTTGTCTTTAAAGTTGAGTAGGTAAAAATACTAAAGCAATATTTAACATAATGGAACTTAATTGGTCTAGAACATACATATTTTATTGTTATAAAATTATTTTACTGTATGACTGTTTGTTTCCTCAATAAAAAGAAATAAAAAATAATAAATAAGCTCATGGCGTTGACGAAGGAACGTATATATAGATTCGCCAGCCGATGGTCTTAGCCATCATCACAAATAATGTTTTAAAATATGTCAAGTTATTGTATCAAATAAGAACATAATAATACCATATCTAGTAAGTAGCGTGCAGGGAACAGGGCAACAGACAAGACGGTATTAAAGAAATAACAAAATTTAAATAATACAGTTTATTCAGGTATGTTTGTATTTAATTGTTTAAACTCAGACTCGAGCGTTTTGCATTTCGTATTTCTATAAATTTGTTTGTTATATTCCCTTTCCGGTTAGAGATGGTGGCCGTTTTAATCGATCGGTAAATGTATATATTTTTTAAACGTGATCGTAGCGGTCGTAATTAATTGTGTATTTAAACTTACAAATATTTTGATATCGAGTGAAATTTTGGTTAAGATTTATTAAATAAGAGAAAATTAGAACTGTACTTTTTTGGCCTTGAGGTCTATTGCTCACATAATAACTAGTTGTGAATATATGTATTGATATGAGGCCCATACAATCATTTAACATGGAATGAATTATTATTTCTTGTTAATTTAACTCGATACCTACATGATACCTAGTTTTGTGACCAGTTCTTAGCATTAACTAAATTGAAAAATCGTGTAATAATTTTTTTTGGCATTATTAGACATTATCAATATTTCTTACACTGTTTCCATGTAGAAAAAGTTTAATATTTGATAGCAATATCACAAATATTGGACGAACAAACTAAGCTTTTTCAGGGAATCAGTAATTGATACATTTTTCTTTTTTTCTTTCTCAAACGCATTTTTCGCGATAAAAGTTTTTAGTAAAGTTCGAGTACTCACCATCATACAGCACGCCGCGAACCAACTCCTCGTCAGACTTGAAGACTGCGTGCTCGAATGTCAAATTCAAACTACTCACTTCTTTTTCTACCACCATCACATTGCCTTCAAAATCATCACTTTTCACATTGCACTTCGAACTTTCCAATATTACATTGTCACTTTTCTCTACGCTCACTGGTTTCAAGTTCGAATTCACCACACTTGCGTTTCCCGCCTTCGCTATTTCAAATTGTTCCGTCACTCCGTCACTGTCATCGCGCTCGGCCGTCAGGGGGGTTCGACTGTCCCCGTAGTCCGGGGGGGACGTCGGTTGGTCCGGGGGGGGCCCGCTGGGGGGACCCGGAGAGCGCCCTGGCGCCGGATCACCGTCGGGAAACCCCCCGTGATTGTAGTTCGACGACTGACAAGAATTGGATATTTGAATGACAAAAACCGCTGTCAGAAGGACGCACCCGAAGTTGGAGAAGATGTTTTTCCTTATGCTGGCCACGCCTATGTTTCTCCATCTCTTTCTCGTCTTATTGCTTTGTTTGTCGTTTCCCTTTGAAGTACAGGAGCATTCCTCTGGAGCGGCACATTTGGGAAGCATCGTTATGTAAAACTTTCCTTTAATAATAATTAGAACATATTAGTTTTTCTCAGATTGACGACACGCCGTCACGTCGGTCGCCATGTTGGGCCGCACGCCATTCTCCCATTTTGCGGATCTGAAACGAAAACATTTTTATAAGCACTCAGTGTGAAACGGGGGGAAAGATTTAATCTGGGGAAAATATTGCTGTTTTATTTAAATGAGTCGAGTAAAAATGCAAAGCTTCCTCTGAAGCCTTCCTCTGGTTAATCTTACGAGCTTTGGGGATAATTAATGCAATGAGGGGTGGATTTTTATTCATTTTATCTACACGCTTAGAGATAATAATATCTGCTGGCGTTAGATTCTTTTTTAAAGAAGAAAAACAACAAAAACTCATATTTTGGAAATATAATTAAACTTAGAAGGTAAACTTGATAAAAAATACTTTTTGGTTAACTTAATTTATTATTATTGTACGCTTTTCAAGATTTGTTTTATCATTGAACAATCAAATAGCACATTTATTTATGATTTTTTGTATTTCTTGGGCATTAACTCTGTAACAATTTCTAGTCATTTTGTTTTTTGAAGAGTTTTATTAAATGTACATTTGTTACTTAAATTAAATTATTCCGCGACCGGTTTCGATACAACCGTATCATTCACGAGCAGAATTAAAACTAACTTAAAAAATAATATGCAAGTACCAAAGATTAATGAGGTGGGAGTAGTGGGAGGGATGATTTTGGGGGGAGGAGGAAAGCGGTGGGAGGAGTCAATATTATACGGAAACATGGTTAGTAAAGGAGATTTGCAAGGCGCTATTATTTTATTCACTAAATTAATTTTAGATTTAATTTTTTTGTTAATTTCGAGCGTTTCTAAAGCGCAAAGATTAAAGTATGAATTTATATTGCAATGCTTAAATTTTCTTTTTTCTTTATTGAAGCTATGGCCTGACTCTATTAAATGATTCGCAAATTCGGAATAATTATTATTTCTTAAACAAAGTTCATGTTCCCTGATTCTAGTTTTGAAATTTCTAGTTGTCATACCTGTTGGTAACCCTTAATAAAGAAAAAACAAAATTTAAACATTGCAATATAAATTCATACTTTAATCTTTGCGCTTTAGAAACGCTCGAAATAAACAAAAAAATTAAATCTAAAATTAATTTAGCGAATAAAATAATAGCGCCTTGCAAATCTCCTTTACTAACCATGTTTCCGTATAATATTGACTCCTCCCACCGCTTTCCCCCTCCCCCCAAAATCATCCCTCCCACTACTCCCACCAAATTAATCTTTGGTACTTGCATATTATTGTTTAAGTTAGTTTTAATTATGCTCGTGAATGATACGGTTGTATCGAAACCGGTCGCGGAAAAATTTAATTTAAGTAACAAATGTACATTTAATAAAACTCTTCAAAAAACAAAACATTTATTTATGTTTAAAAAGATATTTAAAAGATTCATAGCTCAAAACTGAAAAGATTTTTAGTTGACCTATAAATTTCAGAAACAACAATTAGCGTGACTTTAGGAATGTAGTCAGATGCCATGTAATCAGATTTAAATAATTTCAAATAAAGATGTTCTGATTAATTTAATTTCATAGCCTGGGGAGGAGCAAACGCTGCCAGATCGAAACGATCTTTAAAGCCCAGAAACTAATTATAAAGATTATTCTAAAACTACAGATCACAAGCAGTTCGGATGAAATCTTTAGGAAAATCGGTGTTTTGGACATTAGGCACATGCCAAAAATATACTAACTTATCTATTCAAACATGACAATATGCAAACTGTTCGTAACACGAGAACCAAAGGGCAAAATCTCTTACTTATCCCTTTCGCCAGAACAACGCAAAGAAACTTCGGGTACTTTGCAACAAAACTTTATAATACACCTCCACTGATCATTAGACAGCACAATAATTACGTAAAATACAAATCAGATACCAAGTCTTGGATCACTAGCAAAGACAGATCATATATTAACAATATTTTTAGAACCTCCCAATGCTTTCCCATCGGTACGATGTTGGTTGTCCTTGTACTTTTACTTTAAATGTAAATAAATAACATTGTTGTTGTTATCCTTATTTTTGTGTTAAACTAATTATGCTAAAATGCGCTTACTCTCAACACAGGAATTCCTAGTGAAACAGGCATAGCACAATCCCCTTTGTAGCTTAATAAATAAAGATTATAATAATTAAAATAATAATCAACAAATTTATGTACACTATATGTTGCATTATTTTTAGTTAACCAAAATCTCTCGAAATCTCCAATGAAATTACTTAGTATGATTAGATGTTTTCGACGTAAAAAAACTTCACTAATTACTCCTTTGTCTTGTCTTTTGAAAACATAACAAATGGAATTTATCCGCATTTTCTTCATCTTGAATTTAACAAAGAATGACATCTTGGATTTCTCAATTTCACTGTTCCCAGTTGAGAAGTCAAATGACCCTTTTTTAGTAAGATTAAGTAGTCGTCGCGCCGTTCCCAGTTCGACGTCGGAATTCATAGCAGACATTGGAAAGGGATACAATATAGCCTGTACTAGGTTGGTCCATACTACATTGGAATGTTGACCGTGTTCGCGTTCTAGGAGTTCACAACTCAGCAATGATTTACTTACACATAAATACTAACACATCATTTATATAAGAACGTACACGTGATGGTTAGAAATATCTCATTAATTAAATTATGTATTTCTTAACGAACTTGCGTCCAGGTTACAAAATCAGTGGTACGAAATTAAAATAAAATTGTAAATTACAAGAGTAAAGGATGGCATTTCAAAGAAATGACCTAAGGCTGAGATAGTGGTGGTAGGAGGTTCTGAAATTATTGTCGGGTTATTCGTAACCCGATTTTTTTATTTTTTTATTAATAAATTCCTTTATTATTTATTTACAGTTTTTACATTTTTAAATTAAGTCCCGTTAAACTGATTGACATCATTTTCGTTATTTGTTTTTGGGGTGTTATGCCGTGTTGCGCTACCTCCTTCTTAATCCAATGTTTCGGGCATCGTTGCAGTGTCCATCATCAGGGCAGATCCGGTAGATGTAATAACGAAAATACTTTTGGCCGTGAAAATCTTAAAACGTATCTGATTGATATCAGTTTGTCAACGGGTTATTTTGGCATTCACATTTTTTTTATTATTGCCATTATTGAAAAAAATTCGAGTGCAGTATACACGCGGTAGAAGCAAAACTTTACCAAAACAAAATCAACCAATGGTTGAAGAGTTAGGTCATAATCAAAGCGAGCAATGAGCGCAGACCAACGTAATTTCCGTTTCATATTTCAACCAAAAGGAGCCTTTAAAAGTGACATCATAATCAAAGCGGTCAATGAGCGCAGTTGATGCGTCGCAGGTGCAGTAATCGTTTTTTCCCTTTCATCCGAAATCCAAATCACAGCGGTACTATAGAAGTTTCACTTTAAAAAAACATGGTTGACTTGAGTTGTACGAGTTATTATCAAATTTTCAATAGAAATACGGTTAGGTGGTTTCATTACATTGGACGTACAAGCTTTAATGACAAAATATTTTATACACAAAAATTAACAAAAAAATAAAGTGTGTTATTGTTGGCCAACACGATGCCGTGTAATGAAATAATCATTTGCACAAATGTAAGGAGATGAATGACAGGTATATCATAAAATTAATCACCTACTATATAAAACAACCTACTATAATACCTAACAGGTCCCGGACTGGTGGATTATATTCTCGCTACCGCTCCAATTAGAGACTTCAACTCTGAATTGAAAATTTTCATCTCTTAATCTGACCAGTTTAAGTTACCAGTTTACAATTTGGGAGGCGGGAATGGGTACCGCCGCCCCGGGAACCTTTATTGGATAACCAACTCCTCTGCCATAGGTCACCCCAAGTGGTTCGCTACGTTTGGTGATTTAGCAGGGGTGCCCGGGTTCATGGGGTGAGGTTTGTCTAGGTCTTGGAGGCGGATGACCGGGACACACTGAACCCCAGATTCCTACCCACCCCTTAAACCCTTTTCCTTCCCAGAACTCTCCTCTCCTTCCTTTCCTTAAAAAAACCCCGCTACACAGCATCCCCAAAGATGACATAGGCCCTGATGGAAATTATTTTCCTCAGGGCCTCCTGTGTGGAGCTCATGTAAAAAAAAAAAAAAAAAAGTTTTACATAATGTTGGATGTAATATTGTTTCTTTCTTCCCTCCTGTTTCATTCTGTCCTATTTTTATCACAGCAATCTTCACCCCCAATATGTCTAACAAAGGGGTGACATCGTTCCATCGGCTCCGGGCATTTGAAATTACCCATTATTAAAAATAATATTTTCCATTTTCCGATGCCCGCTCTTTGTCTTATCGCCAAGGCTGTGCGGCACTATGGACTGACTGCATTTAATGTACCAGTCACGCAACTAACGATGCCACCAGCCGCGCGGTGTGACCTTGCCTTACCTCGCTTTTCAACAACTTGTATAAGGGGTGGGAATGTATTATATACGTACTAAAATAAGCCCCTACCTACAGCACTACTTTATTCCTTGTAGAAATATCACTGGGCACAATTCCCAGTAAAAGCTTACTGGCAGAAAAGTATTCTCACATTTTCTATATCAATGTTAAGACTGTTATTGGGCAGACGATAGTTTCGTAGAATCTACGGCCATTTATAATTTTCAGAAATAAAGTAATAGATTCCAAATAAAAACTTCGACGAATTAGAATTTGAGTTACGAAATAACATTCTGAAAATGATGACAAATCGTGAAAACTTTAGTGCTTTTGTAGCTCGTTCCAAAGGGCTTATTGTCAGATTATATCAAACGAATTTTTGTTCCATTTTCACGAAGCCTTCATAAATTTAGATATCAGGATTTAGATTCTAGAGTTCCAACTATCTGCGTCTGGAGCCAACTCCAGAACTATGGAACCAATAACTCCACACAGGAGGCCCCGAGAAAAATAATTTCCTTCAGGGCCAATGACATCTTTCAGGATGCTGTGTGGAAAGATCAATGACGCTAGTTCCTTGGAGCATCTTCCACCTGACATGACGCCTGTGCTAAAAGCTTGCAATCCGTTTGTTAAGTTAGGGAAAACTAAAAAACAGACCGCCCGTTTCTCCAGTCATGAATTTTTCAGGTATTTGGGTCTCCAGATCAGAAGTGGCTACCAAATTCAACTGTAGAGCGCACTTGCAATTTGTACAGGTTCAGCAGTAGTGTACTGCAGGTTATGTACACCCAGTTTCTGAGAGGCTAACTTGAGACTGGCTTCGTGGCCGTTTCGCAATAATTTTGCAACATATATTTAAAAAAATTACGTGCTTGTAAATTATAAAACAAATGTAAGTAATGAGAACTTGCTAAAGGCAGTGCCTGTGTGCTGCATTTATTGAATGTGAGAAAGCCTTAGTCTTTTTTATATGAATACCTCACAAGAGTCCCAGCCGCTCCCGTCTGGAGCCAGTGAGACTACGGCATCCCCAATTGGGGTATGTTGTGAGGCTGAAGGTAGTGGGGAAGGAGATGAAGCAGAGGAAGGTGGGAACGTACCTGGCTATTCAGATCTGGTCACCAAACACGGCTAAAGCTATTTCAAGCAACGTTTCAATTCCGAATGGTGGTCTTACACCAGGGCAATACAGAGAGTATTTTCCACTCGCCCGCAAATAAGTATACTATTTATTTTTTTTAATTAATTAATTGTGAAATAACACAAATTAATTAAATAAAAATTATTTTACGCCGGTATTTGATCCCGCGACCTTCGGATTGCGAGTCAAGAGTCTTACCCCTCGACCACGCCGGCCGTCATGAATCGACCTCTCCCTCATGTCGGCAATCCACAAAGACACGGGAAGTCCGTAAGAAAGCAGTTTTTTGACAAGTGCTCGGTGGCGATCACATCTAGGAGGTTTTGGCCAAACCCGTTGGATTTTTAGGTGGCCGTGCCATAATAAGCAACGATAGTTTGCAAATGGCGGCGGTTTATTTAGATACTCATTTGTAAGGCTGTTTTGCTTTTTGTTTTACTGTAAGCATACAATAACTTTATTAAAAAAATATTTTATTTAAATTTAAAAAAAAACAAATCTGAATACACTACTGCCCAACATAAATACTCGACCAGGGCAATAAACCAAAATGTACTGGTTTCTCACAGTTGAACAGAGGGTTATTAAATTCCGTACTATGAAACTCTGCCAAATCAAACAAAAAATAACGGAAATTAATATATATAAAACAAAGAGAAAAACATGGCTGAGAGACCAAAGACAATCAACTTAAAAATATTAGAAGACGATGTAAAGGAAACATGAAAATAATTACAATAGTTTAAAAAACTACAGACTACCTCAGAACATATACTTTTTATACTTTTCCTTTATTCATTCGAACCATACCATATTCATACTTAATCCTGTCCATCCAGCTTAGAAGAAGTTATTAAAATCATAAAAATCCAAAAACTTCAATATCTTGGACATGTGATGAGACATCCAGAGAAGTACGAGATCTTGCCACTCATAATGCAGGGAAAGATTGCCGGAAGACGGGGCCCTGGAAAAAGGAGAACCTCATGGCTGAAAAACCTGAGACTGTGGTTAGGCCAGACTACTGTAGAGCTGTTCCGGGCCGTAGTAAGCAAAGTCCGCATAGCCAACATGATAGCCAACGTCCGTTGAACGGACAGGGCACAAAAAACAGAAGAAGATTATACTTTATTCCTACACACGTATAAGCTTTGCCATTGAAACTAAAAAAAATTATACACCTTCTCATTACACACTTATGCATTTTGGAAAATTACTTAGAGATAGAACAATTAACTAAAATCAAAAACACCACGATTACCTTGCTTTTGGCTTGCCACTTTGGGATTTCTACAGCGCGTCTATATACAGGGTGTTAAGGTACGTACTTCACTTACTTTAACCAGTGATTCCTGACATTATTTGGAGTAAAAAATGTAAATGAAATTTTGGTCTCCGGTGACATTTTTGAAGTTTTTTTTTTTTTCTACAAAATCATAAAAAAACGGTAGTTGTTGAACAGTTAGAGGCGGGGTTAGGGGTTCGTTGGACACCCGGCTGAGTGACCAGTGACGACATGTGGAAGAATTTTTTTTTGTTTGATTTTGAAGAAAAAATTTTTGAAAAAAAAAAAAAAGTCAAAAAAAGTCACCGGAGACCAAAATTTCATTTACATTTTTTACTCCAAATAATGTCAGGAATCATAGTTTAAAGTAAGTCAAGGGACGTACATGACTTTTCAACCGGTAATTCCTGACATTGTATGAAGCAAAAAATGTTAATAAAATTTTAGTGTTCGGTTTCTTTTTTTGGGTGTAATTTTTTTTTTAATTTTCTTTAAAACCAAGCAACAATCAATCATGGATCCATCTGATTTTAGGATTGGCTTCACTATGTGGCTAGGCATATCATGATCGGCTAGGCTAGGCGCATCGCCTGATTTTACGATAGGCCTACAATATATTACTAGATGAATTGTACAACAATTTATATACTTTCCAATGCAGGGTTTCGATACAGCTACCTCGAATCAAGAGGCAAGGAAGGCCGTTCTCCCATGAAGATCGCAAAGTATTAACCCAGCGCAAATGATGGGAAAATCTGAAAGTCGTCGAAAACTAATCGACTGGGTTGAACCATGTCTGAATAATAGACTGCTGAAAACTTAGCCCAGATTAATTACAGTTAACTCAACTCTCAGAAAATATGGCTTAAATGAGTTTGTGTAACGTGGAAACATGCTCTGCATTAACTAGAGCGTTTATTAAACGCTTGATGAGGCAATGCTCAGACACATTTGAAACTTTGTTCTACTAAATACGCGTGAACCTTATATTATTTGTTGGACAACAATTTATAATTGAGAGGATTTATTGTTGGACCCGAATTCGGAAAAGACGACGGAGAATCCGCCACCGTCTTAATGAACTGCTGCCATCGCATAATCTCAACGACAGTAAAAATAAAAAAAAATATGATGGTCATTTGATGACAACGTTCCTAAATTTAATGACAACTGGGCCTAAACAAAGTTTATGGAAAATACGAGGGTATAATTCCTAGTCTAGCAATAAAACGATGAGGGGTGGTGAGGAAAATTTATAAAATACTAGCAGACCCGGCCACACGTTGCTGTAGCTAACGAAACACAACGCCATTACCCAACCTTTATAAAATCCACACCACCCGCTTGCCAGCTGCCCGCTGCGCGCTGCCCGCTGCCTGAATTGAATATTTGAATTTCTCGGCTTTTCTCTACTATAATAAGCATGTATTATATATATAAACCTTCCTCTTGAATCAACTATATTATTATTATTATTTTTTATTTATATAATAATATAGTTAGCGATCACCACTAATTATACAATGCTTGCAATGCTACATTGGATATTTGAAAAGGGAAAATCAAATATCTAGGACACCTATTTTTCAATTTCTTCCGTAGAACGAATTTCAAAAGCGACTATAGTACGGCCCGCCAGCCGTTTTTTTAATCGCACAAAAATACGTTTTCTTTGAATTTCTCGGCTTTTCTCTAATGTACTTGACATACAAACATTCCTCTTCAATCACTTTATCTATTGGTGAAAACCGTATGAAAATCCGTTGCGTAGTTTAAAAGATTAACGCGCACATACATTTTGAGCGACTTCATTTTATACTATGTAATGATACATTTGTATTAATTGTTCAATGTTCATTGTTCATGTTTCGTGAAATAGTGTGTATTACAGTAAATCCTTATAAAAATATATATTTTTCTATATAATTATTAGTTAGTTTTCATTATGCTTTTGGGTTTACATCCTGACAGAAATATGTATGGGACATGGAAATATGTTATTTTGCGGCCGTACCACAGAATATAAAAAATAGTTTCCATACTATATGTGGGCTTATAAGATTTTATTTCTCGTGTGTGACTAGCTTAATAAATAATTAAGCCTTCTTCCCTTGCTTTGCAAACCTGATGCTTAGATTTGTAAGTTAGTTTCAAGTAAAATTTTCCTGATATTTATACATATATAAGCAGTTATTACAACCATTAACCTTTCCTGGTCTGTAAAGTGTAAATACTACACATTGCTGCTAATAACTTTTATATCTCTATAAATATAATGAATTCTGGGTTCAAATTTTAGGTATTCCTCCGTTATACATTTACGCACTGAATTAAAATTTAATATTTTAAATAGTTAGCAAATTCAATTCAAAATCAGAGATATTTTGTTAAATATCGGGAATAAACCACAAATACAATCAACCGTGTGCCAGTGTGGACCGTGATACGCGAAGAGTGTGCGGGGGGAGATGACACGCCATGTGACGTCTCGCTCTACTTCGCTATACGGGAACACGAGAAACAGAGACCGCCGCCGTGCGCAGTTGTGTTTCGACCACATGCATAGCTGTATGTATTGGGTAGCAGTCTAGCACTATTCTAGCTTCTAGCGCCTCAGTCGTTCGCGGGCAATCGTTTGAGATGGTCTCCTCGCCCGTTTTTTGAGCAACAGACGATGGTTTTTTCATGTTTTCAGCAATTAAACTACAATTATTATCACTTTTAACACAAATTATGATAAACAAAAGCGATTAGCTATGAATGTTGATATATTTCCGAGATAAAATCGCTAATTTTGACACGTGAATTGATTACACAGCACCGGAGCGCGCGTTTTTTTTAGCACAGTAAGGGAAAGGTTAACAATACCAAAATTGTCAATTAAAACATTTTCCTTCTTATTTGTTTAGCGGTGAAGCAACTTTTATCAATTCTGGCTTCTGAAATAATAAATTCACCAAAAACATGCAACTCTTCACTACCTTCAGCTTCACAACGTATCCCAATTGGGGATGCCATAGTACCTATCACTGGCTCAAGGAGTTGGGAGCAGTTGGAACTCTTGTGCGGTACTTAAGTAAAAAAGGTGACTACATAAAATACACTACGGAACACATTAATAAAATCTTTAAAAAGTCTTGTATAGAAATTTAAACGACGATATATATTCCATACTGCCAAAAAATCTCTCTTCACCGTACTCTTTTCAGTTGATATTTTGATGGAAACTTAGTACGAGTAAACTACTAAAATACGTTTCGATTTAATTTTGAATCAAGTGTTAATTAGCATTGTTTTGTCAGCAAATACATGTTTGTTTACAAACCATTAGCGTTATTTATTACTTTCTAGAATTTCACGCGCCGCGCCGCCACCGAATCAACCATTCTCGTCATTTACCTACTCTGTAGTCTGCCTAAACCGAACTCCACTGAAATCAATAAGCTACAACTTGAAGTGGGGCAAACCGAGCTAATGTTCTACATACAATAATTAGTACTGTTTGAAAAACATACTAAATGTCGGTTAACAATTCCTCGGGTATTTTTGTGCACTTTACCACACAAACTGAGCGTACTCCTAAATGTAACTGTATATTATTTTATTTTATTTTGTTTGGGAGACCAACAGTTTACATTAATTACAGAGCATAATAATATTTGAGTCACAATAATTATATCATTTACAGTTTTCTAGGTGGGTAATTGTCTCTCCTTTTGTATTACGGTGAGATAGGTACGTATGATTTAAGCATTTGAAATAAGCACCACCACGCTTTGTATTTGCATTTAAAAATTTACAATACATTTCCAAATAATTGTAATATATTATAGTTAATTGTAGTTATCTCTACATATTATAAATATAGTCCTCCGCCGCGTCTGTCTGTCTGTTCGCGATAAACTCAAAAAATGTTACGACTGAACGGATTTTCATGCGGTTTTTACCAATAGTGATTCATGGGGAAGGTTTAAGTAAATTGGTTGAAATATGTAATATATAAAGGAGAATGTCTGTATGTGGTGGACGAGCGGGCTAGCAAGTAGGCAGGGTAGATTTGACTTGTATGCAAAGGAAGGTCACTGTCAACTCTGTGTAAAGCCCGGGCATCGCCGGGGACTTCAGTTAGTGAAAGTATATGAAACAAAAAATGAAGTAACGATTACCTTTATGATACGTTTGTGTAATTACGTAAGTTTTTGGACTACGTAAAAAGTCCTATTTCTACAGATTATAGGAAAAAAAACGATCAGTTTTCCTGTTTTTCAAATCAGAATTTCAATATTTTTAAAATAATACATCATTTTATAATATTAAAATTTGAAAGAATCGTTCAACTGCATTAAAAAAATTATTTCGTTTTGGTATAGGTACATTCATAATCAGCGAATCTATTTTTAAATTAATTGTTGTTTTAGTAAATATCAAAATATCTTAATTTGAATAAGAAATTTATTTAAAAAAATGCAAAAATGAGTACTTAGCACAATATCTATTTAAAATAGTTTGTATGAAACTAAAGCACTATTCTCACGGAGCCAATGGAGGCTCAGTGAATAGTGAAAATTCAATCACCGGTAAATTATTATTGGCGGGGAGTTTTGTACAAAAAGGCTGTAAAACTTTGACGTCCTATGATTGGTGCGGTGTGCGGTGTGAGGGGTGCAAACCCGTCTCCACCCCCCGCCCTACCCCTTCCCCGTGGCGGCAGCGTGCAGCGGTAACACGGCGAGCGATGAATATGTGAGTTTTTGTGGCGCTAATTGGAAATCAATATGGTAGAGTTCTTTTTAAACATATCGATATCACGTGTTGTTAGGTTGCTTTTATTTTTATCTGCCGTATTAGAATAGTGAAGACGCTTATAGTGAACTGGGGAACCGCATAAAGAAAGCTTTTAAAATATCAACATTTAAAAAAGTTTTAAATAGAGACATTGTCGTTCCGGGTAATGATGTGACTCTGGTGAAAGGGGGTAATTAAATTTGTTTACTAATCATTGAGGAAGGTATTCTGAATGACTCCTGCGAGTATGTCTCTCACGCAAGGGCAAGGGCAATTGAGAGTTGTAACTCAATGTTATTTTGAGATAATTTGATTATAGGTCTGGTTACCACGAATTCAATTTTCACAATGCGCTATGGGGCTTTAAGAATTGTTTTGATTGTTTTTAAAATTTATTAATTATATTTTAGTTAACAAATTACTTTTTTGCACTAATTCCACACGGAAGGCTCTGAGAAAATCTCTCAGGGTCCATTTCAACTTTGGGGATGCTGTGTGGAGGGTCTTTTTATGGAAATGAGGGAAAGGAAGTTCTGGGAAGGAAAAGGGTATGAAGGGTGAGTAGCAATCTGGGGTCAATTTGTCCTGAACATACGGACGTTTGAATCCATCGCTCCCACTGCGGTTCAAGGCGATGGTTCAGGAGAGTCCGGCTGGAGTGGTCAAAAGGCTTCGCTCAACCAGTCTCGATCCGGCCCGCCACATAGTAGGTGGGCATATGCATCCGTCGCCGAAACCTAGACAAATCTCGAACCATGAATCCGAGCTAAGTAACCGAACGTAGCGAACCACTTGGGGCGACCTATGGAAGGGTGTTGGTTATCCAATACATGGTTCCTTAGGCGGCGGTGGCCGTACCCGCCCCCCCCCCAAATTGAACATTTTCTATATTATATTATGTTCTCTTGGTTAATGTAGCTCCCACAATACATAATGAATCTACCAATAAGTATGTACTTTATAGTTTTCAGTAGCGCATTGTAATAATATTTCATCTCTTTGTTGAGTAAACTATTTTGATATTTGCTTTATTGGCTTTGTCGTTTTTTTGGTAGTCTGATTTCATTGTAAGTGCTTGAGTTAATTAGGATTACATTTATTTTAAAAGTATTCGACAACTGAAATAATAATACACATAAAATCAAAATTCAGATGTTTAAAACCTTGGATTACCAAAGGACTTATAATATCTATCAGAAACAAAGAAAAACTTTATAAAATAACTTTAAAAAATTCCCACGATGAAAGAGCATTTTTTTTCTATAAAAAAAAATAAAAATAAATTAACATCCTATATTAAAAAAAGTAAGAAAGAGTTTTTTTTTTAATAAAATACTATCTTCAGAAAATAACCATAAACAAATGTGGAAAACTGTGAATTTGGCCATAGACAAAAAAAACACAAAACATTAAGTACATCCAACATGATAAAAACATTATTGATGCCAATATACAGCCCAAACAATGTGCAAACATATTTAATTCCTTCTTTGCAAATGTTGGAAAAAATCTTGCAAAAAATATTCATAAGCCTATTCGTATTCCTATTAATAAACTCGTAAAAACATAAAAATAAAAATTTACAGAAACGTAATATACTTTCAACATTTGAAATAACAACAGAATGTGAAATCTTAAAAGTAATAGAAAATATGAAAGGAGGTTCGTCTCCCGGTTTTGATTCTATTACGGCACACATGTTAAAATCTATGAAATGTTACTTAATAAAACCCATCACTCATTTAATAAACTTGAGTTTAACGAAAGGAATATTTCCAATGAACTAAAAAAACACAATAATCTCACCTATTTACCAATCTGGTGATCCACACCAAGTAACGAATTATCGCCCAATTTGTCTAATTTCTAACATAGGAAAGATCTTTGAAAAAATAGTAAAAAAAACAATTGGTAAATTTCCTACATAGTAATAAAATACCACACAAAAACCAGTTTGGTTTTATTAAATCACTCAGCATACAAGATGCCATTGCTAACGTAACTTCATACATTTACGAATCATTAGATTAGGTAAAAAATGTGCGGGTATATTTATTGACCTCAGAAAGGCATTCGATAGCATATCCCATGAGATGCTATTAAAAAAATTAAATGATATTGGCATAAAAGGCAACGCGATTAAATGGATCACCAATTACTTAAAAAACTGCCCTCAAGTGGTAAAAATCAATCGTGTTAATAGTGATCAAGAGATTTCAAGCTTTGGAATCCCCCAAGGTACAGTGCTTGGACCAATCCTATTTACCATATATTTACTTAAACGATTTTTTTTTCAACATCTACATGGTCAAATTACATCATACGCCGACGATACAGTATTAATAATAAGTGTAAATACTTGGGAAAATGTAGAATTAAAGGCCACAGAAGACATCAATACGCTTAAGAATTTTTTCGACACTAATTATCTATCACTAAATAGTGAAAAGACATTTGTAATTCCTTTTGCAATCCATCCAAACGACGCTCCCAAAAATTTTAACATTATCATACACGATAACACTAAAATTCATAGCCAACATTATTGCAAATCAAACTGAAATAATATTAAAAACAACAAATAAAATTAAATATCTCGGAGTAATTATTGATAAAAATCTGAAATGGAAAGAAAAAATATGTCAAGTAGTAAACAAAATCAGAAAATTAATATATATGTTTTTAAGAATTAGAAATTTTCTGTCGATAAAAAATCTATATTTAATCTACTATGCCTTAGTTCAATCCACTTTACAATACGCTATTATTAGTTGGGGATCCGCGTATAAATGTAACCTTCTTCCAATAGAAATTGTACAAAGAACAAATATTAAAATTATATTAAAAAAATCCTTAGACTACCCAACAGAACGCCTGTTTGAAGAATTTCAAGTACCCACATTTAAAGATTTATATATTAAAAATTCATTAATTCAAATTATAAAAGAAAAAGATAAATTTCCATTTTTAAATGAAAACAGAACTCGACTTAAACATGTTTTTCTATGCCCAGAACTAAATACGTCTTTTGCACAGCATCATTACACTTACCAGGGAAGAACTTTTTTCAATCGACTACCAGAAGAAATCAGAAGCATTAATGATAAAACCCGAATACTGCTCTCTCTCAGGATACATTTTAAAAATATTCTTAAGAAAAAAACCACAGTCACTTAATTAATCTTACAAAATCTTTAGTTTTCGATAACATTCTTTCTTTTTTTAAATACACACTTTAATCAAAATAAATACTGCAGCTCAAATATATTTATGAACAATGAATTATTTAAGTTAGTAATAACTAATAACATTAATGTACACTCCCCTTCCATACACAAGCACATGCTTTCAATGGAAGGTAGTAAAAAAAAAAAAAAAAAAAACTGAGATGTATAATTACCATACATATACCATGTAAAACATAATATTAAAAATAAAACATTATTATATCTCTGCAAGAAAAAAAAATGTTTTTTTGTTATTTCACGTATAAATGTCATTGCGTTCAAGGTCAGCATCTGTTACTGATGGCCAATTTAATTCCTTGTAACATTTAAGTTACTTTTGAAAATCCATTTCGCCTAAGTATTATATTAATAGCTTTATATTTGGAAAATTCGCAACTTATTTTGTTCTCTGTCGCTACATATTTAAAGAATCTTTGCAGTATTTAAAATGTGGAGCAATAATAATGGAGTTGTATGTAGTGATCGCAGTTTTCCTGGAATTTTTTTGACGAATTCTTCCCAAAAAAGTAATCTTTTAGCAATTTCCTTTTGTACATGTATACTCAACATGTCTGTTAAAGGTTAGTTTGGAATCTGATTTCCACCCGAGCATTTGGTATTTGGTTTTCGATTTGGCCGTTCGATTTTTTTAATAATTAGCTGGTTCCCGGCATGCGTTGCAAAGCCATATTCAAAGAAATAAATTGTTTCTCCCTGCATGTCCTTTCCCGTGTGTCCCGGTTCCCCTCCCGCATCCCCTTCCCCTCCCGCGTTCCCCTTCCAACTTCCCTGCCCACTCTCTCCCCTCTCCCGCTCCCCCGTCTCGCAAACCTCCCTTCCGCGTTCCATATATTCAGTCCCAGTACATTCAGACAGCTCGCGTGCCACCTATTATAATTTTTTTCTTCAAATTTTCATTTTACTTATATCACAAATATTCATTTTTGTATATTATAAGAAAAATCAATCAAATTTGGTATCTAGCATAAGAACCTATTTAAAATATCTATGATTTAAAAAATCAATGGACAATTTTGTAATACAAAAAAACAGCTGCCTGCTAAATTCAATTTCATCAAACGCGCGAACTGTCAAACATGCGAAGTTAAAATAGTTGTTAAGTTTTCTGAAATTATTCAATTTTATTAATTTTTCTTTCCGTAAGAACTCGTATATATAGATAATTTAACATATTAATTTGGAAACATATGAACTGCTTACTTCGGTTTATAGCCAATGATTAGCCAATGATATAGCCATCGTAATTTCACCGTTAATCTATATTTTTAGGTTCTATAAGTAATAATTAAATTGCTCGAAATGCCAAAAAATGTTTACCGTATACACTCCGTCGTTGTTAAAATTGTCGAAAATGAGGCAAATTGTGAACGTATGTCTGCACCCCTCCAAAGGAAAAATACAATAATTATAATAAATCTCCCTCACACGTGTAAAGAAAATGCAACGAAATTCACACAAGTAAGTGGAAAAGTAAGAAAATCACAAAAAATATAAATCCGTACACAACGCCATCTCTAATACTGACAAAAACGAAACACGGACAGTTGCGGATCGATAATTTCTTCATTGTGTAATTTTTAACTTAATAAAAAAACTTTATTTAATTCAGCTAATAGGTTAACACAACAGTTATTTATTCCGAGGCGGTATAAAGTTCGCCGGTTCAGCTTGTAATATACAGATAAAACAAAAGATTGTCGTATTCTTATACGACAATCTTGCGTAATGTTGCGTAATGTTGCTACGACATTACCAATATATTATAAACAACTATTGTAATTTTGCATGTTATTCAAACTATTGAAAAGTTTTTTTTTTTTTTTTTAATTGTAAGTCTAATAAGAAAAAAAGACGTGTTAAGCTATCGAGTTTAATTTTTCATTTTCATTTTAGTTCTTAAAATTCTTAAAATATAGTCTAAAAATTTTTAGTTTAAATACACTTTTTTTAAATTCCTATAAATCCCTCATGTAAATTTAAAAAATCTAAAAAACTAGTTTTCTTGGAATTATTATATGTCTTTCGTTAATTTTAGATAAATAAATCACAAAAAACGTGCTTATTTTAATTTTACTGGAGCATAAATTCATGGGGGACCTAGGTCCCCCACAGGTGAATGTTGTAGGCTGAAAATAGCGAGTGTTGCCGAGGGTTAATTTTGTTTTCACTTCAGACCTTCTTAAGTACAATTTTCTTAGATTTTTGTATTTAATTTCAGCTATTTATTTTTAGCCATCTTGATACATTATTCACTCTCCAAATATACAAACGCTGCACCACTGTGTAAAATAATGAAAAACATGTTTAACGCTAGTCGAGAATGTATAAAAAAGACATATACATCGGGTCAAAAGATTTGTCTTTACAAATAACTCGCTGCGTCCCCGAACCTGGAGTTATTCAAATCCGTTATCTGTTAAAAAAAGATTTTGCTATTAACCTGATCCGTTTTTTTGCATTTCACGTATTTTTATGGAATAAATGTATATATTTTGCAATGTACCGTAAGGGAATACGCGGACAAGATTACAGCGATGACTTGTGATCCAGGCGAAGGTTGGCTGAATGCAAGAATACAAGAAGAAGCCACACCTTGTGGCTTCGAAACTTGCGTAACCAGTGACAAGTGACTAGTGGCTAGTGACTAGTGCACTGGTTCCGAGTTGCTGACTAAAGATTGAGCTGATGACAGCCAATTTCTCATTGGGTATATATACACAGTAACTAAAGATATTTTGTTGTTTATGGAAATTAAAGCGAATTTGATAAATAAAAAAAATGGAAGGCGCTGCAATTTTCTAAATTCTTTCTAATTTCTAAAGTGGCAATATTGCTCAAATGAAAAAAGAATGCATCTGAAAAAAGCACCATGGCCCGGGTAGTTATCGTAAGTAGTGTATGAGCTCTCACGTGAGGGTTGAGGGTTTCTACAGAGCAACTGTCCCCGCAAATCTCTCCACCTCCGCCATTACCGAACAATGCGTTTGGTTACTTATCTGACCTTAACAGCCCGATTAACATGTTAAATGTGACCCGCGCTCATATTTTGGACGTGGAATGTCTGCGTCATTTATTAAGGTTTTTCATCATCTCGGATAAAATCAGAGTGAAAAATAAGGCGCCTAACAGTTAATCTTGTACGATATGAAGTCATAAATCATTAAGCTGTCAATATTTCACGGTGAAGCGTCTCATAATTTTGATATTTCATTCGGCATCATGTTCTCGCCTGAGCAAACCATCGAGTTTATTTGTGTTGGCTAAAGACGGGCTGACAAAAATATCGTTCACTCAATTGCTCTTCGAACTTAATATTGATTTTCTTTATTTCGTATTCCTACTTTAGTTGGTGTTTTTTGCTTTTATCGACGTTCATCGTCTACAGTGCTCCATTTCTCTTTCTTTCATAGATCCCATCCCCACACACTTACAATATATTTGTTATTTTTTATTTAACAACCAAAATATTTTCGTTTTTTGTTTTAGGCGTGTTATGCCGTGTTGCGCTACCTCCTTCTTTAGCCAACGTTTCGGACAGCGTTGCAGTATTGCATCGACAAATCTGCCGGATCGGCCCTGATGATGGACAATAGAAAAATAGTTCAATCGGTCGGCAAAACTAGTTTAACGTTAAAAAAAATGTAAGAAACTTACAAAACAATCACCAAACGTTAATTTCTGATGTGCGTTTTTTTTCATCTGTTACTGGCCTTCACCCTCCAAGGGTGTTCTAGGTCATCGATTCAATTGTAGAGAGAGAGAAGGTCGATTTATATATTGATTTTATTAAATGAGCAAATTTCAAAATCATTGATAAGATTGGAATCGAGCAGACTTAGAAAAGATGAGATATACAATGGAAGGGAGGCAATTTTAGATAAGGCTTGGTGGAAGAGAGGATGCTGCGTTAAATTATTCACGTTCAATGAAGTCAAATTTACTTTTAAAATTGGCACTGATTGTGTGAATAATGATTCAAACAAGCGACAAAACAGGTAACTACCCACCTAAAATACCTATAATATTTTTGGTTTTTAGATTTTCACGGCCAAAAGTATTTTCATTATTTGTTTTTTCGGGTGTTATGCCGTGTTGCGCTACCTCCTTCTTTAGCCAACGTTTCGCACAGCGTTACAGTGTCCAATACATCTGCCCTGATGATGGACACTGTAACGCTGTCCGAAACGTTGGCTAAAGAAGGAGGTAGCGCAACACGGCTTTACACCCCAAAAAAAATAACGAATATAAAATTTTGACTTATTTTTATCGTCTTTTTCAAAATTTGGATATTAACATCCCGTGACTTTTCACATGTCTGCACTAGTAGACATACGGGTTGTAAAGGGACGTACTTGACTTACTTAACCAGTGATTCCTGAGATTATTTGGAGTAAAAAATATAAATGAAATATGGGTCTACGGTGACTTTTTATGACATTTTTTTTTCAAAATTTTTTTCTTCAAAATCAAACAAAAAAAAAAATTCTTTCGCATGTCATCACTGGTCACACAGCCGAGTAACCGAAAAAACCCTAACCCCGCCTCCAACTGTTCAACACATACCATTTTTTTTTTGTAAAAAAAAAAAATTGGTATGTGTAATGGTATTTTTTACTCCAAATAATGTCAGGAGTCACTGGTTAAAGTAAGTCAAGTACGTCTCTTAACATTCTGTATATTAATTAGTGTAGAGGAGACCGGGGACAATAGTACCACGGGTCAGTAGTACCAAAGCGAATAACTTCCTATAATAGGTACGTACACTATGCGTCGTCAGGCGATAGCCCTGATACATGCGGACAATCGTCAGTAGCTAGCCCATGGGACATGGTGCAACCCGGACGTCCGCAATCGGAAGAAGAAATTTTTGAGTCCTAAACGTACCTTTTCTCGATTGCGTTCATTTGTTAATATTACAATGACTATGTACTATTTGTTAGTATTTTGCCATCTAGACATTTCTTTGGACATTTGAGTTTATTTTAGGATGGGTTTTGAAGCGTTTGTAAGTAGGGATTAACCAAAAATTTGCGTTTTAATTTAAAATGACGCCTCGGGGATGGTTGTACCGATTTTTTCGGGGACGATTGTACCGGTACAATCGACCCCGTGCTACAACTAACCCCGAGGTTATTTTAAGATTCTGTAAGTACAGCTCCCAAATCATACGCTCAAGTGCATATCCGTGCCCGTCCGCCATACTTTCAATATCCGAACCCTTTTCACTTTATGTATTTATGTTAATGTTGATTAAATTGATTCCTGGTCCCACGAAGATTGCACACAGCGAGAAATGGATACATGTGTCATAAAAAATGTGAATCTGGGTAAAAATTTGAACAATTATGTTTCTTTTGCATTTTGATAATTTCCTGGTTTATTTATAGCAATAATTTTTCATAATATTTTCATTATTTCTATATAAATAATATGTTAAGAGGTTGTTTGTTATTAAACAACCTTATTTTAAAACAACCTTATTATTATTTTGTATGGTTATATAGTTTCTATAAGTTATTAAGCGACCGATTTAATTTTCCTTTTTTGTGGTTACATAGTTCCCATGAGCTATAAGGTGACCGATCACTCAACAAGCCAGCGTTTTTGCTATTTTTTGTTTGTTATTATTTTTTTTGTAATAAATGTTCTATTTTCAACACTAAGCCATTTTTGAATACGTGTATTTTATGGTTACAAGTTTACATTATAATTATTTTAATTTAAATAAGACTTTAATATGTAATAGTTTGAGCCAGTGAATTCTTCGTTGTATATTGTCATAAAAAAATTAATGCAAAAGGAATATATATATATACATATTGTTTGGGGACAATTGTACCACGGGGACAATTGTACCACAATGTTTTCATACAAAATTTTATTATTTTTTTCTTCTCTTTTTCTTTATATTTATTTGTATTGTCATATTATTATATTACAATAGGTTCTTGGTAACACTTCATCTGACGAATTCTATAAGAGATTTCTTGTGGTCAGATAAATTGTGTTTTACGTTCAATGTAATTGAAATTTTGAATAGGAATTTTCTAAACCAACAAACAAACTGTTTTTCCTCACCGAAATTATTAAAATTAAATAACTTTATCCATAAATTCCGTCTTTTAATTTAAATTCCGCTACTGGTACAACTAACCCCGGGATAGGGGTCAGTTGTAGCATTTCCCCCGATCTGTTCATGCGCTTATATCTTAATTTCTATAAGATTTAGAAAAATAATACAATTAGATTTTGGTAGACAACTAAATTATCTGCCGTCGAGTATGAGCATTTTTTTTTTAAACATTATACCTATGATGTAGAAAATGGTAAAAGTCAAATTGGTACAACTGTCCCCGGTCTCCCCTACATGAAAGCCTTATTGTGAAGGAGTAAATAAATAAACTATTCACCATGAATGATTATATTCTGAAAAGGCCACCGTAATTACACTTCGGTGTCTTTCACCTTTTTGTAGATCAGGCGCGTTTATCGCATTATTCACCAGAAAGGGTAGGTCGATATTACTTCAATTTCATTAATGAACCGCCCGTTGTGGGTAGTTTGTGGGCGAGTGGTCACGTTATTCATATGGCGTGACGCGTGACGCGTGACGTGTGACGCAAAACTACCGTCGGTCGCTTCAAATAACACTTTCCGGGACATCCAACAATCCGTGTCGAATGATTGATTACATTTTATTTCGGATGTCAGCAATGGCGCAAGAAATGGCTTTGAATCGCGGCTCAGAGGCATAACGGTTCATTTGTTTGGAAGAAAAGCGTATTAACACTAAAATGACCCATTTAATTTATTTGTATTTTTTAAAGTACAGCTAATTAACAAACGCAGACACTTAAATTATATTTTTAAAAAAATGTGTAACATAGTATACAGGGTGTTAAGGGACGTACTTGACTTACTTTAACCAGTGATTCCTGACATTATTTGGAGTAAAAAATGTAAATGAAATTTTGTTCTCTGGTGACATTTTTGATGTTTTTTTTTTTTTTTTTTTTCTACAAAAACATAAAAAAATGGTAGTTGTTAAAAAGTTGGAGGCGGGGTAAGGGGTTCGTCGGATACCCGGCTGAGTGACCAGTGACGACATGCAGAAGAATTTTTTTTTGTTTGATTTTGAAGAAAAAATTAAAAAAAAAAAAAAAAAAAAAGTTGTCAAAAAAAGTCACCGGAGACCAAAATTTCATTTACATTTTTTACTCCAAATAATGTCAGGAATCACTGGTTAAAGTAAGTCAAGTACGTCCCTTAACACCCTGTATATAAAAACCATAAAATTAGTTTACGACGCACTAGTCCATTCATCTCTGTCCTACGGAATAACTGGCTGGGGTGGAACTACAATAATCATATAAAACTTTAAGAAATTGCCCAAAAATCAATGATTAAGATTATGTACAATGAATTATGAAAACTAAATCGTATCGTCAAACAATTGTTTAAGGAAACCGATACTTTGGACCTTAGACAGACCCATGGTCTTCAATTTCAATTTATTTACATGCCTTCTAAATAACTTTCTAAAAAATTCAAATCGTACCAGTCATATAGGTACATCATACCTGTGAGTATGATGTACCCCACCGTAAAACTAGGTTGTCCCAAAGGCATATTAGTTGTACAGGTCCAAAAATTTATAATTTACTATGTACAACCAATGTTAAAGAGAACACATGTCAAAATCTTCAACCTTATTATAAAATATTTTGAAAATATATACCAAAGATATTTACCAAAAGTTGGCTTAAAAACACTGAAACAGATATTTTTTCTTATAAGTTTTAACCAAGGCATTAAGTATATCTATCATCAGACAACTTTTAGAGTAGATACATATCTTATATTTTTTGCTATGTTTTTATTTTATTTGTTTTTTTATGTCTTTTAATTGTACTTGTAACATTCATTCTTATAAAACATTCACAAATGCGATAGTAACAGTGCAGACTGTTATTACGTTGTATTTTTTAATTGCATTTATTCACTTACTCTTTTTTTTGTCATATAAAACATACAACGAAGTTTCATTCCCATGAGTTATCAAAACTCATTAAGTGATCGCCAAGTGGTACTTTTAAAAAGTTAAACCCAACCCAAACCAATATATGAAGAAAAATTTTACAAAATATTTCACAGAAGCAACATACAGACACAACATGTGAAGAATCACTTTACAAATATTTCACAGAAACATGTCTAATAAGATTTTATGAATTATTATAACATATGTATGTCAAAAAGGACTATAGAAATGTACATGATGTACATAGTTTGTTACTTGGAGATAATCAGGACAGCTATCAGAACAGAGTTTATACCTACTTATGACTCGTTTTCCAATTAATATTTGAAAAAATAGGATTTCAATATATCGTTTCGAGATTTGTTAGAGGCATTTACCTGTCTTAATTCTTCAGGCAATTGTTATAGTTAGTGTAGGTAATGTATTCTAATGATTTCGGTCCGAACTTTGTTGAGTTTTTTTTTATATATATATGTAGTTTGTTGTGTTGTCGTGGATTATATTGGTGAACGTCGTTGTTATAGTTCAGTTTTATATTTGTGTGGGTGTTGCACTGAATAATTTTTAAGATGGTGTTTGTTATCTTAAAGCTACTAACAATCTTAAATGGCATTACAAGTGCGTGATGGTAAATATCTTTAACAGGTGTATCCCAAGGCAAGCCAAAAATATTACGTAGGGCTGTATTTTGGATTATTTGCACCTACGACATAATTTTTTTGGTAGCAAAACCCCAGATACTCGAAAGGTATGCCAAGTGGGAATGAATCTTAGCATAGTACAATGATCGCAGTATTGCTGTGGGAAGCAATCTACGTAGTCTGTATATTACACCGGTCACCGGAGCAATCTTTGATTTAACATGGTCAAAATGGTTTTTCCATGTAAGCCGTGAGCCCAGGGAAATGTTTAGGCGTTGTCCTCTCCTATTCCCGAATAACACATAGAAAGTATTTTTAATATTAAGGCTAAGTTTATTAATTCTCAGCCACTCGGCTAGATGAGTCAAATGTCCTTTTCCGTTTGGTTTAAATTGGTATTATGATATAATACTATGGTGTCATCAGCATAAAGTTGAAGTGTACCTTTCACACCCCATTTTGCAATATCATTTATATAAATCAAAAATAATAATGGCCCGAGAATCAAGCCCCGTGGTACACCACAAGCTATATTTCTATGATCACTTGATTCTTTTCCAATATCAACTTAACAGCTCACCTACCCGTAAGATAACTAGATAAAAGTTTTAGATTGTTGCCCACGATGCCCACATATTCAAGCTTTTTTAACGGAATCTTAGATCAACCGTATCGAACGCCTTTTTGAGATCTTTGAAAATGCCCGCTGCATATTTTCCTTGACCTAAGTGTTTTTGAAGAGTTAGTATAAAATCAAAGGCAGCACATTTCGTGTTGGAGAATTTTCTGAACCCATATTGTTGAGGCGTGAGAATGTTATTAGTTTTGAGATATTTTCTTAGTCTATTTTTGATTTAAAACCCCTCCAAAAATCGCAAATATTCACTTATAATGTCTCAAATGAAACGACATTTTACGAAAACTTTGTGTTATTACCGCATCACAATTTAAGCTCACCTACCCGTAAGATAACTAGATAAAAATTTTAGATTGTTGCCCACGATTCCCAGATATTCAAGCTTTTTTAACGGAATCTTAGATCAACCGTATCGAACGCTTTTTTGAGATCTTTGAAAATGCCCGCTGCATATTTTCCTTGATCTAAGTGTTTTTTAAGAGTTAGTATAAAATCAAAGGCAGCACATTTCGTGTTGGAGAATTTTCTGAACCCATATTGTTGAGGCGTGAGAATGTTATTAGTTGTGAGATATTTTCTTAGTCTACTTTTGATTTAAAACCCCTCCGAAAATCGCAAATATTCACTTATAATGTCTCAAACGAAACGACATTTTACGAAAACTTTGTGTTATTACCGCATCACAATTAAAGCTCTGTAAATGAAACATTTCTGAACGTAGCTGAATACTAAAAACTGTTTTAGAAAGGTTATAAAATAAACATTCAAATTGTTATATTACAAATAAATATTAACATTAGTAAATATTAAAATTTAGAATGCAAGCATTAAGAAAATGGAAAAATGACTCACGTGATGTTTTTATGTGAAAACGGTACTAAAATCACAGATTGTGTAAACAACAATACTTATTCTATTGTATAAATGTATAATAAAAACTTTTGTCACCTCACTTTTTATCATTTCATATAAAAAAAATTAATAAAAATTAACAATGTCGAGCGCGGTCGAGCCGCCCGCGCCCGTAGGAAATTTGGCGGGTAAAATTATGTGTCAGACCGGGCGAATTATAGAATATTCTTGTTATGTATTTCTATGGACAACTTGATATGTACAGCTTGATCCACTATCGACCTTTTACTTTTTGTTTTAGGGATGTCACTAAAACAATAACGTAGTTAGAACAATTTCTATGGAGACACACGCGTTGACGTATAAACACGCTTATTGTATGTACTTGACTGCTATCGTATTTTTAACGCATGTGTCTGCTTACGTTGCTGACCGGTTAAATTCCCTAACTTACATATACCTATTTAAAATCTTCACTTTAACCATAAAAATAAAAAATCAATATAAGACCCACCCACATGCAATGCCTTTGTGGGATTTTTTTGTTCATGGATTTATTATAAATGAAGATTTTATTATTATTTTTATATTAACTTTTTTATGTACTTTTCATTATTTTATGTATCTGTTGCATCAATAAAAAATAAATAAAAAAAGTTATTATTACACGTTACACTGTTTCCTTTCCGAATACATTCTTAAATTGTGTTAAAAATCATCTTTAGTTTAACGAAACATTTTAAGTTTGAAATTTTAAAAAGATCACCCAAACAAAATAAGAAATGGTTTTTTTGTAAGTAAATATCGAGATTTGTTTGATACCTGGGGGGATTTATTGTACCATTTCCAAAAAACGAAAATCACTCTAGCAATAGAACAAAAATGTACTTGAGGGTACCGGGACAACTCAGAAACATACAATTTCAACAATTCATTTGAATTGTCTTTATAAAAGTGATGAAAAATATGGATAGATTATGGGCTATTTAAAAAAAACAATTCGTAACTTTTAATGACTTTCAAAGGAGTGTTGGAATGTCACTTTGTTGAGTTATCGTGGAACCGTGTGTATACTTGAAGTACTCAAGTGAAGGTATAACTAGACTTGCGCAGAGATACGTTTTTTTTTCATTGCTTCAAAAATTTAAATCCCCAAACCCTCCACTGCTCCACCCTCGTCCCCAACCCCTCCCGTGATTGTTCTTCCCACGCGTAACCCTTTCCGCACCCATTCCACGTTTCCCTTCCACTTTCCTGGATTCCCCTTCCCCTCCCTTCTCCTCAAACTATATGAAATAAACACACTTTTCACTGCATTTTTTCAAACAACTCGCGCGCCACCTATTGTAAGATTTTCATACAAATTTAATAACGCCAGAGCTCACTATTATATATAGAAATCATCGCGGGTATGCGTATATCAAATCATGATTTGGGAGGCGGGAATGGGTACCGCCGCCCCGGGAACCTTTATTGGATAACCAACACCTCTGCCATAGGTCACCCCAAGTGGTTCGCTACGTTTGGTAATTTAGCAGGGGTGCCCGGGTTCACAGGGTGAAGGTTGTCTAGGTCTTGGAGGCAGATGACCAGGACACACTGACACCCACCCCTTAAACCCTTTTCCTTCCCAGAACTCTCCTCTCCTTCCTTTCCTTTAAAAACCCTCCAGACAGCATCCCTAAAGATGACATAGGCCCTGAGCGAAATTATTTTCCTCAGGGCCTCCTGTGTGGAGCTCATGTAAAAAAAAGGTTCATCGCAATCGGAAGAGTGAAAGATACTCTTAGTATCGCCCTGGTGTAAGACCACCATTCAGAATTGAAATCTTGCTTGAAATGGTTTTATCCGTGTTTGGTGATCTGATCTGAATAGCTAGGTACTTCCTCACCTTCCTTTTTCCATTCCTTTCCCCTTCCCACTATCTTCAGCCTCACAACATACCCTCATTGGGGATGCCATAGACTCATTGGCACTAGACGGGAGTGGCTGGTATTAACATAAAAAAATATGGTTTAGGAATGTAAAGGGGACAAACAAAGAAACATTCATTTTTATATATTAAGAAGAAGATAAATAAATGTACCTATTTTCGTTATTTGTTTTTGGGGTGTTACGCCATGTTGCGCTGCCTCCTTCTTTAGCTATAACTATATATGATATTCTTTATAAGACTTTTTATATATAGATATATATTCTTTATAACACCCCTAAAACAAATAACGAAAATACTTTTAGCAGTTAAAATCTTAAAACGTTTCCAAATGTACCTACCTATGTAAAAAAATTGTTAACTGAAAAATTATAGCTGATATAACTTTTTTAAAGCATTCTTCTAATTAAAAGATTATCAAAAAAATCTTATTTTTAAGAATCCATAATCTACAACTAGTATACTATAGCATCGGGCAAACTAACAAACTACAAGGTGTCTGAGAAAAACGTAGGAGTAGATTATTCGATCTACTTTTGATTTTGAGGTGGTAAGAGATACCTCAAAATCCCGACCCACTCCTTTAAAATGGAGTTTTTGACTTTATCGTAATATATTATATGGTAGGTAGTTAACTTTAAGTGCAACCGTCACACCTGGAGCTGCCCGTGATATACCGCCCCCCCAAATACCGCCCTCCCAAACACCGCCCTCCTTCGGGACTAAATTAAAGAGGCACTTTCACCTCCCACCGAGGTACTTATTGTTCCACCTTCAGCCACCTTTTTATTTATTTGATATCTTCTTCCTAACCCACACCTTTTAAACTTGAAGAAATGTTTTTTTAATTTAGTATCAATGCTGAAGAAAAAATAGAAAATTTTGATTTAATCTTTACGAGATTTTCAATGGTAACAGTTTCGCAGGAACTGCTGCGGGGCCTTTTTCTAAAAACGTAATTATAAATTTGAGACCAAAATGAAAATGATATGTATTTATGTTTTAAATTATAAAATTCAGGTAATTAAAGATATCGATTTTTCATGATTTTAGAGCCAACTTTGGCAATTATCGTTTTTGAAGTGATATAATTATTTAAAAAAAAATGTTTTAATCTTAAATTTCATTTAAAAACATGAAAAATTGATTTCTTTAATGGCGTAAATTTTATAATTAAAAAACACAAATCAATCAAATAGCTCATAAACATGCTAAATATTTGCTTTTCCTTTAGGATTAAAAAGCAAAAAATCACTTTTGTTGGGTATTTTGGCGTCAAAACCAACGTTAAGTTTTGTATGAAAAGTCGTTTCTATTAAGCACATGAATATGATATGTGCATATATGTGATGTAAGCATGAAAGTGAACAAGCGCAAGCGAGATAGCATGCTTGCGCGATACTATATAAATGGAATGCAAGCGTGATCTGTCCTCCTTTTGGCTATAAGCAGCTTCCAAATAAATATCAGTACTACGATACTTTATATTCTCTTCATTTGACGAGTAATATCCTGCATACTATAATAAGGCACACAGACGACACCTTACTTTTTTAAATAATTTCAAACGATAAACTTTTTTTTACAATAGTTCCACACAGGAGCAGAATTCCCCTAAGGGCCGATCCCATTTTGGGGATGCTGTATGGACGGTCTTTTTAGAAAAGATAGGGGAGGAAGCTCTGAGAAGGAAAAAAGTTTGAGGAGTGGGTAGGAATCTGGGGATAAGCGTGCCCAGGAGTGATGGACGTATGAATCCAACCCTCTCACTGTGAATGGTATTTTATGTTGTGAGAGTGGATTTATGTGTTTGTGTCAAAGAATGACTGGCGAAGGACCTTGATTTTGTGTTACTATCACTGCTTAAAAATGATAAAATATATGTTGCATAGAAAGGAGAGGACTCACCGGAAAAAGATAAAACTTGTAGGCTGGCAATGCACTTGTATGATTCCTTTCCCATCCAAGAGGCACAATCACAATAGGCGTGAATGTTCGTTATTTTGATGGTACACAGTTATTTATAGCGGATTAACCGAGAGCGGAAGCACAATATGGCTATATGCGGCGGGAGTTTATTGCAAACTGAATAAGATTGGCGGGTAGGCAAATAGGGATGGGTAGGAAAAGGAACTTGCAACAATATTAATACCAATTCCAAACAGTGACAGTATGTATGCGTGCTATGTAGGTGTGTGTATGTGTAGGTATGTGTATGGGCGTAACCACACTGCGTTGCAAGGCGTTGTTCCGAGAGAGTTCTGCTGAAGAGATTAAATTATTAATTTTTTTATTTAGTAACTGTGTACATATTTTTATTTTTTACATTTTTTTATTAACCTGTTAGGTAAAATATTATAGAACTTATAAATATTTCCTATATATTTATACATATATATATATAGGAAATATTTATAATTTCTATAATATTTGTATATATATATATCTATAATATTTATATATAATTATAAATATTTCCTTGGATCCGATATCTCCCGATCCCGACTGCCACGCGGTTGGTGGGCAAACGCATCCTTTGTCAAGACCCGAACAAACCTTATCTTTTTCGTTATTTGTTTTTGGGGTGTTATGCCGTGTTGCGCTACCTCCTTCTTTAGCCAACGTTTCGGACATCGTTGCAGTGTCCATCATCAGGGCAGATCCGGCAGATCCGGTACACATCTACCGGATCTGCCCTGATGATGGACACTGCAACGATGTCCGAAACGTTGGCTAAAGAAGGAGGTAGCGCAACGCGGCATAACACCCCAAAAACAAATAACGAAAATGCTTTTGGCCGTGAAAATCTTAAAACTTATCAAACCTTATCTTATCTTAAGTTTCTAAGCTTTCTCTACATGTGAGAGTATGGCCACTATCCATGGCTCTACCCGACGAACTTTCTTCTGGGCATGCTGGTACTTCACTCCCTGCATCTCAGAAGAGAGGGGTTATGCCACCACCAACTTTTTCAGACTGCTGCGAGGCTATATTGAGAACTCAGCCATTTTGGAGCGCGAGAGTCTTTATGTTCCAGATGACTATCTTAGACAGCGTAATCATAGATTATTCTATCTTCCTGCCTGTAGGACTAACCTGCCAATGGTTCTCCCGGTAGGGAGGAGTATATTGCTTCTAACCAAATATCCGAGATTGATATATTTGGCATCGGTGAGGAGAGATTCAAAAGGAAAATTCTTGCGATTCTTCACAATGAGAAATGTTTCACCACTGCCTGAATTTTATTTTTTTTGAAATTGCTATATTTCAAAAATTTGGTTATTTTTTCGGATGGTCAAAATATTTTCGCTTTACAATAAAATGCAAATATTTGGAATATTTCTGAACACATTCAAAAACCAAAAACTTTTTTAGAATGGTGATGAAATACGCTTTCAAATTATAGAATTCGAAAAATATATATTTTTTTTAAATTATAAAATTTTTGCATACAAACATAAAAAAGTTTTCAAAATGGGTCACCTTATGTTTTTTCTAACTAAAGTTACTGATAATAAAAATAAATAAAAACAGATGCACATTTTATTAGACAAATGTATAACAAACACATTATTGTAACCTCAATTTTTTGTCGCACTATGAAAATTTTTAAAAAAAAATTCCCGAAATTTCAAATTCTTTTTTCAATTTGCGATTCAAAACTTTGTGTAGATAAAAGTGTACATTTTATTTTTTTGGTGGCTATTTTTTAGATTGGAATATAAAGCATGATGTTTTTCCTTTCTAACACCGATTAGAACATATTTCTAACTATGATAGTAAGGGAGTTACGGCGTCTTATGTGAGACCTATGTGCGTTGGGACAAATCTGGTCTCCTGTGATTAAACGGGTTAAAAAAATTTTATGCACAAATATTTATAAACAATTTTTTGAGCGATATTATATGTCATAAATTCTTTTTTGTAGGTAATAAATGTAATAAATTCATTTATTCAGTTATTTATTTTATGTAATAACTTCTAATTTGCAAGGTGTAAGAAATTAATAAAAAAATATATTATTATTGTTATTATCCCATGAACCCCTGCTAAGTAACCAAATATAGCATCATTTAGAGTGACCTGTGGCAAATGTGTTGGTTATCCAATAAATGGTTCCCGGGGCGGCGGTTCCCATATCCGCCTCCCAAAAGTGGTTGCATTCTATTAAGGAAGTCGTCTCAGCACTTTTCGTAGGATATGTGCATTATATGTAAAAAATATTTTTTGATTGCTTACCAATGTTATTCTCGTATCTTATTCTTTTATAATGTATTTTTGTCGAGTTATCTTTTTTTTTTGTATTCTTTTTTTAAATGTATTTGTAAATATTACTGTACCTACTTCGTAAATTGTATTTTTTTATATTTTCCTACTAGATGGATGAAAATATTTACGTATATCTAAATAAAATTTTCAAAACAAACAAAACAAAAATCAGAATTCTGGTTGACTTAGGTACTTGTATTCATAAACATCCATTTTTTTTATTATTTTTGTCAGCTATACGCATTTTTTAATAACAAACAAACGTTAAAAGGTAAAATTTTTGAAAAAAATAATTTTATAAAATAATTGTAAAAACAGGTTTTAGGTTTGTTTTCTGATTTTCAATGCATTTTAGCGGACAAATAACCATTTAAAAAAAATAAATGCAGTTCTCATTTTCTTTGTAAGACGCAACTTTTGACACCCCGGGCGTTTCTGAATTCAAAAGTTGAAATAACTGACACACCCTAGTGTGCAATCAAGTGATTTATTTAAACAACTTGGTAAAAATAATGCTTTCCCAGAAACCAATTTAAAATGACGGTATGAAATATCGATATCCTGGAATTACTCGAGTCATTAAGTTTCGGTGAGCCGTTGAAGTCAGATAGAATATATCATGAAAGACTATTCCCAACTATTTAAAAATTCGCCGGAACAGGTTTGGTTCGTAGATTAAGCACTTTTCTTTTCACCCGTATCGATGACCGTGCTAGGGCGGCTAAGGGACCAATATAATATATGACCCCCATAACTTACCCGACTGTGCTATGTGCTCTGCCGGTGGGAGTGCCCAGTTCGCCCTCTTTCACACGTCAATATACTCAGAAAACTGAAAGGATCCAAGCGACAAGTCAACTTCCATAGTGATTGTTTCTATTACTTTCGTAATTATTAGAACCTTTTTTGCTATGGATATTGATACAAGTTTTCAAACTCGGGCTTGCTTGTGATTTGAAGTAATTTAATTAAAAATTCAAAGAAAACCCCGAAAAACATGCACAGTTACTTATCGTTCTAGAGTACTAAAAATACAACATGTTTTCAACATTATTCAAAATTAATTGTTGACTGATCCTAGCCTTGACTACTCGGACTTTTTCCATTTCTTCATTCTGTTAATTGGTTTGTTACGTTCCGGTTCCGGTTAAAGATAATATAATCAATCGCGAACCGTCGTGTTTATTATAAAGTGCAGAGGAAATGTTGGTTTTGATTTGTTGAATAACGGATAATTAGAGACATTGAACTACTTTTTCACAGACCTAATAGTCTACAAATGGATGAACCAAAGTTCAATACATAATTTAAGAAGGAAATGACACTGCGAAAACTTTGCTCTGAAATTTCCAGACGGAAAAAGTTCGATAGCATTATTTTAGATTTTTTGAACCTTTGCAGCACAAACATTCTGTGTTGTAGTAACTACTCGTATAAATAATAATAATAATAATAATAATTGGATAATTTGTAGAGGGCCGTTTTTGATATAATTATTAATTACTTAATAAATTATTAATTACTTCTTCAATGTTCGCAAATTCACTTTGCAGCGTTATTTTAATTAAATGAAAACAATTCACTTTGTACACCACTTATTTAATTAAAATTATTAATGTTGATAATTTTAATTAAATTTTATTAAATAAGTTGTGTTTGAATATAAAGAGCGTTAAGCCAGCCAGCGGCTGAAAATCCACATTTCGTCGAAAGTTGTTCTTACGATCGTGCAGGACGGTTAAAATGAGAAAGATTTATTATTCTCCGTACCAGCTTTTTTCAATTATAACTCAATATCGATTTTATTTCATTCCAAATTTGCTTTAATTTATGCCTACATCCAAAAATGCTGAAAGGCGTGATGATAAAAGTATTAAAATAATGCACTTTTTGTTTTTATTTTTTATTACGATTTATCATTTTTCAATAATGTCTAAGTCAAATAAGAATGTTAAAAAAATCTGAAATATATCAGTATGTAAGTGCGCAAATAAATATACAAACGGACCAATTTTCGTCATGAAACACATGTATGTATATATTTTTTAAAGAATTTATTTAAACTAAAATTAAAATTCTAAAACATGCGATACCCATATAATGTATTGATTTATTTTACTGCATGATTATATGATTTGAAATGGGTGTGGAATAATACAAAATCTTTTTTGAAAATTTATCAAATCTTCCAACGACCTATGGTATAACCTTATTATATTCAAAATAAACATTTTTCTCAAAATTTAAAAAATGCAAATGCTAGATAAAAGAACAATCTTTCGAAATCCATTTATATTTTTTTTGTGGTAAAGAGTCAAAATCTACGTCTAAAAAAATCTACGTGTGTTTTAAAAATAACATATTTCTGGTTTTCTCTGGTTTACTCTTAATGTCGCCAAAACAAATTATTTTTTCTACTTACTGGTCAGTGGGCATCGCGCTTGGATCCCATCCGGGCGTCGCGTGTTAAATTCCTCGGCTGGCTAAGTCCTCCATCACAACACAAGCAACATTTTCGGCTTTCTGTGGTGGTATTAGGAGATTTTAAAAACCTATTTGTTTCAGGGTAAATAAAGACCTGATTTTTTCCTCAAAATGCCAATGATGAGTAAGTAGTTCGCTGCCCAACAATTCGCTTATATCAGTATAAAACGAGTAACTTTCTATGCAATGTGTCGTCACACAACTGTTTCTGAAACCAATATTTTTAAATGTTTATTCGTTTGCGTCATTATTAATGCCGACCCAGGTACCTACAAAATTCAAAATATTTATATGAAACTTGAATTGGGTAGGCATATGTAAGTACATAGTCTTCACAATAAATTATGTATCCTAGGCATTTTCCGTGGGAAATAGGAAATCGCGTGATTACTGTTTATAAATGAATGTGGTAAACGGTATTGGGATTTGGGATTGTGTCGGTCAGAAGTTCTGCTTTGTTTTGTCTCGGGAATATAATTTCTTTATTAAATTTTTAATAATGAAGAGTTCATGGAAAAAACCTTTAAAATACAGTAATTTATCTAAATAATATGCTTTCTGGGTATACTGCACAATATACTTTCATATTTTGTTCATAATTCTCGTACATACCTTTTATAATAAACACACAGTGAGGCTCACATTACCAAATAGATTTTTTTAAATATTACTAATGTACCAATGAAAAAAAAAACGCATTTCTATTAACATGTATGTCTACTCTTTTTACAAAATTTTCTCAACACACTGTATCAAACGTTATTAATACAGTAGCGTCTGCGCCACACCTTCCACGCCTTCCACGCCACGCCACAAATAACATCTATGTACTTGAATTTTCATATAAAGCTACCATTGTAATTCGGTTTCTGATTCAAGAATTCGTCATAAGATGTCGTCACTTTTATCGGCAAGATGCATAGGGACTTGTCCTTCCCAGGTATAAGTTCTACGAATTTATGAACCTGGAGCATCTCCCAGATTTCGAAAGATTGACGGTAATACTCAGCTGTATCAAGCGGCTGTATATTACATATGACGTCATCGCCCGACCCGGTTACTTTGTCGTGGTGACTAGCCATCACTGGTTGACACGTTGACAGGGAACAAATTTTGGAAACAGTTCCTATTGGATTTATAAAATGATCACTAATACTAACTGGGCGAAGCCGAACCAAAAGCCGCCCGCAGGGCCTAGTTTTAATAATCACTGTGTATTTGTCTAAATGAATTAAGGGCATTATCCTTTCTCGGCCTCTGTGCTTTTTGTATCAATCGAAACCTACTAAATTACACTTCTCTTTGGCTTTCCCAACGATTATCTTTATTCTTGCGTAATGGCAGTAGCAAAGTGCACAAATGAGATTAATGAAAAAAAAATCCCTCAGTATTGTTTTATATGTAAATCATTACCTCACGTTAGATTTACAATTATTATAATAAAATGCGCTTATATATTTTTTTTTATAAAAGTAGCATATAATATATTCTAAGTATTTCCCCCCAAAGCAGAATTATGATCCTGCATATGAAAGACATATGATGAAGGTGCGTATATTACATATCTACTAATAACAAAGTACGAAGATCACTCCTTGAAGGAGAGACTACCTGCCTACTATTTCGTGCTATCCTTCACCTATTCCGATGCTCATATTTCTTATGTGGCAGACCCCGTTTATTATATTCGTGGTCAGGTGCTGTATAACACACTACTGACCTATATATTTTAAAGGTAAAATTTAATCTATTTCAATCACAAGTAATTTAATTGGTTTGCCGCCTTATTTTATCATCGCCTTTTTCAGAAAGAACATGTTTTTCTAGAAATGGTGATCATTGATTTTAACAAATGTTCACGTTCACTGAGGAAAATCAATTGCTTTGATCATTAGGAAAAAGCTGAACAACTGGCATTTATTGCCATATTACGTAGTTATAAAGTAACATGGAAATGATAAAACAAAGCATGGTAGTTAACATAAATCATTACGACATTTGAGAATTCGACCTTACACACTTGCGCTTGTGAGAGTTATTTTTTCGCCAAATATTTCATGAAACATATTTTTCAATTTTCAATTTATCTCAGTTGCATTATAAGAAAACGTAAACTTATCATAAATACCTACTATACACATTGATTTCATTAGAATCATTCACCAAATATAAACAAATCATTACCCAATTTATATCGGAAAGAAGAACATCAAATTTAATTTATTTAACTAAACAAACTAGCTGTGCTTCGACTTACCTTACCAATGTATTGTAATTTTCCTAGTATACTATTTTTCCATCTTGCATGGTGAAGCTTTTTTTATTTTATTTTGTTTTTGACTTTGTTTTTGTTTGGGATGTTTTTTTTTATTTGGTTTTCTATATTGTTTATGATTTTGTTTGTGATTTTGTTTTAATTTAGTTTTTTGATATCGTTTTGTTTATTTATAATATGTTATTTGTAATTAAATAAATATGCATTAAATATGTAATTAAATAAATATCCACCTCATGGAAAATACGAAACGTTCGTGTTGTCGAAGTTTGATGCACGGAAAATACGGAATATTCCTTTTTAACTAATAGACAATCAAATATGATATTTGTCCGAAGTACCAGCGTATATTATAGTATAGTAAGTTTATAGAAGTCAGCGTTAGGTTGACCTTTAACAGTACACAACTCTTAACCCTTCACAAATCGCAAGTGCGCCCCACAGTTGAATTTGGCAGCCCCAAAATACCTGAAAAACCCTCGACTCTGTGCATAAACGGGCGGTCTGTTTGATAGATTCTCCTATCTTAACGAACGTATGTGACGCATGTTTGGGGGCGATGACTGGAACGTTTCGGTGAGACCCAAACGGTTGCACTGGACATATCCAAGGCCTTTGACCGGGTTTGGCACCGAGGACTTGTCAACAAACTGCATTCTTACGGACTTCCCGCATCCTTGTGTACGTGGATTGCCGACTTCTTGAGGGAGAGGTCGATTCAGACGGTAGTCGATGGTTTCACCTCTTCCTCTCACTCGATAAATGCTGGCGTCCCGCAGGGATCGGTTCTGTCTCCAACTCTGTTTTTGTTGCACATCAACGACCTTTTGTCATGTGCACCAATTCACTGTTACGCGGATGACAGTACAGTTCATGATAGATTTTTGTTTGACAAGCCCCCAAAGGGCTCACAAACTCCAACAGCTCGTAAGGCTTTGAAGCAAAGAATGGACGGTTACCTCGAGAGTGTTTTCTCTTGGGGTAAAAATAATCTCGTTGAATTTAATGTTTCAAAGACCCAATCCTGTCTGATTACGTCTAAAAGGGATCGCAATGAAAATCTAGTCTCTTTCAACGGAAGCAATCTTCCGAACAGGCCCTCCATTGATATGCTTGGTGTAACCCTAAGTGACCAGCTCAGGTATGGGGGCTCCATCGAAGCCAGAGTAAAGTTAGCCTCCCAAAAACTGGGCGTACTGTACAGGGCCCGCAGATACTTTAATAGTACACAACTGCTAACCCTGTACAAATCGCAAGTGCGCCCCACGGTTGAATTTGGCAGCCACCTCTGGTCTGGAGCTCCAAAATACCTGAAAAATACCCTCGACTCTGTGCAGAAACGGGCGGTCCGTTTGATAGATTCTCCCATCTTAACAGACGGATTGCAATCTTTAGAGCACAGGCGTCGGGTGGGAATGCTATCCTTGTTCTACCGGTATTACAATGGAAGATGCTCCGAGGAACTAGCATCATTGATCCCTTCGGCACCGGTGCATAGTCGGGAAACACGCCAAACGCGTGCCCAACATTTGTACACAGTTGACATTTGACAAAACTTCTTTAGCACCGTTTAGATTTAAAACTTGATAAACGAAAAATAGCGATAAGTAAAAATTAATAAAATTCAATTCTGTCATGCGTACATACACCGAAAACAAACTGTTAATAAAAATGCATTTACTTAAAGTCTGAAATAGTTTATTCGAAAATCGATGAATCAAATTTGGTACCTTAATTAATATATCTATAATTCTTGATTCGATTCAAAGTATTAGGCGAGTACTTCAAATAAATTCACAAATTGAAAGAGTTTCGAAAATAGAATTTCGATTGAACAATAATTGTTTTGCAAAATGTCATTCTCGTAAAATTTTTGACAGTTTTATAAGAGTTTTTGTAAAAATTAAAAAAACTTTTCCGATGTATTGTTATGTGGTTGTAATGATCTAGAAAACTTAGGTAGGGAAGAAGGTATTTTAAAACTTCCAAACATTTCCTATGCTTAATACAGCAATACATGTACAACTCGTAAACCTTACATAAGCAAGCATATTTTGATTTTTACATTTAATATAGATAATAAGGCAATAAATAACCTATATGCACCAGATGAATGGTTTTGAAAAGGGGAACATTCGTATTTACGGATATGGCAGGCATGTTGTGGAATGTCTAATGGAATTTATAAGATAATCCACAATTTTATTGATAGCCCTTACCTGTTACAAAATATCAATTTCAGATGTCCAATAAGAGTCACTCGATCTCCAGACATATTTTATATTCCTAAGAGCAATGCTAATTATCTTCAAAATGTGTTTATAAGAAGAAGCTGTAGCACTTTCAATAGATTATGCACAGACATTGACATGTTTAACACGAACCTTGCTAACTTCATAAAATTCGTAAAAAGTAATATTCAACGGAAAACTTAATGTTTCATTAATTCCTTATCTTTCTTTTTCATTTTTCATTTTCATTTTTCTTCATTTTCATTACATTTTCTTTTTTTATTTCAGCAGTTTGCAATAAATAACCTCTTCAAAAATGTTACAGTATATATTACCCTTGAAAATACATTTTTTGTAGATTTAAGTGAGTAGATGCACTTTTTCAGAACTGTTTATATTACATACATATATTGTTTTGTTTGTTTTTCTTTTTATTATGGTCTCAAATTTTTATGTCGTTATTTTATTGGTCAATGATATGATTATCTCTAACACTGTTATATATGAACTTGTAATGACTGTTTATAACGCTAACAAATAAAATAAATAAAATAAAATAAATAAATGTCATGCGAGTAATTTATTTATTTATTTACACCCTAGTGGGCTTTTACAAAGATAGAAAATAATAGTTAGGCTGGTACGTAGTACACAATATATAATGATTAACTTAATAGTAAAAAATTAAATTAATTAAAATTAAAATAATACATTTCATTAAAGTAATCATAAATACTTCGTTTTATAACTAATACAGAATCTTTTTTTTTTTTTACAGTGAATGCCGCACAAGAATCTCAACTGCTCCCGTCTGGAGCCAGTGAGACTATGGCATCCCCAATTGGGGTATGTTGTGAGGCTGAAGGTAGTGGGGAGGGGAAGGAGGTGGGGAAGAGGAAGGTTGGGAAGTACCTGGCTATTCAGATCTGGTCACCAAACACGGCTAAAGCCATTTTCAAGCAACGTTTCAATTCTGAATGGTGGTCTTACACCAGGGCGATACTGATAGTATCTTCCACTCTGGAACATGCCGCAAATATACTATATATTATTTTAAATTAATTAATTGTGAAATAACACAAATTAATCAAATAAAATTTATTTGCGCATGCCGGGTTCGAACCCGCGACCTCCGGATTGTGAGTCAAGAGTCTTACCCACTGGACTACGGAGGTCGTCAAAAATCTACAAACATGTCTACAATATTCCCAAATGTATTGCCAAATTGATGTAATTTATTTACAGGTGTATGAGTCTCACAGTTTGTTTTAAAATTGTCACAGAAGAAGGTAGCACTTTGCCTCGTATTTCTGGTCGGTACGTAAAATTTTATTTTGGCGAGAATTTCAGGGTTGTCAATGCAACTATTAATGATTTTAGTTAATAGTACAGGGTCAGAGATGATCCGCCTATCTGACAGCGTAATTAAGTTGAGTTGTTTCATCAAAAGGACATAGTTAATATTTTGAATTGGAATATTCAGCTTAAAGTTAATGAATAAATTAATATATAGAACTGGTTATTTACTCAGGGAAGGAAATATTATAAAGAATGCCTTACTTCTTAAAAACTGTTCTTATTTTCTCATATTTCTCGATAAAAAAATCTTATCTCTAAATTAATTTTCAACCAAAACTTTATATTACGCTGATGCTTTTTTCATATTTTTTGACATCGTTCGTCCATTTCATACGCTGCCTAGGAATACCTGCTTTTGTTTTTTGGGGTCTAAGACTATCATTGTTCATCTGTATTGATTCTTATTTTTATTTCTATTATCCTTAAAATACTATTATTTGTTACTTTTATTTTTATTTGTTGTTCTATTTTATTTTTATTTATACAAGATTCACCTTGTTTAACTCCTTTCCTGTATGTGATCATGTACCTAATACTAATATGAATATTTTCCTTAATCTGTATGCTTTATATTTGTACTTTCATCTACATATATGGATGGTTATACTTAATATTCTATACTTAATATAACATCTTATGAATCTCGACTACCATAATATGGGCATTTGCCTAGCTTGGTAGTCGAAAAAACCATGTTTAACAAACCTGTAATAAACAAAATGAATAAAGAAAATAAAAAATAAAAAATAATGATAATTTAATGTATCTAATGATAAATTTGCAAAAGAAGTAACATATATTTTGGCAGAGAATTAGGATTTTACGATCTAGCTGTGGTTAAATGATTTCCACTCTACTGTCAATTTTTGAGACATGTAAGTGAGTGTCGTGATCAGATTTGAATTGAAATTCAAATTAGTGGTGGCAATGATATAATGCACTTGTGAAACAATTACCTGCATTACAGTTTATAGGATTAGAATTCAATAAAGCCTGTCACAATGATTAAATAAGCTACATGCTCACACAAAGCACACCAACACAAAGAGCGTCCCGCGATGTCACGGCGAGCCAACTGACCTTTGCGGGGGATTATCTGCCGGTACTGTACACATACCTGCCACCACTGGGTCATGTGTCACCGCGCCCTGCTGCATGCCTTTCTGAACCTCTACTTATACACGCCTCTACGGCAAGGTAATTATAGGCCTTTCAAGGCCCCAGAGCTCACTCTAAACATGACATCTACATTTATAAGTGGATCAAATAGCGGCTCCTCTCCACTACTACAACAAACTTATTGATGTCTGACTTCAAATCCGATATTACGAACTAATATTTAAAGCACTTTAAGGCTCCAGAGTGCACCATGAGTAATCGTTCGGATATTAGTGTGTGGCGGCCACTTTTGCCGAATCCATCGCAGCGCCACTTCTACACCGCCGGCTCCCTGCAGACCTGTGATCTTCACCGCCCTAGTCTCCTGACCTTCTTCACTCATCATCAAGCATCAGCAACACTAACGGCACCACTGTCACTACGCTCCGCTCCGACCTCGCTACGTAGCGTAACAATAAAGACTGACTCATCACATCGACTGACGCCTTTTATTTCTCGTCCCGTCTCTGCCGATACGGCCCGCTCCCTCAAGTGGATGGAGAAATTTATTTTTATGTATTTGCAGCCCTAAAAAAAATTACTTCCCAACCGTAAAACGGCGTTTTAGTCACACGTACTACAAATACTGCGCAATATAGATTTGCTTTGTTACTAATTAAAAAAAATTCTCCAACTATATTGTTCAGATGGGGCAACACCGAATCGCGCATGCGCACTTGGGATTATTTTGAGCGCGTACCGGATGCTTTGTGCACGATGGATTATACATATATAGATTGGCTAAATAAAGAGGTAGCGCAACACGGCATAACAACCCAAAAATAAACAACGAAAAAAAGAGTTATAGATGTTTGTAATCTCTAATAGAATCGTACCTATGTACATTTAATTTTTTTTATATTTATATCTACATTTCATAAAACGGTCAATTTATTATTATATTTTCATATTTTAATATACTCGTATTTACAAGTTATTTGTGGTATTTTTGTCAGTTTTAATCATGAAATCACACAATAACTCCGTTTTATGAAAGTGGGGTTATACTGTTACATCAATATTTTATGGTCTTATTTATTATAAGTGGGTATTTCTTGAAAGTGATGTATTTTTCATAATTATTATAAAATTCAGGTCAAAGATCCAAGTTTTCACGATTTTAGATTTTTTTCAACTTAAACAATAATTTAATTAAATGAAGACAATATAAGCGAAACTCAATCGAAAATCTGGAAACAGAATAATCAGAAAAAGATATTGACACCTCTGGGACTTGAACCCAGGACCTCTTGCTTTCCGGGCAAACGCGCTAACCACTGCGCCACGGTGCCGATATCAAATTCGGTCATTTTTAACAGTACCATACTTCGACTAAGAACCACCCACACTGGGTTCAAGTCCCAGAGGTGTCAATATCTTTTTCTGATTTTTCTGTAGGTAGATATTGTGGGCAAGACCTAGGCAAATTTCACCCCATGAACCCGGTCACCCCTAATAAGTCACCAAACGAAGCGAACCACTTGGGATTTATTTATTTATTTATTGTTTTTATACGCCCATAGGGGCTTTTACATAGATTATAAAATAATATTTAAGTTATCGAGGATTACACAAACATAGAATTTATATCAAAAGTGAAAATTTTTTAAGGATATACAAGTAGTTATTCAGTCCGTTGTCATCTTGGCTGGTCCAGTTGGGAAGGTTATAATCACCGGCAATAATGAATTTTACTTTAGGATATTTTAATTTGAGTACTTCTACGTCCTCATTGTGATTTTTATATGTTTGCAAATCCGATGCAGGTGGGATATAGACACAGCCGATAATAATTTTTCCATTAGGTATATTGAGCAATACAAAAAATTGTTCAACACTTTTGTGTTTAACCTGTAATTTAGTAGATGATATATTCTTGGATACGCACAGCAACACACCTCCTCCGTTAGACTCTTTGCTCGTAATAGAATTTCGATCAGAACGATATGTAGTATAGTGATGTAGGCCTAATTCTGACGAGCTGATATCAGCATTTAACCATGTTTCAGTTAAAAACAGAATGTCGTGTGAGAAGATTGGGGAGTTAGTTTTAAGTTGGTGCAATTTCGTACGCATTCCCCGTACATTTTGATAATATCCTGTAAGTCTAGAAAATCTGTTCTGTTTGTTTTTCAGTTTTTTGGTTGGGTTTTGATGATTTTAGGAATTCAATTGAAATGTTTGATTCGAAAATCGACTTCGCCCTTTTCTTTCCTCTCTTCTAATTCTTTCCAGAGGTCAGTTAAATGTTGTCTTTGTTGTATAGTCCTGTCAGGTTTGATTATAATTCCATTGGGCAGAGTAATTTTGTTAAAGAGTATTAGTTTCGCCTGTTTGACTTCATCAAATTCTAATTTAATTGGCCTGATTTTGCTTGGAATTTTACTTCCGAGGGTGTTTCCATACAAACGAAGTATTGAAAATCCGTAAGTCTAAGCTTTAACTTTAGGGCGCACAGTTTACACCCGCGCTGTGCAAGCGGGTTCCCCACAGAGCATCGGACCATCCCAATAATTAAATCCATAATCCCATGTTAATTTTCACATCTTCTATATTGAACTCCCTATTAATTTTACTAATAGCTGCTAATACCCTTTTTCCATCCCCCAAGACACTCACCGTGGTTGAGTTCGAATTACACTCGGGGACGTTGAGTAAAATGACGTTCTTCGAGCGTGTCTTGCATTCCTCTATCTCAGCGAGCACGTCACAAATTGGTGTTGTTTCCTGTGGTAATACTTTCTTTTCAATGATTTTTTCGAATGTCATAACTTTTCCTTCAAGAACTCCAACAGTTACCCCTAGGTCTTGCATAGTTCCAGATAGATTAGAAAGTTTACTAAGTATTTTTGCCATTTGGTCTTTTGTTATTTTCAAAACAGGATCGGTAATGGCATTGTGGATGCTATTATTCTCCTTCTTAGCTTTGTTTAAGAAAGCAATTGCTTCATTATTATTCATTTCGAAAGTGAGATTTTTTTTAAAGAAAATAATATGTGTGACAACCTTGCTCGCAATGTATAGGTAATTAGCACTAGTAGGTAGCGGGAGCGTCCACAAGTGTTATCCTGTAAGTGCGAGGGAGAGATATGTCACTGCCTTATCCTGTCACTTGTTAGAGCGAGACGTAGGGAACACTGCACACAAATGATTATTAAACAAATTGATTTACAAATTTTGATAATAATGTTGAATATTTAGGTTGATTTTGCAATGATTATTAATAAATAAACGTAGTGCACTAAATTGTGTTGCAGTACACTGAAACTTGTTTAAACACACTGTTTTATTTGTTCTATTTATAACTTTCTAGTAGGCCACAAAAAAAACTCGACAGCTGTCAATGATATTTATTGTTGTTATCTGACATTTATTGATGACCTAAAGAAGGTGTATTGATTATCCAATAAATGGTTCACGGGGCTTTTTTAATTCAAAATGATGAAATTTGAATTAAGAAACATATCGAAGAATTGAACGTTTTTGAGTTTGCAAGTAATTAGTTAGAAATGTCAGTTTATTTTTAGGTTAGCTTTTGGAAATTTAAAGCAACTTCAAAATTTTTAAATATATTTCTGTTGTATGAACGAGGTAAAAGTGAAATTGGAGTTTTCTTGAAAATTCGTTAAATAATGTATTTAATTTTTATTTTAACTTTATGAGTAAAACCTCAAATTGTAATATTTAATTAAATGAAGACAATGTAAGTGAAACTCTATAGAAAATCTGGAAACGGAAAAATCAGAAAAAGATATTGGCATCTGGGACTTTGCCCGGAAAGCGAGAGGTCCTGGGTTTGAGTCCCAGTCCCAGTCCCAGAGGTGCCAATATTTTTTTCTGATTTTTCTGTTTCCAGATTTTCGGTTGAGTTTCACTTATATTGTCTTCATTTAATTAAATAAATAAAATTATAGTAAACTTTTTTTTTACTTTTGAGCAGTGAGCAATTATAGACCGATCTGCCTTTTAACAACTACTCAATTTTTTTAGAAACTTGTTTTAAGTAAAATCATTCAGTGCGCAAGCCAGTAATTTCCCTTAACCAACATCGTTTCACTTCGGGAAAATCTACTTTGTTTAATCTTTTAATTTACCAAAACTATGTATCTGAATCCATGTCTACGAAATTTCAAGTTGATCAATTTACCGATTTCATTCAGATTCATAAATAAGAAATAGCAGGGTATATAATATGTGGTTTAACAGTTATTTAAGAAACAGGCAATTGGCCGTTAAAATTGATGGCTTTAATTCATACAAATTTATCGCTACCAGCGGTGTTCTCCAACAGTCCAGTCAAGGAAGGAGGTGTAGAGTGCGTGAGCAGGAACCTAAGCGATTTCTTCAGAAACTTGTTCAGGGTGCTTAGGGTATGAACATACTAAAAGTCCTGACATCTAGGTGGTGAGCTAAGGGGGGGGGGGGGAGGGGGGGAAAAGGTCCTAATTTTTGGATTTCCGCTTATATCTCGAAAATGGTGCGTTAGAGAGGAAATTTTTTTTTACAATAAGTAAAAGGTCATAAAATTATCTACAACTTTTATTCTATACGTAATTTTCAAAAATCCCAGCCATTTTTAAAATACATGCTCCACAAATGTAGATATTTTTGAAAAAATCATTTTACCTCACATTTTTCATCAAACATTCCTTTTCACATCGTCTAAAATATTCATCAAAGAAAGAAATTTGTTTGAAAAAAGTTGTAAAGAATTTAATTCCCTTTTAGAATATATACACATATGCAAATTAATCTCCAACCAGTAAATATTTACAGCAATTTTAAGTTTTTTAGTAAAATGTTCTCATTTTCAGAAATAGCTGTTTTTATCTTATTACTGACGCACCACTTTTGTTTGTAACAGATTGTGGGACTAGGAGTTGGATTTCATTTATGTTCAGAGTTCCTAAAACAATTAGCTTAATAACTCTAACTTTTAGTGGATATTCTGCGGAGAACCACATATTCATCCATGGCATCTTCATCCTCAGTAGTGGATGGTTCTTGCTGAATGGGCTCAACGTCGTCTTCATCGTCGTCCTCGGCAACGCTATCGAGGCATTTCCCTTGTAGTATAGGATCCCGATATAAAACGACCTTCACCGAGATGTTTATTTGATGAAACGTATTTTATATTTAATTTAATATGTCAATAAATATATTGCATATGGGTTGCCTAACAAGTTTTAGTCCAGGGTATGATTAATTAATAATTTAAAAAAATATTTTTTTTAAACAGGTAGGTATAAACAGGTAAATCGATACTAGCATTTTGCACCAGTCTGATTATTGAATTAAAATTTAATGAAATGAAGATTATTTCATTATGAACACGGTGGTATCAAAATATACACACATAAATAATTAGTTGATTAAAAAAAATTAAAACTATTCCTCTATTTTAATAATAAACTACTCCAAAATGATGCACAGCATATACAAGTCTATCGCTATCCTTTTCATTTTCAAGAACAAATAGCATGCGCACTCTCTTTCTTTAAATGGACGGACTTCAAACAGCTGCTATGCTGTGTCCTCTTCTATCGCATGGGATGGTTGGTTGGGACCTCTCAGTCGCACACATTCACTCAGACCGGTGAAATGTTTAAAAAAAATAAATTATTATTTAATCATACCCTGGACTAAAATTTGTTCGGCAACCCATATGCAATATATTCATTGACATTAAATTAAATATAAAACACGTTTCATCAAATAAACATTTCGGTGAAGGTCGTTTTATATCGGGATCTTAGACTATTGGCAGTGGCGGCACGATGCGGAACAGGTCAGCATTGCTTTTCGGTATCCACATTTGCCAATTGCATAATCCTTGGTGCAGCGGCAAAATATCATTTTCAGAAGAACCTCTGATGCTAGTAGATCTTCTATTGTAATTGGTAAACATGTTTCCACCCCCATTCTTCAGGGGGCAGCTCAATCCTGACCCACCGCTGAACTTGGTGGTAGGTGCGCCGGGAATGCTGTTTATTTGCGCTCTCTGTTGGGGGGAGGGAGCTGATGTCAGGCTTCAAGAACAAGCTGTACAGGACAGGTTTAGTTGTCTTTCTTTCGTTGTAAGGTAAATAAATAAAGTTGTACCTAGCCATTTGTTCTCACCTGAAAGTTCCCTGTGGCATAAAATCTCACTGCTATGAGAAGCTGCCACAGAGGCGGTATTGGTAGACCTCGGTTATTGGCACTCTGTGTTAAATTCAAAAGTGGCAAGAGGACATTTATTATTGCGTCTTTTCTAAATCGAAATCTTCTTCGGAATTCCACATCATCAAAAATTAATTATAATGTTAATGAATTAACGTTGATGAATTTATCCTTGAGGTTGAGTCGAGTCACAGTCGAGTGGAGGAAATCTCGAGGAACCGACTATGCATATGGGTGTAAAACTAGGTTAAAAACTTTCGCCTGTGCATATAACAGCACATTGAAAAAATACTTGTCATTATTGTAAAATCACATTTTGAAATAATGTTATATGAAGTTTTGAATCGACCTGGTGCCGAGGCCCTGCATGGAATAATGTTGTTATGAAGTTTTGAATCGACCTGGTGCCGAGGCCCTGCATGGAATAAGGTTAGTCTTAGTGTATCGAATATTAATGAATAGTTTGTGATTGTATTGTGACGCTCGGCAAAACATTGCAGACTGAGTAGTTTGCACCTAAACTAATGCTTCAAACTCAGACCAATCTGATAACGGTATCGGTAGAGCCATATTATGGGTAGTGAAATTAGAACCACTATGCCATCTCAGCCGCTATGCCGTCATAGGCACTCTTCCCCTATGTGTTATGTGTTTGTCTCTTTTTAGTGTCGCTCGTTTCCGTTTCATCGAGTTTCAATCACAAAGGTACTAAAGAAGTTTTCATTGAAAAAATAACATGTAAAGGCCCAGTGGGGCGTGAAATTCAAGATAAATAAATAAATTCATTTAAATTTTTATTTCATTACGTGATATTGATTTTGAAAGTTGGACGTAGGTAAGTCCCTTAATAAATAAATAAATTTGTGAGATAATTAGGCGGCGGGGAGGCGGGTATGGGTACCACCGCCCCAGGAACCATTTATTAGATAACCTCTGTCATAGGTCACCCCAAGTGGTTCGCTACGTTTGGTGACTTAGCAGGGATGCCCGGATTCATGGAGGTAAGGTTTGTCCAGGTCGTGGTGGCGGATGCGTCTGTTCACATGCTGCGTGGCAGCCGGATCGGACTGGTTGGGGGAGGCCATTTGACCTTTCCAGTCGGACTCTCTCGACCCATTGCCTTACACCGCAGTTCATACGTCCGTCACTCCTGAAAACACTGACCCCCAGATTCCTACTCACCCCTCTTACCCTTTCATTCCCTGAACTTCCTATCCTTTCCTTCCCAAAACTTCCTATCCTTTCCTTCCTTAAAAGGACCATACACACAGCATCCCCTGAGATTGCATAGGTCCTGAGGGATTTTTTTCCCTCAGGGACTCCTGTGTAAAAAAAAGAGGAGAGGAGCTAATGTAAAAGAGGTATAAATACAACTGCGAATGCTGACTATCACGATGTACTGACTACTGGCACGTGGCAAGTGACACGTGGCATGTGATGTGGCCCGGTGTATTGTCGACGAACCAGTCTTGCGCCTTGTTTGCCAAATAAATCAATATTCATACCTTTTGCCTCTATTGTGCTAACTCTGCACTCCACACGCCATCTTACCATTTTACTCAGGGAATTCATATAACTTGAGACAGTAGGTGGTTAACTGATTAGGTAGAAGAACATCGGGTTTAGTGTAATATGAAAAACCTAAAACAAATTATTAAGTAAAATATGTTGTTTTTATAAATTCACAGAAATCTTCATTGAAAGGCATTGTTCATATGTCTACGCCATATAGACTCAAAAACTACTTGTCCGATTTTTCTGAAAATTTCAATGTTTGTTCTTATAGTTTCGGATTGTTTTAAGAGTGGTTTTTTTATATGAATACCTTACAAGAGTCCTAACTGCTCCCGTCTGGAGCCAGTGAGACTATGGCCTCCCCGATTGGGGTATATTGTGAGGCTGAAGGCAGTGGTGAGGGGAAGGAGATGAGGCAGAGGAAGGTGGGGAAGTACCTGGCTATTCAGATCCAGTCACCAAACACGGCTAAAAGCCATTTCAAGGAACGTTTCAATTCTGAATGGTGATCTTACACCAGGGCGATACTGAGAATATCGTCCACTGTGGAAAGTGCTTCAAATACGCTTTATATTATTTTTAATCGATTAATTGTGAAATAACACAAATTAATTAAATAAAATTTATTTGCAACGCCGCGATTCTTCTTAGTTGATATACTTCAACTAGGTCAATAACTACCAACATTATCTTCATTTTCTTAAATAATGCCTGCAAAATTATATTTGGATACAGAAGATACAGCAGCGCACTGAAAATGTTTACGGAGCAAGGAGTGCACGGATTCGCCGGTCTGATGAGACACCGGGTCACTGGGGCCAAGATGCAGCTATTGGCCTCCGACAACACAGTGGTGACCGCATCCTTCCAGCACCAAGCGCCACTCCTGAGTGAGCGCTGGGCCCGAGCTCACCCCAGACCACGCCCTACATAATAATTGATTATTTATTTTATTTTTATTACTATATATGTTTTTTATTCCCATTGTTCGTACCTGTTTTTTTTTTTACTTAAATCTGTTGTTTAAATATGTATAACTACATAAGACATGTGGGATTGCACTATCCTTCCCACATCCTGAAATAAAACATTATTATTAATATCTGACGTTATTATTACGCCAACGTTGGTAGGTTGAAATTTAAGAATCCGACAACGAATATAACTCTGACGCCACGCCTTACGCAAAACAGTTTCGTACGTTACAAATCGACTTATATACTTTTTGGCAGGGAGGGAAGGCAGGACAGGGATCTGGGAGGGGGGAGGTGAAAGAAGGAGGGGAGGATTCGCAGGAGGGGAGACAAGGTAGGGGGAAGACGGGGAAGGTGGAAGGGGTACGGGAGAGGGGGATGCGGGAGCGGAACGGGGGCAGGAACGGGGACGCATGGGAAAGGGTTTGCAGAGAAAAACAATTTCTTTCTTTGAATGGCGTTGGAACGCATGCTTTTTTGTGTAAAAAACAAATTTATGTGTTTTCATTGTCTATTTTTTTGTTTAAATATTGACAGATTTATGCTAGCTGTGTTCATTCAAAAGGTAATTAAGGTCGTCTTTCTAAGTATTTATCAACAAAAAAAAGTATTATGAAAAAATTGACAATATTGGTTTTTGGTAGGCATTGACCCTGAGGCGAATAATTTGAACCTAAATAATTTCAGTTTCACAAATCCTGAAATAATATTTTTTTTTTGGGTTTTTTTTTAAATTTTATTTCATAAAATTTTTTATTACTTAAAGATATTTGTTTTTTTGGCTACCACACTAGGCTAATGCCCGTGTTGTGGTAGTCGTATATTTAATAAGAAATACTTAAAAGTAAAGAGAAAAAAAAGAACATATTTTAAAGAAAGGTAGAAATAAAAATGAAAATTGAAATTTCGAAATACAAAAATTAATAATAAAGATTAAATGTTAAGAACTCAAGTGTTCTGTATAAATTAAAACATAAGTATATAAATCAAAATTAAAACATAAATAATTTTTAGTGAAAAACTAAGGGAAAAAAATTACAACATTTTAGAAAAATAGAAATAAAAAATGGAAATTAAAATTTTGAAATGCAAAAATTAATAAATAAAATGTAGTGTTAAGAACTCATGAATTCTTTAGGGTACGTTCGTCCCCTTTCAAAAATCCAATGTTGTACACGTGTTATAAAAAAAAATTAGAATTACTTGACTTTTTGTCAGTACTCAGAGCATTATATATTTAAGGAGCGATGAACCAGAATTGTCGTTGAGCGAATGAGGTGTTAGTTGTTTTTGGGACCACGCAACCCACGTTTGATGAAAAGCGGGTGTGTGCTTGATGTTGTGGAGCGATTAGTAGATTATTTTTTCGTATATAACAAATGCTTGTTTTAGTAAATAGCTGTCGAATATCTAAGACCTAATATCTAATATCTAAGAGTTCATTTGAGGGATGGGTAGGTTGACATTTAAATATAATTCTCAGAATTAGTTTTTGAACTAAAATAATTGATCTAATAATGGATTCAGCACAACCATCCCATCCCACTATACCCTATGTTGCTATGGATTGTAAAAGGGCAAAGTAAACGCTTCATAGAGTCTGTAAATCTAAGATAGACCTAAGGGAGCAGAAAATATGGCAGAGTTTACGAAGTAATGTAATATCTCGTGACTTTTCACATAGTATTTAATAAAGACATTAACAGAGGTTCGATGCATTAGATCACACTAACAGTCCCCATCCTGTTTCATGGTGACAACTAGAATATAGTTATTTTGTATAAACTATAAACATATGGAATAGAGATACGCAAGCATAAAATATGATAAAATGAATGAAAGTCAAAAGAAATACATATAATTATATACAGAAAATTTTGTACATTGCATTTCAAAATATAATAGAAAAAAAGTAACATTGCATTTTTCAATATAATAGGAAAAAGTAGTAAGTAATATTGCATTTCTCAAAATAATAGGAAAAAGTCGTAACATTACATTTCTCAATATAAATGGAAAAAATAGTAACATTGCATTTCTCAATATAATAGGAAAAAGTAGTAACATTGCATTTCTCAATATACTTAATAGGAAAAAAAGTAACATTGCATTTCTCAAAGTAATAGAAAAAAGTAGTAACATTGCATTTCTCAATATAATAGGAAAAAGTAGTAACATTGCATTTCTCAATATAATAGGAAAAAGTAGTAACATTGCTTCCCAATATAATATGAAAAAGTAGTAACATCGCATTTCCGTAGCGCAGTTTTGTGATAATTCACCACAAGCGCGATTTATTTATAAGAAACATTAATAATAATTTTGTAACCCCATTACTCATTACTCGGGGGTCACGTTCTTAAAATTACACTATTAGTGCTCCTTGCACAGTTAAAACATAAATACAAAACTTGCAACTACAACATTACGCCAAATAATGGCAAAAGAAAAAATTATGTGTGAATATCAAATCAATTAACATTTAAAAACAAAATCCGAATTTTTCCCAGAAAAATAGAAGATCCATAAAAAAAAAAAAAAACTCGTATGATATAAACAGAAGACCCAAACATCAACAAGACAGCGTGATTAATGATAATGACCGACTGCACCTCTCGAAGGTAACTTACGTTGCCTAGCTTTTGGAGCCTTCAATATATACCTAATCATACGTGCCCAGGATGGTAACTCATGTTACTTAGCTTTTGGAATCTTCAACATCTTTCCAAGCTTATAAAATATTTGCCTCAATATTTGTCTCTTAACCTTCCCGTATCCAATTGGGCAATTTGTCAATTCGAGGGAGGCCGAATATGTAACAAATTAATGATTTTCTTTTCCCTGTACTGAAATGTAACAGAAATACAAACTTATTTACATTATCATATATCATGGTATCTATATATTACTAGCAGTTAAAAACCCGCTCCGCAGATTTTTTGCTGCTTGACCCTGCGGGCGTTCCCCCCCCCCCAGATATATATATACAGATATGCAAAAAAACAACAAAATATTTTTAGTTTTTCAAAAGGTTTATTGAAATTGCTGTTTTCGTGAAGCAGAAATTTCAAAAAATCAATGTTCAATTAAAAAATCAGGTAGAGAATATTTTATCAAAATCAAGAAAAAATAATTCCCTGTATTTTGATTATATTCGGAATTTGGGGAGACTGGTTAAGGGAGATCTTTTGAACTCTCCAGCCGGACTCTCTCGATCCATTGCCTTGGGAGAGATGGATTCACTTGTCCCTCACTTCCAGACACATTGGCCACCAGATTCCTAACCACCCCTAATACCCTTTTCTTTCCAGGAATTTCCTCTCTTTCCTTTCCCTAAAAAGAGCATCTCCACAGATGACATTGTCCCTCAGGGATTTATTTTCTTCCAAATGTAAAAAAAAACAAAAAAAAAATGTAAAGGGGTGTATGGATCTCCAGTCAGATTTTCTAGAAAATGCAAGTTTAAAGCATTCTTTTCATTTTGAATACTTGAGGGTTCATTGTGGGGCTTTGCATTTTTTTATTTGACATATTTTTTTTTAAATTTTGAAATACATACATGACAAATTTACAGAAGAAAAATATATGGTTCTTTAAAACTAATTATTTACAATATAGTAATTTCCTGAAAATGAAAATACCCAATTTAATAGAGAAAAACATTTCTCGTGTTTGAATTGGGGAGACGTGCCATTAAAGTAAAAGATAAAGAAAAAATAAATAATTTGTACCTATTATAAAACATTGGCGCATTTTTTGGCGCAAAAAAAAACAAACAAAAAAAAAGTCGAAAAAAAAAAATGTACACCTTAATCAACTAGCGGTATGAAATATATATACTTCACGACCTATTCTCATACCTACCAAATATGCATAAAAAACAATAAAAATCGGTCGAGCCGTTTCGGAGGAGTGCGACCACAAACACCGTGACACGATATTTTTATATATGTAGATATAAGAACTCATTCTCATATTTTACATGAATATAATTTAAATAATGTTAACTTAACACCAGTATTACAAATTCGCGACTTGGGAGTTATATTCGATTCAAACTTAACATTCACAGCACATATAGATGATATAACTAATAAGGCTTTAAAGATTCTTGGCTTCCTTTGTAGAACCCTAACTGATTTTAAGTCCATGGATTGCATGAAAACACTCTACATTTCATTAGTTAGATGTCAAGTAGAATATAATTCACCTATTTGGTCCCCTTTCTATAAAGTACACTCTAACAAAATAGAACGTGTTCAACACAAATTTCTTAGGTACTTAAATTTCAAACTCAAAATTCCAATAGAAAACATTAATTATTTAAGTCTAATGAATCGACTAAATTTAATTACGCTGTCTGACAGAAGAATCATTTCAGACCTAATTTTATTGTACAGAGTTATGAACAACCTAATTGACAGCCCTGCCATCGTTTCTAGTATTAAACTCCATGTACCGACAAGGAATACTAGACAAAATATAACATTCTTTTGCAATACATACACTACCAACTATCAATCACACTCACTTACCAATAGGATGCATGATTTAGGCAACAAGTTTGGTGGTATTGTAGATGTATTTGCTGATTCCCTTTACATTCTAAAATGCAATTTAAACCAACACTTTGTCGAATCCTACAAATTATTGTAACGTGGGTATAATATATTTAACGATTTGATGTGCTATTGTAATGTTTTATATTATATTTTGTTCTATGTTATTGTTAAATATTACAATGTTTAAAATATTTCACGGTTTTACGCAAGAATATACAAGTGGTTTTTTCTTTAAAAACTACTTGTATATTCTTAAAAGTTTTTTCACTTTTATAACGTTTGATATAAATTCTATGTATGTGTAATCCTCGATATCTTAAATATTATTTTATAATCTATGTAAAAGCCCCTACGGGCGTATAAGAACAATAAATAAATAAATAAATAAATAATATTGGTTTCGTGAAAATAAGTTTAAAAAAAGCAATAACAAAATTGATTGCACAAACGCCTCTAAATATTTTACCACTTTTCGTGAATAAAGATTAGAAATAAAGCGTAATATTTATGTTTATGTAACGTAAGGCTTTGGTACCATAACCTCTGGCTGGTATTCTATTGGCTGGGGAGTAGAGATAGGTGATATTGTTAGAGATGTTGACCGAGAGGGATGTAACTGTTAATGAGAATCTCCCCTGAATTTATTAATTCTACGTGTTATTTAAAGGCCAGAGTGTAGGATTATTGAATAGTCTTCTTTCTGTACGCGACAAGATTTATTAACTGCGCGATATAAGTAACGTTGGATATTGCGATAGCTAATATCTGTGCTAGTGAGAGATTTATACATAACGAGATATTAGAGCCGTAGACATCATAAATGATTAAACCCGTTCAATAAAAAAAAATTCAATTCAATTTGGGAGGCGGGAATGGGTACCGCCGCCCCGGGAACCTTTATTGGATAACCAACACCTCTGCCATAGGTCACCCCAAGTGGTTCGTTACGTTTGGTGATTTAGCAGGGGTGCCCGGGTTCATGGGGTGAGGTTTGTCTAGGTCTTGGAGGCGGATGACCAAGACACACTGAACCCCAGATTCCTACCCACCCCTTAAACCCTTTTCCTTCCCAGAACTCTCCTCTCCTTCCTTTTTCTAAAAAAAACCCTCCACACAGCATCCCCAAAGATGACATAGGCCCTGAGGAAAATTATTTTCCTCAGCGCCTCCTGTGTGGAGCTCATGTAAAAAAAAAAAAACCCCAGGTATCTACAAATAAAAGACATTATCGTAGTTATTGTACCGCGATATGACTTAATTTTTTCTTCATAAACACGATAAAATGAGGCTATAAAATGAGATCAACGACAGTTGTGGTTTTCAAGTTCGTACTAACAGATCGAAAATTAAAAAAAATACTTTAATAAAATTTTGTGAGTTTATTTAGTGAATAAAAACTATATGTACATAAACTATACGGCAAGCAATCCATTAGCTACGAGGTGGCAATGGCAGATGATCTGAAATGCTCGAATTAGCCGGTGGTAAAGCTGGCGATCATGCCAACAGTCAATCCTGGACAACTCCTATACAGTGACGAGAGTTTTATTTATTTTAAATGCACATTTACAGTAGTTATACATAAACAATTATAAACATACATTTTATTTTATTAAGTAATAATAGCGTTTTTGAATTGTTGAATATTTAGTTAAAGTATATCTATATGAGGGGACAGGACATTGTAGTAACTGAATCATTTTTCCGCACGGCATTACTAAAGGTCAGTTAGTTCTGCATCTCAGAATAACAAAAGTTCTGTGTCTGCGCGCTCTTGTGAAGTTGCCGGGAAGATAAAACTCGATTTTTTGTATTATATCGGGAATATAGATGTTACAGGTTAGAAAATTATATGCTGTTGTCAGCAAAGCAGTTTTCCTTCTATTGACGAGGCCATTAATACCCAGCACGCCGGAAAAAACGATTGATGGATATAACCAGGGATAGTCTTTCTACAAAAACTTATTATAATTGTAATTAGAAAACTTCAATGTTGCATGGTCTTTAAGAAAGTCTGTGATGTGATTTAGGATTCCACGTGATGGGTAGTTAAGAAACAAGTGGATTGTGCCTTAAAAATACAAAATGATCAAAAATGAAACAAAATGCTTATATTTTGTTCCATCAAATGTAACTATTCACAAACAAAGTCTAATTTGAGCAAAAATATATTTTAATTGCCAAATAAATATAAATAACTAATACAATAGGATGCCATTTGGAAAACTAGAGTTAACATCACTCTTCAACATTCAAGCTCTGCGAAAATCGTCTTTCGTAATCTTTCCCAATTATTTTTGCGTCTCAATTCCAAAATTAATTTGACATTCCAATCCATATCCATAAGCCATATCTCTAAATCCGTATCACGTAGTTTGCCAAATGACCGCCGAGCACACCAGCGCCATCTGCTTCGAGCTTTCCAGATTACTTGCATTCGTATAGTTTCACAGTAACCTGGTGGTCATCCCATCGTGATACGTGAATGGTATTATGCATAAATTTTACCTACAAAGCAGTTTTTTTTTACTTAGAATAAAGAATGATCTGAATAACCAGGAACTTCCACCACCTTTCTCTTTCCCATCTCCTTTCCCTACCCACTACCTTCAGATTCACAACTTACCTCAATTGGGAATGCCATAGTCTCGCTGGCCCCAATTGGTTAGGTGCAATAGTTATAATAGCGGTCTTAACATAAAAAAACAGAGATGCGTGTTCTTTTAGATATTTAAAAAAATTGTAAAGTAAAATATTTGTTTTAATGTTAGTTTAGGTATTTGCGGTACAGTAACAGCGGTAGCTATAAAAATAAATATTTACTGGTGTTATCTAATATTGGGTACTTACAATTGAAGAACATAAAATGCATCCACGACATCAAGTTATTTAACATTTGAACTCCATTTCTCAATCTCAAATTGTAACTTTCTTTAAAGTAACCGCTGCATGTGTAACATACAAATACGTGGACAACATATCTCTTCTTTAAATCATTAATATCAATAACTTCTAACTCATATTTTACATGTCATAAGTACAAAAAGATATATAAAAAGAAAATAGAATATTTTTACCTGAGAAAGTCGCGTTTCCGTATTTTTCAGAATATTTGCAAACGTTGCAGTTCTTGGCCAAATATTTAAACTTAGATAGGTAGGTACCTAAGTAAAGTGCCTAAGACAATAATCACACACTGCGACGAAAGAAAACAGAGTAATAATATCAACGTCGCTACCCAAAACACTTAAATTAAGCACTTTGTGCTAGTGTACAAAAAATAAAACACACTTTTTAAAAATTTACACACACAAAGAAAAATAACCGACTTATTAATTGAGAGGTCAACAAAAGCGCATTGTTATTAAAGTTAAACAATAAAATCTATCACGAGGAGCGCACGAGTTTGCTGGGTGAACCTCTCGTAAAGTAGATGTGAACAAAGTAGGAAGTGTGTCGCGTGAACATGTTTGTATCGTATACCGGCAAATCGGAGCGGCCTTGTGCCTTGCGCGCGTAGTTCTCTGCCTTCACGCGTCTAGCCGACTCCCGGCACCCGACTCCCGACACTCGACTGCTACGGCCGGCCTCTCCCTCCCTCCCCCCCTCTCTCGCTCTATCCTCCGTAACCCTCGGTTAACATCGGCGAACCTCGGCCCCGAGAGAGGGACGGTATTCATCCTGGGGCGTTCAATTCTCCACTTTATGTATTTACATAATAATATAATAACTTGTAATATCCACTTATGTGTTTGCTTTTTTTCCCCAAATGTATATATTTAGACAAGAACAGACCTACACCTAGACCACAAAATGTAGGACTTCATAATGTTGCAGTTACGAAGGCAGCATTGTATCATGTTGACAAGCGGCCGTCTCCTCCTGAAAAATATTTGACATGGTTTTCTTCATTTCAATAGGCGAATACAGAGGAACTCTTAAAGACAGGCCATAGCAAACACCTTCCCACTCATTACACAACACAAACAAAGTATGTATTATGACCAAGGCATCTTGTTTGCAAGGTTTACAAGGAAAAATGCCACTTGGTAGGGTTTTATAGAAACGTTTTTTTCCCTATCCACAAACGGAATACTTCTAGGACGGGTTGTTTCAAAAAAATTGACGGATTCTTCAAATATTTGAAGTTAATTTTCACGTTCTGTGTAAGTTCTGTTATCATCAAGTTAGACCGGTCAGTGGTTGAGTGGGCATAGCGCTTGGGTCCCACCCGAGCGTCGCGTGTTCGATTCCTCGGCTGGCTAAGTCCTCCATCACAACACAAGCAAAAATTTTGGCTTTCCGTGGTGGTAGTAAGAAATTTTCAAACATTGTTGGGTTATTCGTAACCCGGGAATGTATGTCTTTCTTTAAATATATATATATATATATATATATATATATATATATATATATATATATATATATATATATATAGGCCATATATCATTGTAGGCCAGTTGCTTCATAAAACTGAAACAATCACAGAACTTGAAAAGAACTTACACAGAACGTGGAAATTAACTTCAAATATTTGATGAATCTGTCAATTTTTTTTAAACAACCCGTCCTTAGTCTATAATAGTCGGGTAATCGTTTCAATACCCACATGAGAAAAAAAGCTGAGAAAAGTGCAAAGAACGCCCTTGTATGTATATATATATATATATAGAACAAGTACAATTAAATTTAAATTTATGTAAATGTTTTCAACTTCATGGCAAATAAGAAACAAGAAAATTTGTAATAATAGCCAAAGTATTTAGCACTTGGTCACGTGTTGTACAACAAAGGTCAATTCAATTTATTTTAAAAGTACATGCTACAAAATATTTATATGTTCAAATCTAACGTATATTATTAATGAATAAAAATAACACAAAAATGTGTTCACTGAAAGTGTGTAAGCAGGTGTAGTGTAGTGTGGTGAGTTTGAAACCGAACCGCCCTCGCCGCGGCTGGAACCGGAGCGCGGTGTTTCCCCGCGGCCAACATCCGCTACACCGCCGTAGCCCCGAGCGCCGTAGAGCCGTAGACACCGCGCTACAGAGCTACAATACTCCTAGTCTACGGTCTACGGTCTACGCCACAATCGATTGTAGGTAGGTTTTCATGTCGCACTAAGTAATAACAATGAGTACAGCACATCACGCATCACACAACATACAACATACATAAGTTACGAGGTACGATTATGGCTTTTTCTGCAAACCACAAAACAATTGATTGTGCCAATATTTTAAGGGGAACGGGTGCACGACCAGTTTCACAAAAAAACGTAATTTTGATTTTTAGACTAGTGTACCTACTTAATTAAAATTTTACTTTTTATAACACCACTATAAATAAAAGTAAAACTAAAAATCAGTTCATTTTATAATACACAAATAAGAATAGACACAAAATTACAATTTTACTTTATTACATAAAATAGTTGGCTAGGCAAATATCTAGTACGGTGTGAACTATTTACTTTGTTAGTGTTTTAAATTACAAAATATAAACCATTATAGAATTTTTTTTTTGACTTCATTATCATTATATTAAAAATCATTGGTGATAATGATCATTATATTAAAAACCACCAACATTTAAATATGTAAAGAAAAAAATTAAAAAATATATTTTTTAGTTTTAAATTTAAATTACAACGACTGATTTACGTTGAAACACAAATTTTTCTCATATAAATTTAAAAAATACCCATAATATATTACATATTTATAAATATACGTATTTATCACAGAAGGTTAGGCGAGATAATTATATTGATAACAATATCGAGTGATAATTACCATCCCACAAAAATGCCTGATTTGCCTCTGAAATCATGAAAATCGATTTTTAATGGCCTATATTTTATTATTCAAAACACAAATAAATTAAATTATGTCATATTTGTACTAGATATTGCTAAATATTTTTATTAAAAACAAAATTATTCAGTTCGGTTACGTATTTGGCCTGAAATTCAAAATGAATATGTCCGCGCAATCGTTCCTCTTAGGGGTCGCGTCGTGTTTTTAATTCCTCTATTGCATAAGTCCTACATTATTGCCCAAGCAAGATTTCATTACATTAGTATTAATATTGTCTGGTTATTTGTAACCCGGGAATGCTTGCCTCTCTTTACAAAAACAATAACCGTAATCAGCTAGTTAAAACACATAAATAAAAATAATCCTGAAAGTACCCATAAGTACCTAATCAAAAGAATTTTTTTTAAATTTTAATGTGTTCAGCATTACTAAACTATACTCAAAAAATACACTTCTCAAATTCAAAGAAAAATATGAGTACCTTGCTGACCAACACACCTATACACTACATCAGTGTTTTTCAACCTGTGGGTCGCGACCCCCTGGGGTCCAAAGTAAAATATTTAAAAAAAACAATAAAGCTCAAAAATATTTTTATTATGAAAATATTAATTATAGGACATTTTGAAGTTAACATGAAATTTAAATTATAAAATTTCTATGGGTCAAAAATCCGTTAAGTCTTATACACACTAATGTGAAGGTTGCGCCTATTTTTCGTCAATCAATTTCTGCGATCGCGGATCTGTTTTTGCAACATTTAGAATTAAGTCGTTTTCTAAATTTAATCGATTCCTCTGTTTGTTTTTTATTTGGGCCATTGACGAAAACGTCAACTCGCACAAGTAAGAGGTGGCAAATGGAATCAAGCACTTCAAGGCTTCTGTGGTCAATTCTGGGTATTCTAATTTCCTTTTTAACCAAAAGTTATACAGATACGAATTTAGATTTTCACGGCCAAAAATTATTTTTTGGGGTATAATGCCGTGTTGCGCTACCTCCTTCTTTAGACTACGTTTCGGACAGCGTTGCAGTGTCCATCATCAGGGCAGATGCCCCCCCTCCCTCCCCACCGAATTGAATTGATTCTGCACCACCGAAATATAGGGAATTTCACATGTATTGGAAACATCGATGTATTTTTCAATACATCGTATTAACATCGATGCAACCGTTCGATGCATTCACGGCGCGGCCTCGCTCGCCTCAGTCTTGAGTCGGCATCGGCCCGGCCTGTACGTTGTACGAATGGGCGATAGCTCTACCTACTATTCCTTGGAGACGTTTGGCGAATTAGTTTGACAGCAATTTCCCTGACATGTCCGAAAATTTAGCGGTCTGTCAGAGAAATTGGAAATTGTCAGGAATTTTGAAAAATAATAGAAATTTTTTTATAGAATGTTGTGGACAACGGAATTCACAGGATTACGGATTTCCTGGCAGAATCAAATAGAATGCTAAAACATGACTATACAGGCGAAATTGCCCTGAAAATTTCACAACCTGAAATTCCCTAGCCACCCTCCCGTTGGTGTACACTGGGTGTCATTCTTTTTTCATATCATTCAATTTCTGATTCCTGAATTTCTCTAGCCACCCCCCCCCCCCCTCCCAGGAACCATAGTCGTCAAGGGTAAATTGCAGGCGAAGGGTAGGGGGTCGCGAAATATTTTTTACATAATAAGGGTGTCGTGCCATGAAAAAGGTTGAAAAACGCTGCACTACATGAACTACATGAACGAAATCCTCGAAACTACTGAACATTCCGAAATTAAATACATCTTTTGGCCAGAGAAACCATAATTTCCTTTCTAAAACTATATATTACCCTTCCAATTGAAATTAAGAACATCACGGAGACACAAAAGTTCAAAAAAGACAAATCAAATTATGGCTAAGTAAACATGAATATCCGGAAACAATTAAAATTATGCAGTAACCCCAACGCAACCTACAGACAACAAACATAACCACTTTTTATTTTATTTATTGTTTATTTTGTGAAAATCAACCAAAGATGAGGCAATCATGATCAGCACCCTTCTAAAATTACTGATAACGCAAAAAAACACCCACATATTTTATTTGACAAATTTTTTGTGGATGTTTTCGTTACTTTATTTTTTTGTCGCTTCATGTGATAATAATTTATAAAAATTCCGAAACTTTCATTTTTATTTTCAAATTGCGGTCGGACACTTTGATTTCATAAAGGTGTATATTTTAATAAATAGTGTGGTTAACTTTTAGATTTGAATATAAAGGAAGGATCTTTTTTTTTCCAAAACCAATTATTTTATTTAATTAAATGAAGACAATATAAGCGAAACTCAATCGAAAATCTGAAAACAGAAAAATCAGAAAAAGATATTGACACATCTGGGACTCGAACCCAGGACCTCTCGCTTACCGGGCGAACGCGCTAACCACTGCGCCACCGTGTCGATATCCAATTCGGTCACTTTTAACTGTATCATACTTCGACTAAGAACCACCCACACTATCTTCATTTTCTTAACGCATATACTATTGGCTGCTATCTTTATGTATGATTGCAAGATTCAAACCCGAACTAAATGCTCTCTAGATAGTGTCTGGATAAATCTTTATCCATTTTATTTAATATGCGACATCTATTGACTTTTCTGCAAGTCTAGGATGAATATTTTTATTTTTATTTTAACTTTATGAGTAAAACCTCAAATTGTAATATTTAATTAAATGAAGACAATATAAGCGAAACTCAATCGAAAATCTGAAAACAGAAAAATCAGAAAAAGATATTGACACATCTGGGACTCGAACCCAGGACCTCTCGCTTACCGGGCGAACGCGCTAACCACTGCGCCACCGTGTCGATATCCAATTCGGTCACTTTTAACTGTATCATACTTCGACTAAGAACCACCCACACTATCTTCATTTTCTTAACGCATATACTATTGGCTGCTATCTTTATGTATGATTGCAAGATTCAAACCCGAACTAAATGCTCTCTAGATAGTGTCTGGATAAATCTTTATCCATTTTATTTAATATGCGACATCTATTGACTTTTCTGCAAGTCTAGGATGAATATTTTTATTTTTATTTTAACTTTATGAGTAAAACCTCAAATTGTAATATTTAATTAAATGAAGACAATATAAGCGAAACTCAATCGAAAATCTGAAAACAGAAAAATCAGAAAAAGATATTGACACATCTGGGACTCGAACCCAGATGTGTCATAACCACTGAAACATTATTTTTTAAAGTAAAAAATGTTTTTGAAATTATGGTATCCGGTGATATTTTTTTTAAACTAAGAACATTTAAAATCACAGTATTTTACAGTTAGGGGCGGGGTGAGGGTTTGGGCCAAAGATATTGTGATATTTGAATATCTTTGGTTCGGGCGGTAACCTGACTGTGTGACCAATGGCGACATGTGGAGAAAATATTTTTGTTGTTTGATTTTGGTGAAATGGAATTATTAAAAAAGACATCAAAACAGTTATTAACTTAGTAAACACTACTTTGAATTTCTTATTTCTTAATGCCGACCGGGTTTCGCTACAATCGTAGGTTCTTAAGAGCAGTGTAATACTCTATTAAAAATATTCTATTATCAATAAAAAAAATTATTGACAAAGAAACTTTGGTCTATTGGTATACAGCTAACTTGTTTCGTTGAGTAATTTTACGTATGGTGCTCACTAGATTACAAGCTGTAGCAATAAAGGGATTTAAACCTGATTTCAAAGAAATCTCATCGTTCATCCAGCAAGGGTCTCATGACGGTCTTTTAATTAATGACATAGTGAATATCAATACACTCCGAATTAAAAAAATTTGCCAATGACGCCCAACTGTATAAAACCCATAAATAACTTTTTCAATTTGGGAGGCGGATCTGGGTGCTGCCGGCCCGGGAAAAACATTTGCAGACTTAGCAGAGGTACCCTGGTCATGAGATGAAGTTTGTACGGATCTTGGCGGCCGATGGGTCTGCCCAACAACTGCGCGGCATTCTGGATCGAGAGAGACTTTTTGACTTCTCTTAAAAACATTGCATTACCACAGTGGAATTGATAGATTCATACGTCCGTTACTTCTAGACACACTGGCCACCAGATTCCTACCCACCTCTTACATTTTCTTTCCCGGAACTTCCTTTCCCAATAAGACCCTCAGCAAAGAATTTTTGCGGATGCTGTGCGGAGGATCTGAGTAATTATATATCTTATGTTGTAAACCTGAATGTACTTTCTCCCACATTTTAATTTTTATTGTTTATTTAGTCTTGGAAAAATAATACTCGGCAATCGTTTAATTAGCTAATCAATGTATTAAATAATTGTGCACATTAGTTTAAACTACGATTTGTATCATTGATAAATATGAGGTAAAATATATATTTTTTAAATAGGCTATTCACTCTAAACAGAGTGATTTGTCGGTAAATTACTAATACTGTATATAACCTAATAGAAAATTAACAGACGGAAACAAAAGCAAGAACAAAAAAAAAACAATAAAATTTTTAAGAAGTTACATAGGTAAAAATAACAAGCTTAAGCATGTGTGTATGCATTTTTTTATTTGTATGTGTGTGTAAGTATGTATGTATGTATGTATGCGTATAAATATTCTTTTTTATTTTTTATTATGGTTTTTGTGCATAAAAACATAATAATAATAATAATATCTTTATTCAATGAAATTGGCAACATTATAACTAAAAAAAAATTACATGTTCAATGTAGTTTACAAATAGATTACATCAATCAGTACAAAAGAAAATAATAAATAGAAAGTAATGTAAGAACGGTTACATAGAAGTAACATAACTATACAATATTTTTAGTTGTGCATAGCCTGCCTCACTAGGTGTCTGAATGCTGGCGTCCCGCAGGGATCGGTTCTGTCACCGACTTTGTTTTTGTTGCACATCAACGACCTTTTGTCATGTGCACCAATTCACTGTTATGCGGATGACAGTACAGTTCATGATAGCTTTTTGTTTGACAAGCCCCCCAAGGGCTCACAAACTCTAACAGCTCGTAGGGCTTTGAAGCAAAGAATGGACGGTTACCTCGAGAGTGTTTTCTCTTGGGGTAAAAATAATCTCGTTGAACAACAACAATATTGTTCTTTCAAAATCTGTATAATTTTGTGTTATTTTGTTAACTTGTATAATTATTGTTAACCTCAACACAGGCTTGTCCTAGTGAGGTAACAAATTTTTGTAAACATTTTTACATGCAGTGTAAAGAAACAATAAATAAATAAATATAAAAAAAATTAATGTTTCAAAGACCCAATCTTGTCTGATTACGTCTAAAAGGGATCGAAATGAAAATCTAGTCTCTTTCAACGGAAGCAATCTTCCGAACAGGCCCTCCATTGATATGCTTGGTGTAACCCTAAGTGACCAGCTCAGGTATGGGGGCTCCATCGAAGCCAGAGTAAAGTTAGCCTCCCAGAAACTGGGCGTACTGTATAGGGCCCGCAGATAATTTAATAGTGCACAACTGCTAACCCTGTACAAACCGCAAGTGCGCCCCACGGTTGAATTTGGTAGCCACCTCTGGTCTGGAGCTCCAAAATACCTGAAAAATACCCTCGACTCTGTGCAGAAACGGGCGGTCCGTTTGATTCTCCCATCTTAACAGACGGATTGCAATCTTTAGAGCACAGGCGTCGGGTGGGAATGCTATCCTTGTTCTACCGGTATTACAATGGAAGATGCTCCGAGGAACTAGCATCATTGATCCCTTCGGCACCGGTGCATAGTCGGTAAACACGCCAAACGCGTGCCCTACATTTGTACACGGTTGTCATTTGTCACATGAGAACGGGTCGTTTCTTCGACTCGTTCTTATGTTCAACAGCTCGGCTGTGGAATGATTTGCCGGCCTCTGTGTTTCCTCCTTCCCACAACATAGGTCTCTTCAAGACCAAAGTTCATTCCTTCCTCTCCTCAAAAATACCCTCCACACAGCATCCCAGATGACATAGGCCCTGAGGGAAATTATTTTCCTCAAGGCCTCCTGTGTGGAGTAAATGTAAAAAAAAAAAAAAACTAGGTGACCTGTATTGAGGCAGATTTTTTTGTGAATAGTTTCTCGCAATTTTATCTATGGTTTTTTATAAATGTATAATGTAGGTTTCTTTACAGCAAAAACTTTATTTTAGTTTACATTATTGTTTGCGTATACACAATACAAAAACTGCAAGGTTATTACTTCAATAACAACTGTCAATGACTGGGCGTTTGGGTGAGGGCACCGTTTTGGTTTGACGGCCGGCGTAGTGCAGCGGTAAGGCGCTTGACTCGCATTCCGAAGGTCGCGGGATCGAATCCCGGCGTGGCAAATACATTTTATTTGATTAATTTGTGTATTACACAATTTTTTCATTTAACCCTAGAAAGATAACCTTGTTCTGCCGTACATAAAAGATAACCATACGCTGCAGAGGCGCATAATATATTAATGATTTTTTTTATTTAATACCTACGTAATGAATTTATTTAGCTGATTATTTTTATGTGTGGTTAATTAACTAATAATAAAAAACTTTTTAGTGAAATTATTTATTTATTTTAAACATTAAACTTAAATCAAAGAACCTCTAGAAAAAAACATCCAAATTAACCGTATTCTGTTTACAGGAAAATATTATCACAAATTTATATCTTTTTTTTATAAAACTAATTAAACTATTTTAATTTACTAATCAACTATAAAATAATCAGTAAAAACTATAATTATTTGGCTAAAATTTGGTTTAGAGGCATTCAAAGCAAACATCTTTTTTGTGTTCGCCGCAAACTGTTTTTTTTTTGCATTTGGCACTAGTCATCTTTGACATTCTTTTTTGTTTTACTTAAGCAAAAGCTGCAAAACCGTCTTTTCTTGGCTGGAGGTTCTTCTTCATTATCTCTAGAGCTCTTGTTACGTTGCAAAGTAGCAACGTTACCCCTAGATTCACGGTCGCCCCGTTTTACCTAAGAATAGCTTCGGCAGATTCCGGCACTACGAGAATCGACTCGCGCGTCGGCTCCCTCTCGGAGCCCGGCAAGCATTCCGCCACTCATCGGCCGCCAGCCGGCAAGACAGCAGTGTCCAAGGGGAGCGCCTAACGCGCACGCGAGAACCTAAGAACTCGCGATGTATTTCATATTGTGAATTGTGCAACCAGAAGCTGCTGGCTACTGCATTTCCTGCTACAGTGAGTAGACTGAACACTTACCCTCTTTCGTGTGCCATGTCCCGCTCTTAAAGCCAATAACGCGTGTGGAGAGATTAAGAGAAACAGTCCCTGTTAGGTTAGGGTATTTTAGTGCTATCCACGTTCATGTGAAGTGTGCCCGAATGGCAATTGTAATAACCCTGTCTCCTATTATTGAATAAACCCTTTACGTGCAATACTGTGTTCTGATTGAGGAGGGAGACCCCGGAGATTTTGAGGAGAGGAGGAAGAGAAATACCCAGCGAACCACAAACACTCGCCCTGGATTTAGGAGGATCTTGCTCGCGCCGACTGTGAGCTAGCGTGTTGGCCCATTAATTACTGCATGTCCTTTCCAGGGTTGGTTTGGCTAGAGGCCGTAGGCCTGCGGTATGCCGACACTGGCGCCGTATGCCGACCGCTGACGCTAACACTCTGCACATCCGGTTTCGGAAGAATATTGGTGATATTGTCTCGCACACGCTTGAACAAAGTAGGAGCTTCGAGTTTTCCGTCATCCACGGTTCAGATAACTGAGTTCTTAACTTCTTCATATATTCCCTTATATTTAGAGGCTTTTCATTTTTCGCTAGAACGTTGTGACAGTATATGACATAAGAATTGACGAATGCCATGTTCAGTATGCCATAAAGCATAGCCATTGGCCACCTATTGGTTTTCCTTGAACATGACATTGAGGAACACATTTGATCGAATGTGTCCACCCCGCTTTCAAGGCTCTGAAGATACTGGCGGAGTTATAATGTCTTTATTTTGTGTATCATTCAATTCTTCTGGCACCTCAGGACGCCAAGGGCGTTCTCCATTATATGGTCCAGGTCCCATCAGGTTGGAAATATATGGTGTGGAAAAGGCGGACGGGTTGTGTGCCGTTGTATTATTGGTGATACATCTCGCCGAATGACGGATGGTGTATATAATCGAAGATTATGATTAAATTTGTCGATCAAGCCGCCATTGTAGCACAACGGGATTCTACACTTGAATACCCGTAAAATAAAGATTCTCCAGTCGCGATAACCTTGTACCGGCTGAGATTTAAAGGAAACTATCGTTCACATATTAAATTAACTTGAAAAAAACCCGCCGATTAAACGATTTCCATTATAATTTAAAATCCACTTGTTGACTGTCGGATTCACATCCTGCCCTCAAGATGCGAATCCAAGAAGTATAGGAAATCGATCATGATCCCCCTATCGTTCGAAAGTTTAACTAATCGGAGAAAAAGTGAAACTATTAGTAGCCAGTAAAATAATTTGAGTTATTAATATAAACAAATATTAATAACCCTGGGGTAATTTAGAACATTATTTTCCTTATTAAATTATTTTCATAACAGAATGTTGAATATTTTTGTGGCAAAGTATCTAAAGCTACGTTAACCAAAGGTGAAAGAGAGTGCTGGAACTTGCAATATTTCTTTGTTGGAATTAAGTGTAAACCTTAAGTGATTTTTTTTTCGTAAAGCACATGTTTGTTTTAAAGAGATGTATGAGGATAATTTTTACATAGATCTGTCGAACATCAAATACTCTCATTATTTTGAATATTGGGTCACTGTTTGCAGTTAGAGGAAGTTTGAGAATAATTTGTTTTCTGCGCCTTTTCGACAGGATCTAGAGCTGTTGAAGTGCCCCCTCTCCATGCAATGATACCGTACTCAATGATAGATTGGGTGATTACAAAATAAATCTTTTTTAGGAGTTGTAAGTAAAGAAAGTTCCTTATGGATCTAAAGAAGTGTATTGTTTTTCTAATTTTATTTGCAATGATCTGGGTGTGTAGGTTATATTTGAGGTATGGGTCAATGTTGAGGCCGAGGTACTTCATCCGTGAAGTGCGCTCTATACTGGGGCACTCACTACCAATTATTGTCTTCGAATAATAAGACAGCATCGTCTGCAAAGCTAACAATGTGTCCCTGAATTTCAAGGTTGCAAAAGTTGTTAATATACAGTAAGAACAGAGTCGGTCCCAAAACGCTTCCTTGTGGAATTCCATAGTCAGTTGAACGCTGATTACTGTAGGTATTCTGTATTTTAACCTGTTGCTGGCGTCCATTAAGATAGCTTTTGAAGAAGTTTAGCTCTTTGTCCGTAATGCCAATTTTCTTTAGTTTTTTAATTAGTTTAATGTGTGATATTGTATTAAATGCCTTAGAAAGGTCTAAAAATATTGAGATACATTTATTACCTTTATCAAGGCTTTTTACAATGTAGTCTGTCACACTAGCAATGGCATCTGATGTACTTTTGTTTTTTTTTTAAATCCATATTGATTATTTGAAGGTATTTTATGGCTCTCGACGAATTTTAAAAGTTGTGCATTAATGAGGTTTTCATTTATGCAAATATTTCTGGTTATAACTGTGAAATATTAAATGATTGCGATAACTGTGAGCTATCATCTAATATGAACTAAACTATGCCAATTGCTGCCCTATAACGTGAAATCTCCTGGTTGGATAGTCAAAGCTTTCTTATAATGTATCTCCGTATTTTAATGTTCACATAAAATAAATAAATTATCTCCAGTATTCGCGATCTTGGTGTGATTCTCGATAGTAAGTTACAATATCAATGTCATATCGATCAAATAACGAACAGACCAGGTATTGGTATTTCGTTATAAGAAATACTAAAGAATTCACAAACATTATTACTATCAAAAATCTTTACTAATATGTACGAAGCCATCTAGAATTTGTGTCGACCCAGTATTTATTTTTATAAAGTTCGTGGTCTCCATTTTATGCATTAAAAAAACAAATTTGAAGATTCGGAAAAAAAATTAAACAATACATTTCTTACAAATCGCCCAATTGATTTAATATGTAATTATCTTGAGGTAACAAGTTTTTTCAACATTGATACTTATACCCAGTGTACGTGTATGTACTTAGACAAGTTTAAGATGCGATGATATAAAATCGTAAACAATATTAATGAGTGTATTGAATTATTAAACAGGCACACGCGTGTCTTAACTATACCCTGGGCAAAACTGACTTGACACTCAGTCTGTCCTGTCAAAATTGAAGCGACCATTTTTAATTGAATGTTTTTAATTAAAAAAGGTAATATTTTTAGTTTCGATATTTTATGAGAATGTTATACGAGTATATTTAAATTCTAAATTGGCGTGCGCATTATTCTAGAATGCCGAAGGTGTAATTATATATCTGTTAATCTAACCTCAAAATGAGAATCTTTCAAAACTATCAGAAATGACGAATTAATGTTCCTCCGGATAAATTTTTGCTTCTCCCTTTGAATGCGTCCAGAGGAAAAATAGCCCTTCATGCTCTTCTGAAAAGCTGTTATAAATTAATTAAAATGTATATATACATTTCAGAGAAATGTATGTGTATTGTTCTTCTGGACAAAAAACGTATTTTTTGGGAAGTAATGTAATTAAAAAAACATCTACGTTATTTTTTATTAAACACTTTATTATTTACACCCATCAAATATTGTCAAAGAAGCAATAGAGTTCCTTAACAATTATGCCGCAGAGATATTAAGATATATATTTTTTAAATATTTACAAGAATGAAAAATAGTGCACGTACTGTTTATAAGAATGTTAAAAGACTTACTTAATCAACACGTAGGTACGTATACTGATAGTTAATAATAATAAAAGAACCAATGATCTTAACCCATGGTAACTGCAATCCGTGGTAGACATTTTTTCATGGACTTGCTCAAGCCCGAATTATCGAGTATCGCCGAGTCTCGTCTAGACTTAATCCATTTCAGAAAGCTCACCGCCTCCCTTCCTCTACCCTCCTGTGCAGGTTGAACTTAGGATCCCACCTCAGATGCTCGATCGGAGCTTAATGGGAATAAGTAAAAGGTTTACTTTTTATAATAATAATTGTATTGCGCAACACAGCAAGGGGTTTACTGAGGCGGGTGTCTCGGTTGGCACGGGGGGTGGCAAGGGGGGTTGTCCAGGTGAGCAGGTGGGTAATGGGTATCTACCTACTACCTGTTGTTGGGCGCTGTCCTCTGTTGGCATAATACTTGAGGATTCGCATTCGGAAAAAAGGCAATTTGGCGGGAACTGCGGGAAGAAAAAGTTTAAGTGAAGTGCGTGCATCAGCAATATTTGATTGAGCATTGTTTTAAAAGCCAATGGAACCCATTCTATGGAATGCGTAGTTTGGCTAAATTACCACAGATTTTAAGTGCGGCTTTACATGACGGTGGTACGAGTAAGTCGAGGGATACTATTTCTCGTTCTGACAGTTGCCACCGTGCGACGCGCAATATTTCCATTGATACATTTTACTGAACAGAGACTCAAATTGCTTCCACAGATTTAGTAGTCTGGATTTGGTGATTTCCATCTCATTAGCTGTGGTGTTTCTGAATATTGTGAGGGTGTATTTTATTTTCTCAGTTTTCTTGTTAAAGAACTCACGAATGACTTCAATGAACGATCTTTCCTCGACTGGAGCGCCGAATGTCCAGAGATTCTCCATTTTCAATAAGAAATCGTCTCTCATCCTTTGAATGGTATTGATGGTAGAACTTTTTGTTTGGAGATTTGAGGACTCTGTAAGCAGGTTCAACCCTTCAAAAATTTGGCATTTTTTTCAGATGGTCAAAATATTTTCACTTTACAATAAAATGCAAATATTTGGAATATTTTTGAACACTTTCAAAAACCAAAAACTGTTTTAGAAAGGTGATAAAATACGCTTTCAAATTATAGAATTCGAAAAAAACATTTTTTTTTTAATTATAAAATTTTTGCAAACAAACATAAAAAAGTTTTCAAAAAGGCTCACCTTACGCCTTTTCTAACTAAAGTTACTGATAATAAAAAAATAATAAAAAACACATACATATTTTATTAGACAAATGTGTAAAAAACACATATTGTAACCACACTTTTTTGTCGCTCTATGAAAAATAATTTATAAAAAATTCCCGAAGTTTCAAATTATTTTATCAATTTGCGATTCAAAACTTTGTGTACATAAAAGTGTACAATTTATTTTTTTGGTGGCTATTTTTTTATTGGAATATAAATTGTGGTGTTTTTCCTTTCTAACACCGATTATAACATATGTCTAACTATGATAGTGGGGAAGTTATGGCGTTTTATATGAGACCTATTTGCGTTGGGACACATATGGTATCCTGTGATTAAACGGGTTAAAAAAAACTGCGTAAATGCATTCGTAAACAACGTGCAATGAGGCCTAGAAATATGCGAGTAAAAAAACGATGGCTTCCATAGAAAGTGTCTAATAAGTTAGTATCCATACTGCCTATTTAGTCTTTCTTTGCAAGATGTTACAACGTTTGCGTTAACGCATACTTTAATCCTTATTCATAAAAATGCAAGCTGAATTTGAAGAAATGTTTAAGTCTATTTAACGTGCTTGATGTATATAATAAGTCGTTTTTAAGCTATGGCCCCCATACGATTTTTTTTTTCAAAAGCTCCCCTTAGAATGTTCTGATGAAATGGCTTATGTCACCTTTGGGAATGCTGTACGGAGGACCTTTTTAGGGAAAGGAAAAGCTAAGAGGGGTGGGTAGGAATCTGAGGGTCAATGTATCTAGGATTGACGGACGTACGAATCCACCCTCCACTGCGGTACTAGGCAATAGGTCGAGAAAGTTTGGCCGAAAAGGTAAAAAGGTTTCCCTTAACCAGTCCCTCCCAATCCGGCCCGCCACGTAATAGGTGGGCAAACGCATGTACCGCCAAGACCTAGACAAACTTCACCCTGAACTAATGGAGTTGCACTGAATAAACGGAGTTTGCACTTTGTCTGAATCTGTCATTAAAGTTCCCGTCATCTGCACTTTCTGATTGCACTCCAGTTTCATTACATTAAGTAGATTTGCAGGTACTTGGGTACTTTAGAGACGTTATAAATAATCTCACATAATCAAAATGAGTCTGATTAACGAAAGATACTTGAAATATTTAACAGAAAATATTGAAACCAGTGCACTTACCTGTTTCTAGATGTACCAACCATTCCAATGGTAGGAATGTAATAATAAACAACATACAAATTCCAGCCAATTTGAGCTTCATGTGGGACAACATGTTTCAATAATAATAAATTGTATTCACAATCGCAATATTTCAGAAAAAAGTCTGTTGTTGTGACGTGACGATTAGTACTAGTATGTGTATGTAATTGATATTGACGTTAGTGCAAGTTTAAAATAAGAAATTATTCAGAATCTGTGTACTGGAAGAATTAGATAAAAAGGTACCTGTCGGAAAAATAAATGTAGAAAAGGGAGAACGTCACGATCGTTTAAAATGCTTGAAGTTGATGCACTACTAAGAAATGCAAAATCATGTGATTTTGGTTTGAAAATTAGATCGCTTAGAAGTATTCTAGATGCTTTAATTTTTTTTTATTTGATTCACCTGATTTATACATGTGTGTTACATATTTGACTAATGTGGGCCTCACTGGGTGCTTTACCCGTGCTGAGGACCTCATTTTACAGTTTGATATGATTTTTTTTTTTTTTTTTTTTAAATTTAAGATACATATAAAATAAAAACTAAAGAAAAAAGAAATTAAATTCTGCGAGTCGAACACACATTTACCTTTATAAGCCCTTTTTATCTTTTATAAGCCCCGAAAAAATAAAGTATCAGTTCTACAAAAATTGCTTTAAAGGGCAAAATCTCCTAATTGCCAACCCCTTCACGGTTGTTGATTTTTTTGCAGAATGTGGAAAATTAAATTCTTTGGAAAATGATCGTAAAACATTAAAATATTTGTGCCTGGGCTTCGCAAAATAAAATATTATTCGCTTTTGGCGAATTTTTTCTTAAATAAATCAAAATACGCGACTGGTGTTAAACGATAATTTAAACCTTTTTGCCATAGATACCTAGAGGTAAGGATTATTGTTGTTGGCTGCGCTTCATACTTTTACACCAAATGAAGCATCAGCATAAAGCGGCCTACACACGACACTGCATGTAGTGACTGCGGCAGTGACTGCAAAGAGGGTGGAGTTGAGCGAACTAGCGCTGTCTCGTTCTAGCGGCCCTTTAACAAACGTGACGGCGCTAGTTTGCTCAACTCCACGCTCTTTGCAGTTACTGCCGCAGTCACTAAATGCAGTGTCGTGTGGAGAGCCCATAAGAGGAAGTTGTACGTTGTACTCTAAGAATTGGTAGGAACATAAATTCAGTCTTTCAGCACAAATTCAAAATCAAATCATGTGGTAAAAGAGACAGAGTGCGCAATGTTGATTGGCTGTTTCGATCGAATAGTCAAAAGGTATCTACTAAGCCAGTTGCGACATCGGTTTTCATTAAAATATAAATGGTTTCCATTGATAAGAGAAGGTGAGCGTGCATTATCACCTCTTCCTTCAGTGGTTAGGAACGTTCCAGACTTTTCAGCATTCAATAATTTTCAGTGGCAGATACACCATAGAGAGAACTTCTCTTAAGCTGGGAACATACTAAGCCCACGCCACGCTACGCGACGTAGGTAGACGTCATTATTTCTATATCTGGACTACTTACCATCCATACATTTTCTATGGAAACGGGTGCTTTAGAATCACAGTAGCCCCACGCAACGCAAACCGACGCCCCCTGCCGCAGCCAGATCGGCGTGGGCCATGTGGAAGGTGGAGGGGGGTATGGTCACGCCCACTGATGATTTTACATCTTTTTGGTGTTATCTAAGCATCTAACGTTATGTTTTGCAATATCTGTGGTTGTTTTTTTGACAGATATTATTTAAAAATGGATGACGAACAGTTCATTGAAACTGTTAGACGGCACGAAGTTATTTATAAAATCAAATTACAAGATTATAGAGATTCTGCATACGCAGTGCAGCTTGGGAGGAAATTTTAGCCATTCATGGCATGACTTTCAATATTATACCCCCATAATTAATGATAATCAAACCTTAGACACACTGCCAGTCTTTCTCTGATCCGAATGGACTTTCGAAGACGTGTGTTTTCTTTTTTTATGTCATATTCAATTATGCTGTGAAGCTCTTCAAATACCACTTTACTCATACGGAAGTACATGAAGAATCGTCCGTCATCAGATTCTAGTTCCTTTACTAAAGTATGGAACTCTCCAAACATTTGTCTTTGTTTGTTAATGTTGTGGACCCAAATACTTCTCACTTTTTTCATTTTACGAGAATATTGATAATAATAATAATCGTAGCAAATCATCTTCAAATTTGCTTTCAAGACATGGCAAAGCTGTCATCTGCGGAGAAGAGAATCACATAAACATAACCTAAAAAATAAATGTCAAATATGTCGAATCAAACGCGCCTGCGCACAACCACAGACACCTTGTCACGTGGTCACAGCGACGCGTACATACGTCGGCCAGTGTGGACATGGACAGGAACGTTGCGTCGCGTCGCGAAGCGTGGCGTGGGCTTAGTATGTTCCCAGCTTTAAGCGATCGTAGTAAAGTAGAAAGGTGCGCCCTTACATCATAGATGGAGAATTTCCCCAGTACAGGCACTAATTTTTATGTTAACATTTTATTTTAATTATATCTCTTTTCAATTTCATATCACGTAATTCAATTATATGAGTAGTTTAATATGGCAGACAGAGTATTGCACTCACCAGTCCGTTGAGCTGAATTAAAAAAAGCATTATTGTCATAATAAAAGTTTGTTTTGTTTACTCATAAATCTCAAAGAAGAAATAGAAAGATAAAATTTGTTTCATTAAAACGTTTAAAAACGTTGAACAAATAAAACAATTAATCAGTAGTGTATTCTTCGGGTAAAACGGGAATATTTTAGAAAATGGAGTTTTAGAAACCGGTATTACCGACAACAATATTGCTTGTAATAATTAAAATACATACGATGGAATTGGTTATAAAACGCACAATAAAAAAAACATGGATACGGTTTCTTTGTTTCTTACGCAAGAAGCAACGGTCCAAGTAACCGCAACAAATTAATGATAAATGAAACTAACAATTTGTTTTCAATCATTGGCGTAAGCTTTTCTGTACAATAAATTATACAAGTGTATACAAATGCGACACAGATACGCTTATATTATGCTCGCACATGGGACAACATACGAGTAATTATACATACAAAATAAAGGGACAGAACTTTTTAGGGAAGAAAGCATCAAGGCTGTCTTCGGAACCACGACCAAAATACAAGACCTACTGAGGTCTGTAAAAACCAAGTTTCCTCTGGAAACATATGGAGTACATAAACTCAGCTGTTCCGGATGTGATAAAGTCTATGTGGGCCAAACAGAACGGACGATCTCCAAAAGGATATCGGAACACTTTCGAGCGTGTAAACTTGGCCTCCCTGACAAATCGGCAATCGCCGAGCATTTAATTGAAACCGGCCATTACTTTGGATTTGTTCCTGAAGTCCTGGGAAGACCCAAAACTTATAGAGCACGCTTAATTACAGAGGCAATTTAAATTCATAAAAATCCCATTAACATTAATAGAGACGACGGAGCTAAGCTCAATAGTTCTTGGTATCCTGTAATTGACGGTTACACCAAAGCTAAATGCAGAAAACCATCTTCAAGTATACTGTAATTCCAGCTCGCAGTGTAGTGGAGCTGGCAACACAGTATTGCTTCGAAGTACTTAAGCACACATTGCCCTGATGATTGAAACTGTAACGCTGTCCGAAACGTTGGCTAAAGGAGGAGGCAGCGTAACACGGCATAACACCCCAAAAACAAACAACAAAAATACTTTTGGCTGTGAAAATCTAAAATCATATCAGAACTTTTTATCTTTGAGAAGAACGCTCTCTTTACCTACATACCAGTAACTGTAATGTTTCATATTTCTTTATGATTTTGTTCCTACATTACTTTAGTGGTCCAGGTAAGTCGGTTGCCGAGTTGTGCCGAAGGTAGATAGATGTGCGGAGTCATTATACTAATTCAGGAGCACCGTAGACAAAACCTGGCTTTCAGCCAGGAAGGACGTTTGTCTTCAGATACATCGTATTTACAAATAACGAATGTCTCTGGAGACAACAAAAAGTGATATTACAATAATATTCGCCCACAATATGTATTTTTTTTTTTGTTTTAACTTTTATACCCTGATGAAGGTTGATCCAATGAACACCCTTATATAAATCTGATAGTGATGAAATCACAATGAAAATAATAAAATTCTTACAAGATGAAATTACCGAACCGATACTCTTTCTAATAAACAAATCTATCACGGAAAGCTGATTTCCATCTCAACTCAAAATAGGAACTATTACACCAATCTTTAAATCAGGAAATCGTAAAGTTATCAATAACTACAGACCAATCACAATTCGAAACACATTATCTAAAATCTTAGAAATAACAGTTAAAACTCAACTCGTCGACTACCTAGAATCAAATAAACTATTATCACCAAAACAATTTGGTTTCAGAAAAAATCTAGGAACATCCAATGCCATTGCCTTAGTAATTGGATATATTTAAAATTCTCTAGACTCACATAAAAAATGCATTGGCATATTTCTTGACCTTTCTAAAGCCTTCCGACACAATAAATCACTCACATCTTTTTGAAAAACTAGAGAACATAGGGATTGACTGGTCAGTGGTTGAGTGGGCAAGCGCTTGGGTCCCACCCGAGCGTCACATGTTCGATTCCTCGGCTGGCTAAGTCCTCCATCACAACACAAGCAACATTTTCGGCTTTCTGTGGTGGTAGTAGGAGATTTTCAAACATTGTTGGGTTATTCGTAACCCGGGAATGTTTGTCTTTCTTTTAAAAAGAAAAAAAATTAAATGAACTGATATTTTTTTTAAGTTACATGGGAAATAGAAAGTAAACTGTGAAACTTAACACCATAACCAGTGAGTGTATTGATGTCAAATTCGGGGTGCCCCAAGGAAATATTCTGGGTCCGATTCTATTTCTTATTTACATTAATGACCTATGCCATACAGAATGTGAAGGAGAAATCATCGGATTGCGTATGATACTGTTCTCCTAATAAATAGGAATAATTGGACAGAAACATTTAAGAAAGCAGAAGACACACTTAATAGGATTAAAAATGGCTGGACTACTATTCACTTGCACTTAATGCTAATAAAACCAAATTCATCACTTTCAAAATAAAAAATAAAAAATGAGAAAAACTCTGAAGAAAACCTCAACTTGAAAATTCATAGGTCGCATCAATTAAATGAGAATTGTAATTGTCCCCCATTAGAAAATGTTGACCATATAACTATCTGGGTCTAAAAATTGACCGAAACTTAAAATGGACCGAATACATTACCTATTTCAATAATAAAATTAAAAAACTAAGTTATTTTTTCAAAACTATCAGGAATGTCCTCATTAAAAAAGACTTAATCAAGATTTACATGACTCTCTGCCAATCACTGTTAGAATATGGTATTATGGGATGGTGCAGTGCAAATAAAAACATACTTAATCCACAAATTAAAAATCAAAAAGCCATAATGAAAATTATACTGAAAGTTCCTGTAAGAACCAGCACTGACGAAATCTTCAACAATCTTAACATCATGTCAATTAAACAACTATATTCTAAAACTATACTCATTTACATTTATAAGTACAAAACCCAAGAAATAACAACTAACACGTACGTTAGAAACACTAGATCTCATGGTCAAAAACATATCCAACAAGTAACTACTAACACTGGGCAAAAAAGCTTCTTATATTATTTCATTAAACTCTACAATAAAATACCACTCTCACTCAAAAACCTTAACACTATAACATTTAAATTTCAAATAAAAAGCTGGATACTAAATATATGGAGATCAGAAATAGAAAATATACTGATATTAAATACAGACTAAAACCAAATCTAGTGAACTGAATTATAAAAAAACACTAACTTATTTACTTTATAATTATTAAAAAAAAATACTACATGATATATGTTATGTCTAATTCATATTAATTTCTTATAATTAAATTATAATATGTAAATGAAATCCTCAGCACGGGAGATCCCAGTGAGGATATCATTATCTCTCCTTGTTACTAAGAAATGAAGACAATAAATTATTATTATTATACTATTATAATTAGTTGTTAAAAACAGTGTTTGATTCTTTTTTAACTAATGTTAGGTCAAACTACAAAGTGGTAGCTTTTTACCTAAATATTGGAAAATATTATACTCGGCCACTATTTCGTAAATTTATTGTTATATAATTTCATATGCACCTGAATATTTCTTACACAATTTATACCTAAATTGTATATATTGATATGTACATATATGCTTAGAACGATTAAATAAATATTAAGACATGAATTATATAATACATTACTTGTGCATTAATGCATAATGCATAATTCAAAAGTGCAAACGCTCTACTCTCCATCTCAAACACGAGAATAGATTTCTCAATTGAGATGGGTAGTATTGTTCAAAACATATAGCTTTCCTGTATCCTTGTAAAAACATTCAATTATGAATTAATAATTAAATTTAATAATTGTTATTGCGTATAACTTTTAAACTAAAAATAAACTTTTGAAGAAACGTGTTAAGAGATTTATTTATTCACGTAGTAGGAAACAATATAAGAAGACGATTATAAATTTAACTCAACACCAAATAGTGAAAGATATTTCTGATTGTTAAAGTTAATGTAGTGTTTTTTTTTTTTATGTGTGAAATTTGCTTGTCTCCAATCCTACAATTTGGTCATGCTTAATATTATTTACACATTTTATCGATTTTTGTTAAAATGTAAAGGTTCCATGTGCACAGCAGTACAGAAGTTTGAATCTAAGGGTTGTATGTCGTAAGAAAATGAATAGAATTATCTGCGGCTATGGTTTCCTTATTGATGAGGTCTTGCGACGAAGGGTACGTCCTCGCGATTTTTGTTGTTCGTTTTGCTCACAATTCGAATTTAATTCAGCGCTACTTTCAAATTGTTGTATATAGTGAAATTCCTGCATTAATCGGTCATACATTCTACTCATAAGCTTTGATGCATCTTCAAATATATTGTTTTGTCTTCCAAATAGTTTGTCGTAGATAAATCTGATAGAAAGAGAGTTGCCTGGACAGGTGTCTGGATTGTCGTGGAGGGTTCTCTTTCTGCCGAACCTGTCTTTAAACGCGTGTCTGAGTCTGGCGAGGAAGGAACTCGAGTCGTGGTAACATTTCTCATTCTTGCTTTTCCGGAGAGCCACTTCGGTCTCGTGGGCGTGAGCCAGATATACTACAACACTAATAATGAAGACCACCCTGAGATACTTCATTTTGAATTTTGTGCAAATGTAAATTATTGCTTATCCGCATTATTTCACCGGGTATTAATTTAAATCACGATGTCATTGCGAATGCCGATTTTCACAAAAATTTATTATTTTGAATAGTTTTATTTGACATATTGTATTCGTTTGTTTCATTCAAAAACGTCTGTTCTATTTTTGAAGTTATTTACATGTAATTTTATATGAATTCGATTTACTCACAATAAATTGTGTCAGCATATCTTTAAATTTCTTTGTTACGTTTAATGAAAATCATCTCTTACTGTAATAATTTTGTGTATTATTATTATTATTTGTATGGTATTATTATATAATGTAGATAGGTTTTTGTTATTAAAACTAAATTAGTTAATATTAACCAAAAATTACACTCACAAAATTACACTCATAAAAGCATTCACTTGACGCTGGCCAGAACACTCCTTTGGGGTGAAAAGTCATAAAAAAAATAAAAAAAATATGAATTCGATATTTTCATGAAATAAAGTCCTAAAAGGTACGGGCTCTAAAATTTACAGACCTAATACAAGATGTTTACATACAAAATATATGACAAGATTTAAAAAAGGATATAAACTGCGCCCATCTACCTGGATGTACAAAGTTTGGTACTTGGAGATAATCAGGACAGCTATCAGACAGAGTTTGCACCTACTTATGACTCGTTTTCCAAATAACATTTGAAAAAATAGGATTTCAATATATCGTTTCGAGATTTGCTAGAGGCATATATATACCTGTCTTAATTCTTCAGGCAATTTGTTATAGTTAGTGTAGGCAATGTATTCTAATGATTTCAATCCGAACTTTGTTGAGTGTATTTTTGATATATGTAGTTTGTTGTGTTGTCATGTATTATATTGGTGAACGACGTTTTTATAGTTCAGTTTTATATTTCTGTGGGTGTTGCACTGAATAATATTTAAGATGGTGTTTGTTATCTCAAAGCTAAGAACAATCTTAAATGGCAATACAAGTGCGTGACGGTAAATACCTTTAACAGGTGTATCCCAAGGCAAACCAAAAATGTTACGTAGGGCTCTATTTTGGATTATTTGCACCTCAAATATCATTTTTTTTATGGCAAAACCCCAGATACTCGAAAGGTATGCCAAGTGGGAGTGAATAATAGCATAGTACGGCCGTGGGAAGCAATCTACGTAGTCTGTACGGTAGTTTGTGTCGCTCTCCATCGAGATAAAAAAGCTGTTTTTAAATCTGGAGACGAAAAAAATATTTCCAACTATCGTCCCATAGCACTCACATCAAACATTGCAAAAATCTACGAAAAAATTGTTAAAAAACAACTCAACAATTACATAAAAGAAAAAAAAGATAATGAGCCCAAACCAATTTGGGTTTAGGGACAATCTCAGCACTCAAGATGCAATTGCTAAATTAACTTCAACAATAATATAAAAATTAGATAATGGAGAAAAGTGTCTTGGTAAATTCATCGACCTACGCAAGGCATTTGATAGCATATCACACTCCAAACTCAATGAGAAACTCATGCAAATTGTATTGGACGGAACAGTACTGTCATGGTTCCAAAGTTATCTAAAAGAGAGATTTAAGTAGTCAAAATAAATAATACCCTAAGTGAACCCAAAACCTCATCATTTGGTATACCACAAGGAACTGTTATCGGTCCAATCCTTTTTATTATATATGTTAATCAAATGTTCTCTCTTCCCATAGTTGAACAAAAGTTCCCATAGTTGAAAAAAACTCTTCCCATAGTTTCTTATGCAGACGACACTGTAGTTATCACTAAAGGGAAATCATGGGAGAAAACAATGAGTATAGATCAATATAAACATACTCAAAACATGGTTTGACCTAAATTGTCTCTCACTTAATACGGGGAAAACTTATTTTATTCCTTTTTCTTTGAAAGAAAAAAATGTCGAGAACAATATAACTATTAAAATCCATTCATCAAAGTGTGAAAATAAAAAGGAAAACAACAATGACAATTGCCTACCAATTATATGCAAAAATTGTATAAAGTATCTGGGTGTCATTGTAGACATACACTTAAAATGGAACGAACAAATCAAAAATATGGTAACCCGAGTAATAATAATAATAATTTTTATTTAGATTTTTTAAATATTTATATTGAGGGATCAGTAGGATTTATAGGTTCAATTAGGAGTTCCACAGAGCCGAACCCTCTGATATGAAAATATCTGGAGCCGGTGAATTATTTTCCCATCTGGTCTCTGGTAGGTTGACATGTTGTTCTTGTATTGTTTTGTAATTATAATACTTATATAGTGCAATTTGCATAACGTGGATTGACCAGATGATCATTTGGGAAGTGTGTGAAAGGGTTTAGTTTTTCCTGTGGGGAAAATTAAACCCGGACATTTAAATCTGGTGCGTATTTGTACATTTAAGTTTACAAATTTCTAATTGATAATAATATTTCATATTCACTATATTTTTTCAAGTTTTATGTAGCTCCTACAATACATCTTGAACTTTCCAATTGGTGTGGACTTTAAAGTTTCTGGTAGTGTGTTATACAACTTCATTCCCTTGTACAGTAGACTGTTCTGCGTATTCGCTTTGTCCTTTTTTTGTAGCCTAATTTCCTTGCACGTTCTTGTGTTATATCTGTGAATGTCTTTATTGTATAAAATTTTATTTGAGAAGTATTTTGGTAACGTGTTGTTCAATATTTTGTGGATAAAGACCATCGTGTTCAAGGTCAGCATCTGTTTCACGGTCAACCAATTTAGTTCCTTTAACATTTTAATAATTTTTGAAAATCTGTTTCGTCGAAGAATTATTCTCGTTGCCCTGTTTTGGAGAATTTGTAACTTATTTTGTTCTCTTTCGTTACATAGGAAAAGTATACTTGAGCAGTAATTGAAGTGTGGAGCAATAATTGAATTGTATATGGTGATTGCAGTTTTTCTAGAAATTTTTGGCCGAATTCTTCCAAAAAAAGATATCTTTTTGCCAATTTTCTTTTGGGTGTATTCAGCATGTCTATTGAAGTTTAGTTTCGAATCTAATATAACTCCTAAGTATTTCATTTCAGTAACATTTTCAATAATTTCACTATCAATTTTAATTTTGCTTTCACTGGATGTCTTCTTGTATCCAATCACCATACATTTTGTTTTTTTTTGTATTTAATTTAAGCTTATTTATTTTTAGCCATCTTGATACATCATTTAGTTCATTATTTAAAATGTGTATTAGTTATTTATAGTTATCTCCAATTAAGTATATTAGTGTATCATCGGCAAATAGTCGTACATTGCATTTTGAAAATATTTTCACCATGTCATTAATATAGAGTATGAACAATAGAGGTCCAAGGACCGATCCCTGTGGTACTCCTAACTTATTTTCCATTGGTTTTGAAAATTGATTATTTATTTTTGTTACCTGCTTTCTGTCTCTCAAATACTCTTGTATTAATTTAATGGCTACAGATGAGAAACCAATTTCTTTAAGCTTTCTTATTAATATATCTCGATCTATAGTTTCGAATGCCCTTTGAAAATCCAAAAATATTGCTAAGATAAATTTATTATTATTCATTCCTTCCTTCCATTCTTCGACAATTACGTTTAATGCTGTTTCTCATGAGTAAGAAAACTAATATACATATTCATTAGATTGAGAAACATTTTATCATCCAGTATGATTAAAACTATTTATTTCCCTCTTGCCCAATCTATTCTACAATATGGTATAATCGGGTGGGGGGGAACTTTCAAAACTAACCTCCAACCTGTAGAAAGGGTACAGAGGTTGATTCTAAAAGTCATCACACGAAAACCATCTTTATTTCCAACAATACAACTATTTAACTCTTTTAGGGTTCTCAGTTTAAATAAAATTTTCAAAAAGAACACACTGTTAGAAACCCACAAAGATCATTTTAATACCATAACAACAATCACAAAAATAAGTAACCGATGAAGATCACGTGGTAACCTAGAAATCCCTAAATTTAAAACGAGTGCTTTTCAACAACATTATACTTATCAAGGCATAAATTTTTTTAATGCCCTCCAATATAAAGTCAAATCCGAAGAAAATTATAAAGCCTTTAAATCACAAATAAAGCTAGATCAAGCAAACACTAACTATAAGTTTTAATTTCATAGAACGAATGTCTACATATATTTTTTCAAGTCTTGATTAGATTATTATGTACTTTATTTCAAAATTAATCATTTAACTCCACCATTAATTAACAAAAAAATAAATTATAAATTAATGTATTCTTATTGATTTCACATATACTTTTAAAATATTTCATCAGCATTTGAACTGAAATGAAGCGATTATTGTCGTAAAACATTATGTACCTACTCCTGCAATATGATCAGCTATTCCAATTGTTAGAATCAACTATTTGTACTTACCATCTAATACCTACCTATTAAGAGAAATGCAATAATATTATTTTTATTTTTACTACATCTATGTATATTATTACTTTAAAATATCTATACTACATGTATATCTAATTTAGTAACTGCTACATTAGTATATTTCTTTATCAAGAGTTTATTTGTTTCTTAATTTTAAAAAAAGTATATCTTATTTCTTTATATTTTTCTGTAATGACACGACTCTTCGATTTAAACACGAGAAATGTTTTTCTCTCTTAGATTGGGTAGATTCATTAACAATAAATTACTTTATTTGTAATTATTTTTAAGAACCATGTATTTTCCTTATGTAAATCTGTTATATGTATGTATATTTCAAATAAAAAAAATTAAATTAAAATAAATTTAAACGCCCGGGGTCTCAAAAGTTTCGTATTATCTGTAGCTATTCGAAAACTTAAAAATAAATTAAATCACTGTTCACTATTAGCCCGCTAAAATGGCCGGAAGTTTTGAAAAAAAAAGATTTCGTGATTTAGAAAAAAAATAAAACAACGGGTTCATATTTTATATTTTGTACCAAACTTATTTTTCATTCCATAACTGCAGTACAAAGAATCCAAAAAATATATTTTTTAAACATATGTGATGTGTTGGTTAAAAATATAAAAGGGGAAAATAACACTTTTTCTGGATAAAATCAGAATTCTTGTTGATTTACTTGTATTCATAAACATGACATTTTTTTCTCATTTTTGTCAGTTATACGCATTTTTAATAACAAACAAACGTTAAAAGGTTAAATAACTGAAATTTTTTATTATTAAAAATTAAAAAAAAAAAAGATTTTAGGTTTGTTTTCTGATTTTCAATGCATGTTAGCGGGCTAATAACCATTTTTAAAAAAATAAATTAAAATGCAGTTCTCATTTTCTTTGTAAGACGCAACTTTTGAGACCCCGGGCGTTTCTGAATTCAAAAGTTAAAATAATTGACACACCCTACTGTACAGTGTACATTACACCGGTCACCGGATCAATCAATCTTTGATTTAACATGGTCAAAATGGTTTTTCCATGTAAGCCGTGAGTCAATTAAAAGTCCTAGATACTTCGTGACATCTGTTTGTTCCAGTTTGTTTATTATCAGGGAAATGTTTAGGCGTTGTCCTCTCCAATTCCCGAATAGCACATAGTGAGTCTTTTTAATATTAAGGCTAAGTTTATTAATTCTTAGCCACTCGGCTAGATGAGCCAAATCCCTTTCCATGTCCTTTTCCATTTCGTTTAAATTAGTATTATGATAGAATAATATTGTGTCATCATCACAAAGTTGAAGTGTACCTTTCACTCCCCATTTTGCAATATCATTTATATAAATCAAAAATAGTAATGGCCCGAGAATCGAGCCCTGTGGTACACCACATAATAATAATAATAATAATAATAACGTAGTATTTATATAGCGCAGTTTTGTGATATTTCACTTCATGTGCGCTTAATTATAATAAACTTAAAATTAATCCTATAGTGTTCCTTACGAGTCCTTGCAAAATACAAAATTGATTAATGTGAAACAAAAAATATACAGTATAATAATCCTTAATCCTATAGTGTTCCTTACGAGTCCTTACAAAATACAAAAATGATTAATGTGAAACAAAAAATATACAGTATATACAAAGCAATTCCTAAAGAACAATATTAACAATAAGAATTCTTAAAACTAAATTATATTAAAGAATAGGAGGCAGTTTACGTTTAGAAATAATAATAACAGAGTGCACAGAGTAACAGTGCGAAACAAAGAATATACAGTATATACAAAGCAATTCCTAAAGAACAATATTAACAAAAAGAATCATTAAAACTAAATTATAATAAAAAATAAGAGTAAGAGGCAGTTTACGTTTAGAAATAATAATAACAGAGTGCACATAAAACTATAGTAAGGAGGTAATCGAAACCAAACAATTACCAGAAACTTGAGGAACATGGCTTATTATAGTAGATTGAAAACGAGTTAAAATTCATGAAAGGTATGATTTTTTAAATAACTTTGTTTTTAAAGCTCTTTTGAATTCAGCCAAGTTCTGGATATTAGTAAGAGCTGAGGGAAGTTTGTTCCAAATGAGCGGGCCAGTTACACGAAAAGATCGATCATAGTAAAATGTTATATTTCTATGATCATTGATTCTTTTCCAATAACAACCGAACAGCACCTACCCGTAAGATAATTAGATAAAAGTTTTAGATTGTTGCCCACGATGCCCAGATATTCAAGCTTTTTTAACAGAATCTTATGATCAACCGTATCGAACGCCTTTTTGAGGCCTATGGAAATGCCCGCTGCATATTTTCCAAGATCTAAGTGTTTTTGAAGAGTTAGTATAAAATCAAAGGCGCGCATTTCGTGTTGGAGAATTTTCTGAACCCATATTGTTGAGGCGTGAGAATATTATTAGTTGTGAGATATTTTGTTATTCAATTTTTGATTATATACTTTGAAGAAGACTGAGAGTATTAATATTGAGGACGATAATTTGACGGATTTTTTTGCAGTCTTCTTTGGGAATTGGAACGATTTTACTTGATTTACTTGAACGAGCTTTAATTGATCCGGAAACAGTCCACTCACTAATGATTGATTAATGAGAACATAAGCGGCAGTGTGAATTGCATCATCCCAATATAACTTTGGCAGTTCAGCATTAAGTAGCGTACACTTTGCTCTTTCTACCAGTGTTCTATTCATGCGTTCCGCAGTCCCATTCTGTTCGGGAGTGAACGATGTAGTTGTCTGGTGTATGATTCCAGCACTTTTCGGGAAATCGGAAAAAAATTTATTATCATATTCTAATATGAGTATCCAGTTGATTATCAACTTCTTGTCTAAATTCTTTAAATTTTTCAAGAGCTTCCGATTTGTTGTGGAGAAAGTATACAAAAAATTTCGGTAAATATTTCCCTATGAGTCCTAGGAAATGCAAACTCGACTCGAGATCGCAAATTCGAGATCTCGCGAGATTAGAAATTACAATCTCGCGAGATCTCGGAATTTTCGGGATCTCGTTAATTAAAAGAAAATATTATTTGAAAGAAAACAAAAACCTTTATTCTTTAATATTAGTTACTAAATAATTAACAGTTTTTTTTTTAAATTAAAATAATCAAAAGAAAAAAATACAGCTTAAGGAGTGTCACATAAATATTACGTGACTAGTGCAGTTCTTGCCTATTTGTTTTTTTTGTCTATGGTGTTTTTTTTGAGACTGGTAATTTTTTTGAAAAGACAGGAGCTCTTTTGTTTATGGTCACTTCCTCCCGGGCAGCTATGGGTTAGCGGTGCGTGAATTGGTCACTCACTGGAAAAGTGTTTTATTGGATTTTATCATTAGAATCTGAGTCGATTTTTAAACCTAAAAGAACGCGGGGTGTTTTTACGTAACACGCGAGGTTCGTGTACGAGTTATTTATAGTGGATGACGTGAAAGTCCCACTTTTTTCCGATGTGGCTGGTTGGCCGTTTTGTGGAATTATTTCTGGAAAAGGAATCGTGAAGTGAATTGGTCGTGGTGTTGGCTACTATAATATGCCTTCACGACCCCGCGTCGCAAAGTCACGGTCCGCTAACCGTAATACGCCAGACTTGGATACTGTTGGGGGCCACGTGCCTTTTGATTGGAGTTCGTCGAGATGGCCCGTGGCTGAATGCGCTCCTTGGAGGTATAGCCTCCTGCCCAATTAGAAGGACGACCTTGGTGCTCTGGATTCCGCGCCGTTCCCATATGGGAAGACTGGAGTTCCCGTCCCGTCTCGTGTTCTCTCATTGCGAAGCAAGATTGCGTTCGTCTACCGGGGTTATTTCCGTATAGTTGGTTTAGCGTGTCCATTAGGAGTCCATCTGGTATGTGTATTTTTTTATATTTCCTTTTGTTACCTTGGTATGAAGTTTGTACACTTCCATGTTGCTTTTTGGTTTGGATTCAATACATTTTTATAAAGTTCATCTTCTTTTATTTGACTGAAAACCCTACCTACATGACAGATAACTACTTGGCCCACTATCCTGAGCTCTGGTGTCTGCTCTGCCGCAAAGTTACATTTTATACGAACATGATATGTTTCAGTGGCGCTTCCAACGTGTAAAATCAGTTATTTTCGGTGCCCGAAACGTACTTTTCTGTCATGTGGGGTGGATTTTCAGAATTTTTGCTGATAATATTAGAGATGAATCGGTGTGTGTGCGCATATATTTGGTTATATATCTATCTTGTTGATATAGAGCTTGATTAACTTATCGCCTCTTCATCCCGTCAAATGACATTAACCGGTCTGCAGAGACACTGTGTGTCGTATTATTGTTATTAATTATTGTTATTGCCGTCAAATGACATTAACCGTTCTGTAGAGATACTGTGTGTCACTTAATTGCTATTAAGAAAATTAAATTCTGAAAATACATTTCACTATGTTATATTCTGTTTCTGTTGAATATTATTGTTTGTTGACCTTTTCGTAAGGCATCTGATTACTTTGACACCAACTTTAAGTGTTGCCATTAAGATAATGTTAAACACAAAATTCATTCATAATATCTCTAGAGGTGATAACCGAAATATTGTTGGGAACATTTTTTCTGTTTACTGGCATTTCTGTTTTAACTGTCAGCTATCTATGTTATGGTTTATCGGAGCCGAGCTGTCAATTCTTGTTAACATTTGTCAGGTTATGTGCATTGTTTACTTAAAAGCCACGGAAGTTCATTATTGAATACATTATTTTTGTTTTTTAAACATAGGACTACTTGTGACAGACATTTATCATAAATAATTGTTTATTAAATTTACAATAAGCCGCCGCACTTTTAATAGGCACAGATTTTGGAAAGTACACTATTTTTAAACTTAGTCATTCTAAATTTCGATTACATAAAATTAAAATTAGCTTTCGTCTTGTGAGCTTGTACGCCAGAATCACAAACCATGTTACACAAACCTAGCGTAGCCGCTGAACTACTTGAAAACTGGGATGTTTTTCTTGCCTTGACGCGAGTAGGCGTTATAAAGGGGCACTTTCTTTTGTATCACAAACCATGTTACACAAACCTAGCGTAGCCGCTAAACTACTTGAAAACTGGGATGTTTTTCTTGCCTTGACGCGAGCAGGCGGTATAAAGGGGGCACTTTCTTTTGTGTGCAAATTATTTTACTATGAATTATCACTATGTGGTTTCTATGGACAAGATTCAATATGGCGTCGGCGTCAAAACGGAAAATTACGCGAATAAAAGTTTTTACGAATATAAATTTAAATGCACATTTTTCCGCCGTTCTCAACTGAAGCAGATGGTTCTTGTGGTAATTAAGTTTAAGGGTAGTTTATTTTTTAAAATATATGCCTATTAAAAGTGTAGTGGCATGCGGCGTCTAGTCGTAAATTTACCAATTGTTTATTATAAGCTTGTGGTTACTAAAATATTGGGAGAATATAGTAACGGCACTATTCTTGTTCGCATTTGTGTCCGTTTATACCTTCATACATATAAAGGGAGTTCGTGGAACGTATGTTATAAAAATAATTATTATTTTAAAATATTTACTGCATTCTAAGGTGGTTTTAAATAAATTATAAATGGCTTCGTCGCTATTGAAAATCAATGACTATTTATCGAGTTCATACGTACAGGGTGTTTGGTAATTGACGTGTTACAAATAAATAATTAATTATAACAGTTTGGTTAATCCTATTATTACATTTAATTTCATATAATTATTTGAGAATAATAATTTAATTATAAATTAAATTAAAAATTTTATTTACATGGTTAGACATTTATCATAAATAACCGACGATCTTTTGCGTTCTGTGCACAAGGATGACAGAAGGTCGTCGTCAGTTACACAATATGGACGCATATATTTTTATGACAAATTTTGGCGAGGATTTTAGACCTCATAAGTATATTTTGATTAAAATCCTAGTTTATTTATAGGTATTTATAAGTCGTCGTTTATACATAGTTAGCTATATTTATTTATAGGTATACTTATCTTTATAATTAATACTTTGCATATATTAGTATTAGAATAATACTACCTTCATATAATTAGATATATTAAAAACTATTAAGTTTTTTTTAAATATTTTTTTTTATGCGGTGGCATGAGGGAATACCAAACCTTCATACTGCTTCATTTAATTACATTTGTTTCTTTTGTGATTGTTCTGGTCTCATGCTTTGGAGTTTGGTACCTCCAAATCTTGTGCTCAGTACAGACACTTAATTCTAGTTCATTGACGATAAACCGTTTATTTACCCTCGGTAAACTGGAATGTGATCCTTGTGGTCACTGGCGCCCAAATTTTGTTAATTAAGTCTTTCTTTCCTCCGTTAATATGCTTTTCTGTTAATAATAACATGCACTAATTTCGAGTTTTTTTTTTTTGTATTATTAAACGTATGATTATTTTGGTAATAATATACTTGTTCACATAAGTACACACACACTGATTTCATACCTTGTTCCATCTGTTTAACGGAATCAGTTGTAATGCTATTATTTTTAAGTTTATGCCCTTCTTTCTTCAGTCCACTGGAGGCTCTTTTATTGCCCATAGCCCATAGAACCTCCAGGGAACTTGAGAAGAATTATCTTGGAATTTTGTGTTTCGGAGACTTGAGCTACTTTCTGATGCACAAAAATTCTGTTAATTATACTATTGATAGTTAAGTATTCATAAGTTTCAGTATTGCATAGCTTTCCTATAAGTTCTTTATATAAATCTTAGTTCATAAGAAAGTTGTTTCTGTCTCTAACAAGGAAAGTACTGCTTTGGCATGCTTAACTAATAATTAATTCCTTTGGAATTATCGCTTTGCCTCTAATACAGGAAAGTGTGTTCTGTATAGTTTTAACTCTAAATAATATAAACATTAATGTCTTACTGTTAGTATCATTATTAAACTTTAAATTAAGTATTACTAGTGTCATTCATTAAAATTTTGAATTGATCACACCTCGAATAGTGTCAACTCACTGAAAGCCATAGTTGATCACACTTTTTGTTTTGTTTGTACAAGAAATGCTGACTTTTGTGCACACGTAGAGTGTTTTTTTTAAGGGATGCCAGCTTGGGTATTACCGTGGTCTCATTTTTTTTACAAACAATGTCACTCTTTTGAGTTTTTGATGCAGGTTGTTTAATGGATTTTTGGATATCCTAAGCTGCGAGCTTAACTTTCTGTTTTGCTGTTAAGTACCAATTGACTTTTGTCATGATCTAATAGTTAGGTATTGTGTTATGTAAATCCTAATCTGACCACCTTGATTGGCAGGTATTTATTGTTTTATAAAACCTGACCTGATTTGATTTTTGAAAATTGGATAATTTAAATATTATTCTAGTTTGACGACCTTTTTACATATAGGTATTTCTTCGGAATTGTAAATCCTGGTTCAATAATGACAGTTAGATGATTCAATGTAAGATCCCTACTCTGCCCACGTCTGATAGACAGTTTGTATACTGATTCTATATTACTTATAACACAGAAAAGTATTTTCTTGTGTCCTAGTTTTGCCAACATTGAACTCCATTGTTCTGATTGAAAAATGTATATTTATATAGATATTTTCTTAATTTAGGCTTCTTTAATTTTAAGTATTTGTTTATTTTTAAGTTTTATCTTAAGAATGTTAAACCGGATGGACTTAGTTAGATAGGTTACTTTTTTTGCTATTCAAATATAGCGTAAATTCAGTGCGAGTGAGGGCTGTTTAACCCTAAAAAGTGAAGCCAAATTGGCCTTTATTTCCTGTATAAGGAAAAGTGTTCAATTTTTTTTTTTTCTTTTCTACAATTTATTTGGTTGTGTTTTTTCTTAAAATATAAAATGTTGAGTATTTTATAAGTATAAATCTTGTTAAATTGACACGAAAACAACAGATCTCCTTTTTTTAAAAATAAATTCAAAACTTTGTTTAATTTAGTAGATGATGGTTGACTCCTTGTTTTCGTGCCTTTCTTTTCTTGTTTGTTCTTTATTATTAAGAAATTTAATTTTAAGAGATTTACCTTTAAGAAATTTAGTTCTAAGTTGTTATTTTAATTACTAATTAATGTTATGTTATCAATTTTTAGATACCTGATGGACTCATAGTTTAGTTAGTTTGTTGACTTAATTTTTCATGTTTGAGGGCAAACATTTTCGTGGGAAGGGGGGAATTGTCACATAAATATTATGTGACTAGTGCAGTTCTTGCCTATTTGTTTTTTTTGTCTATGGTGTTTTTTTTGAGACTGGTAATTTTTTTGAAAAGACAGGAGCTCTTTTGTTTATGGTCACTTCCTCCTGGGCAGCTATGGGTTAGCGGTGCGTGAATTGGTCATCACTGGAAAAGTGTTTTATTGGATTTTATCATGAGAATCTAAGTCGATTTTTAAACCTAAAAGAACGCGGGGTGTTTTTACTTAACACGCGAGGTTCGTGTACGAGTTATTTATAGTGGATGACGTGAAAGTCCCACTTTTTTCCGATGTGGCTGGTTGGCCGTTTTGTGGAATTATTTCTGGAAAAGGAATCGTGAAGTGAATTGGTCCTGGTGTTGGCTACTATAATATGCCTTCACGACCCCGCGTCGCAAAGTCACGGTCTGCTAACCGTAATACGCCAGACTTGGATACTGTTGGGGGCCACGTGCCTTTTGATTGGAGTTCGTCGAGATGGCCCGTGGCTGAATGCGCTCCTTGGAGGTATAGCGGCCTCCTGCCCAATTAGAAGGACGACCTTGGTGCTCTGGATTCCGCGCCGTTCCCATATGGGAAGACTGGAGTTCCCGTCCCGTCTCGTGTTTTCTCACTGCGAAGCAAGATCGCGTTCGTCTACCGGGGTTATTTCCGTATAGTTAGTTTAGCGTGTCCATTAGGAGTCCATCTGGTATGTGTATTTTTTTATATTTCCTTTTGTTACCTTGGTATGAAGTTTGTACACTTCCATGTTGCTTTTTGGTTTGGATTCAATACATTTTTATAAAGTTCATCTTCTTTTATTTGACTGAAAACCCTACCTACATGACAGATAACTACTTGGCCCACTATCCTGAGCCCTGGTCTCTGCTCTGCCGCAAAGTTACATTTTATACGAACATGATATGTTTCAGGAGATTAGAAAGTAATTACGGGTGATTTTGAAAGTAACTTTTTAAAAAACAAAGTGTATTAAGGGTGCTATCTGCTAAACGGAATCTAATGTCCGTTGCAATGTACCCAGCTGCTGAAAATGCCCTCTCCGACTCAACACTGGTTGGCAGCAGCGCGACTAAGCAATTATATGCAAACTGCTAAAATCTCACCCTTGTTCCTCCACACTCAAATAGATCCATTTTTTTTTATTCTTCTTCTTTGTGTGCCGTATCAGGTCCCCCCGACTTTGGCGATCACTCTTGAAAATGTCTCTCTGTCTTGCGCTGCCTGGAATAGCTCCTCCACACTTTTAATGCCGGTCCACTCTCGTATATTATGCAGCCAAGACATTTGTCTCCTACCAGGCCCTCGGCGACCCTCTATCTTGCCTTTCAATATTAAATGGAGCAAGTGATACTTCTCCCCTCGAAGTATATGACCCAGATATTAAATTTTCCTGATTTTTATTAATGTAAGCAGTTCTCTATCTGCTCTAGCCCGCCTGAGAATTTCTGTGTTGATGATCATGTAGGTCTATGGGACCTTGATCATTCTCCGGTGAAGCCACGTTTCAAAGGCCTCTAACCTGTTCATGGTATTTACTTTCAAGGTCCATGTTTCACATCCATAGAGCAAGACCGACCACACATAACATTTTAGCATTCTCTGCCTTAGTTTTAAGCTGATATTGTCATTGCGGAAGAGGGATTTCATTTTAATTAACGCAGTTCTTGCTGCTTCAATTCTGCATTTAACCTCTACATCTGGGTCAAGAGTCTCCGTGAGAATACTACCGAGGTATCTAAATCGTTCCACCTTTTCGACATTGCAACCATTTAACTGTTTCACTGATTCAGAGTGATCTAGTCGTCCAAATATCATCCATTTAGTTTTATTGACGTTGACTGTTAGGCCCAGTTGCTCACCAGCATTATTAACAAGATTTAATAGGTCTTGGAGGTCATCGATACAGTCAGCTAGTAATACAGTATCATCTGCGTATCTTGTTATTAATGACAACTCCGTTGATCTTCCGACCCTTCTCAGTATTACTTAGAGCTCTTTTAAAGATATAGTTGGAATAGAGATTAAACAATAGTGGCGACAGGATACAGCCTTGTCGTACTCCACGCTGAATGGCAATGGCATTAGATCTCTCATTCCCATGTCTTATTTCTGCTGTTTGGAACCAATGCAGGTTTTTAATGAAATTCTGGTCTTTGGTGTCAACGTTAAAATCCGCAAGCATTTTCATTAGGTCAGCATGGTTTACCCTGTCAAATGCTTTTTCGTAGTCAATAAAATAGGCAAAGACTTCCTTTCTTTGGTCACGACACTTTTGCAATAGTACGTCGATAGACAATAATGCTTCACGCGTCCCAAACGCATTTCTGAAGCCAAACTGAGTGTCATCTAAGTCAAGCAGCTGGCTGAGAGGGTCCAGACCGCAATGGCAATTATAACGGATCCTTCATGCCGAGCCAGATCAGCAGATCAGGATTCAAAAGGAGCTCATCAGTGTTCTCTCCATCTCCAATATGATGGCTCTGGAAATGGGTAAACTAGAAGGTGTCCTTTCTGTGTTTACATCCAAGTGCATGCCTAATAAAACACCGTCTGCGCCCACCCGTTCCCGGAATACTGTCGCTGCTTCCACTTCTGATACCAGTAGAACTCAATATCCCTGCTTGCCGCTAATTACAAGAAATAATGCTCTTCCTGGTCCTGCTAGACCTTCAGTTCTCGTGTTTCCGGCCAACAACACCCATTCCACTTCCAAGGCCACCATGAAAACCCTGAAAACTGCGGTCAATCCTGCCACTCTTGGCATACGAGTAACGGGTATGCGTAAACTGAAAAGAAGTGGGGTGATACTGCACCCTAGCACTTCTGCTGAAGCGACGAAATTGGCAAATGCTCCAGCTCTATTCGAAGCCGGTCTAAAAGGAACGATCGCCCCAACTCACCTCCCTCGTATTGCTATACATGACCTCCCTCAAGATATTTCGTCTGAGGATATTATCTCGGCGATTCATCATCAATCTTCCAACGACACCGGTCTCTCATTAGAAATTTTAAAATAAAACATATCTTTCTCTTATAAATCGGGCCCTCGCACTGGTAACTGTATCCACATTTTTAGAGTCCCTTCATCTGTTCGTCACTCTCTAATATCCCGTACAAAACTTGCCATTGAATGGCAGCTACACCGTGTAAGAGACTGGGTAGATAGCCTGAAATGTGACCACTGTCAATTATATGGCCACATAGCTTCCAAGTGCCAAGCAGACTTAGCCACCTGTGCCCACTGTGCCAAAGTTGGTCACAACCGTGATGCCTGCCCCAAAAAGGAGAAATCTCCATTATGTGCCACCTGCACTTTCTTCAGAAAGACGGCTTCCCACAAAACTGGAGCTCAAGAATGCCCTGCCCGCCAAGCCGCTGAGAGACGTGAACTTTCTATGATAATTTTTTTAGGTTGAACCTGAAGAATGGTTCTATGAATAATTCCTTCTCAGCGTACTACCAAAACGTTCGTGGCCTAAACACAAAACTGAACACTATTCGCTGTAACGTCAGTGTATGTCATTACGACTTTTTATTTCTTACCGAAACATGGCTCTCTGATAAAGTCTCATCTGCTGAACTTGGACTGTTTGACTACAACATTTTTCGTTGTGACCGTTCTACTTCTTCTGTGAAGTGTAAAGGTGGTGGAGTGATGATATGTGTAAATAAAAAATACCCTTGCCATATTCTAGAAACATCTGAAAATGTTTCTGATCAATTGTTCCTATGTGTTATATTTGGTACCAAAAAGCTTGTACTTGGTTGTGTTTAAATACCTCCTTCCTCTTCGGTAGAAGTCTACAAGTCGCATACTGCTTCAATTGAGCGTGTCTCTAGAAATGCTGATTCCTTACGTATTCGTGGCGATTAAAATTTGCCTAAAATATTGGGCTGAATGACAACCAGGGGTCAAAACTCCTACTAGTAATCTTTCCCAACAAGCTATTGAAATTGTAAATTTTTTTGCCTTTATGAATATGTTTCAAGTAAATCCAGTCACTAACTATCTAGGTTCTTGCCTGGACTTAATTTTCACTAGCATACCTAATGTCATAGTAAGTGAAGCTGATGTCTCGTTGTTACCTATTGATAAATACCATCCACCTCTCTCTATTAACATCACAAATTTTTTTAAATTTGAATCTTTGAAACCAAGTGTCTCGTATCACTACAAATATCTTAATGGTGACTATTCTAACATGAACAAATATCTTTCCCTGATTAATTGGACAAAACTATTTTTAAATTCTGATATAAATGACGCCGTATTTAAATTTAATGAATGTGTAATACAAATTGGTTTAGCTCGAAACTTAAGCAGTTAATAATTGAAAAAAGGAAAACTCATAAGATATTTAAAGAAACTGGCAACTTAAAATTTTATCAAAAATTTTCTCAATTAAGGGAACTGTCCAAAATCGAATCAGCCAAATGCTACAAATCTTTTGTAGAAGTTACTGAGACAAAATTACTTAAAAATCCTAAACAATTCTGGCAATTTGTTGCGCAAAAGCGTAGAGTTAATAATCTCCCTTCAAGTATGTATTATCATGAAACTCACGCTACAAATGGTCACGACATCGCCAACCTTTTTTCTAAACACTTTTCCTCTGTATATTCTGATGCTTCATGCACCATCCCTCCACTTAACTATGACTATAATATTGACTTGAATGATTGCCAAATTTCACTTGCAGAGGTTTACCAATCCTTAAATAATCTTTCTAACAAAAAAAGTACCGGACCTGATGGTATTCCAGAAATCTTGCTAAAAGAATGTAAATGTTCATTATCTAACCCAATTTGTATATTGTACAATTTATCACTCTCAACCGGAACATTTGCTGACTCATGGAAAATTTCATTTATTCGACCCATTTTTAAGTCTGGAAACAAGTCAAATATTGGAAATTACAGACCAATATCAATTATATCTAATATTCCAAAAATATTTGAGTCGATAATTACAAAGAAAATCACTCCTATTTTCAAAAATGTTCCGATCGAGGAACAGCATGGATTTAGATCGGCGAAATCTACAACTAATTTACTGTCCTTTATAAATACCATCCTTAAAGCCTTAGAAGACAACACTCAGGTTGATGTCCTCTACACTGACTTCTCCAAAGCCTTCGACAATGTTAATCACCGTATTCTCATGGCTAAACTTTATGCTATAGGCATTAGAGACCCATTGTTATCATTCTTTCACTTTTACTTGAGTAATAGAAAACAAAGGGTTAAAATAAATAACTTTGAATCCTTTAACATTGATGTAACTTCCGGCGTTCCGCAAGGAGCCCATTTGGCCCCGCCTCTTTTTAACCTTTTTATTAACGATATCATTAAAGTTTTTTCTCACACACGTTTTTGGCTTTTTGCCGATGACAATAAGATTCTTAAGATAATTAAATCCCATCTTGATTGTTTACTTTTTCAACTTGATATTGATTCATTTAATGATTGGTGCAAAATTAACTGCATGGAACTTAATGTTGATAAATGCAAAATTATGTCCTTTGATAGAACCAAAAAACCTATTCAGTTTGATTATAAACTAAATAATGTTTGTCTCTCTACTGTCACATCTATCAAGGACCTTGGGGTCACTCTGGATTGTAAACTTTCTTTCCGGGATCACATTAATAACATCGTAAACAAATCACTTAAACTACTCGGCTTCATTCATAGAATTACCTCTGACTTTAAACATATAAATACACTTAAAACTCTTTACTGTTCGCTGGTCCGCCCTCACCTTGAATATGCTAGTGTCATTTGGTCTCCTTTTTATGCTGTCCACATTTGTTACATCGAATCTGTACAACATCGCTTCCTACGAGGAATTGCTTGGAGGTTAGGACTTGAAAGAGGAGAATACTCGTATGATGAAATTGAACAAACTTTAAACATTTCCGCTTTAGAAAAACGTAGAAAGGACTCTGATCTAATATGCATTTTCAAAATTATCAACAGTATTACTGACACACCTCTTTGTTACAACTCATCCACACACACCGCTTTGTTACAACTCATCCAGTTCAACATTCCTTCCTATAGACTCCGAAATAATGAATTGCTGTTCCTCAATCAACATTCTACTAATTATGGATATCATTCTCCTTTATCCAGAATGTCAAGACTTGTCAACGCAAATCAAACAATCGAATTTTTTGGTGTAAGCCTAAATGACTTTCGGCAGTCGTCAGGCAATGTGGTTTTTTAAAGTCTTTTTAAATTATTATAAGCAATAATTATCAGCCTGAAACACTCATCCACATTGAAAAATCTTCCGAGAAAAGATGCATGACGCCAACGGGACTTGAACCCGTGCCCTTCTGATTGCCGGTCAGCTGCTCTCCCAATTGAGCTATGGCGGCTTATCTTATACCCGCCAAATGATTCAATATATACTAGTGTTTCATTCAACAATTACTGCTTATTATATTTTTTCCATCTGAAAACAATCTTTTTAAATCCATCTTCAAGCTACTTGTAGTTATCTTCTCTATGTACTTTTATATTATATGTATTTTGTCAATGGTCTTCATCTATATGTAATCTCCTTTCATTGTGATCTCTCTTTTTTTTCTATTCGTGTTATTGTTATATATTGTTAATTGGACTATTTGTCCGTAAATAAATAAATAAGTCCTGCTCGCACTTATTGCGTATCCTGGCATGTATTATTTTAAGGAATAATTTAAGGACATGACTCATCAGGCTTATTAATCGATAGTCACTGCACTTCTTAGGGTATTGTTTTTAGGCAATGTCACGAAGGTCGATTTTAGCCAATCTTGAGGTACATTCCCTGTGTCATATATAGAGTTAAATAACCTCAACAGGTAGTCAACATTTTCATCATTAAAGAGCTTCAACACCTCAACTGGAATATCGTCTGGTCCGCACGCTTTTCTGTTGTCTGAAGTCTTTATCGCATGAAGAATTTCTGATTTTAAAATCGATGGTCCATGCAATTGATCATTGGGAATATTAATTTGAGGTCTAATATCTTTGAATTTATCATGAATATACTTTTCCCATGTTTGAAAAATATCTTTTTCATCCAATATTTATTGGAATCATCAACTAAACATGATGGAGTAATTCTTCTAGAAGTGCCCGTAATTTCCTTCAATTTATTGTGAAGTTTGAATGCATTGTGACTACGACTGTACGACTCTAGTTCTTCACACTGTGACTTCGTTCATTCCTCTTTCGAAAAAACATTACTATCTTGTCAATTGTATTGTATGAATGTGTGAGGCTCTTGATGTATTTTTTTTAATTCTTCTTTTGGAAGATTTTTGAATGATTCGTGTACAGACCATAATTCTTAGGAAGAATCAAAATTTCAGTTGGTTCGGTGGCATTGGGCCTTAGTTGTGACCGACCCCAAGTGTGACAAAGCGCTCGTAAAACGATGATTTTTTTTTCAAATTCTCTTTTGGCAGATTTTTTGATTGTTTTGTGTACAGACCATGATTCTTAAGAAAAATCCTAAATTAAGTTTGACCGACCCCAAGTACTTCAAAGCGCCTGTGAAAACTGTTTGATTTAAATTTCCTGCCATTTTGCTGTCAACTCTACTTGACCTTGTTGGTGATTATTTATGGTAACCATGGTAACAATATTCTAACAATATTCTCTCTGTTACATTGCAAAGCGAGTGTACCTCTTATCTATATAATATATATAACTAGCTTTTTCTCCTCCCCCACCTTCCCCCATCCCCCCCCCCCCTCTCACCGCCCTCCTTCCTCCCTGTCCCTGTTTGTATAAAATCATTAATTCAATGTTTGATACCCCTGATTTATTATAATATGTAATCTCTTTTCATACTCCAGGCAGGTCAGTCACAAGACAGTACCATTGTTGTATTATTGTAGCAATTCTAAGTAAACATGCCAATATTACACTCCTATGCGACGGATTCAACAGCTTGGAAACAAATTCTTCGATGTTGTTGATATATTTAGTACATCAATTTTAAAACATAAGCGAGTGTACCTCTTATCTATATAATATATATAACTAGCTTTTTCGCCTCCCCCACCTTCCCCCCTCTCCCCCCCCCCCCCCCCACCCCCCTCTCACTACCCTCCTTCCTCCCTGTCCCCTCTCCCCTCCCCCCACCCCCCCCCCTCCCCCAATCTCTCCCTCCCCCCCCTCACCCATCTCTCACTCCCTCCCGCTTTCCATACATTCAGTTTTCAAACCCGGCGTGCCACCAATAGCAATTTTTTTATACAAATTTCATAATGCCAGAGCTCACCGGATGTTTTAAAAAAACCTTGACCTGACAATAACGAACACGCGAAAAAAAAAGAATTATCCGATTTGGTGGAGTCGTTAGAAAGTTATGCGCTTAGCAACACATTAAGCGATTCGTTTTTATATTATAGAAAATCAATTGCTATCCGTTTGTCTCGCTAAAACTCGAGAACGGCTGGGCCGATTTAGCTGATTATGGTTTTGAAATGTTTTTCGTAGTCCAGGGAAGGTTCAAGCGGTAAGAAAATATGGAAAATTTTCGAGGAAGATAGTTAAAACAACAATTTCATTTTCCCATATAAACTGTTCTACCTACTTTCCTCGGGTCCACTCGAATTGAAGCACGTATTAAATTAAGGGTTTTGAATCGACAACATAGGATCCGCGGGAGGGGGGAGGCGAATACGGGAGGGTGGAGGGGAACTCGCGAGGGGGGTTCGCGGGACGGGATAGGGGGGAGTACAGTGAGGAGAGGGAAGGTGGAGGAGGAGGAGTGGGAACGCGAGAGAGGAAGGGGACGCGGGAGAGGAAGGGGAGGAGGAAGGTGAACGGGACGAATGGGAAAGGACGCGCAAGGAGAAACAATTTATTTATTAAATGGCGTAGCAACGCATGCCGGGTACCAGCTAGTCAGTTAATAAAACCAAGTTATATAAAATGAGAGTTTATCGAGTTAAATGAGTCAAAAACAGGGTACAGAAACCCAAGGGCGGTTCCAGGATTTTTTTCTGGGGGGGGGGGGGGGGGGGGCACAAGGGGCGGACGGGCAAAAAATCAACAATGACTGTTAGAAATAAACTTGAAGTATCAATCATTCTTCAAGTTTATTTTTACAAGTTCAAGTATGTATAGGAAGGTTTATGAAAGTGTCAAAACAATAAAAAAATTAAATGTTAAATAGAGTTTTCTGTACTGTGATGGAATCTCCACAGTACAAAAAAATACCTTCTGGGGGGGGCACGGGGGCATTTTAAATCCCCCCCTAAATCCGCCCTTGCGCACCTACCTCATCCTAATTATGCTGCTGTGTTTATCGCATCGTCTTATTATGATAACACCTGGTACATAGACTCAGGCGCCTCAGCTCGTATGACGAATAACAAGAATCTCTTTCAAAAGGAATTAACTCCTGTAATAAAGAATATCGGAGTTGCAGATCATAAAGTGTTAACTGTGCAAAGCTCGGGAGAATTTAGTTTAGATGTTTACGACGACAAAGGCCAAGAAAATAAGATTCTATTTACAAATATTATATATATTATAATATTTATATAAACTAAAGGAGTATTATATATAAACTTAAGGAGTTCAGAGAAATGCTCCATCTTTCTCAAACGATGTCAACATACTCACTGAAACCTGGCTAACATCATCGATCTTCTCAGCGGAGCTTGGACTACATAGTCACCATGTCCACCGAGCAGACCGGAGTCAGAATATTAGTTCCAATACAAGAGGAGGTGGAGTCCTGCCCCCCTAGCACAGTCGATCGATATAGGTTTTATCGAAAATGTCGGTAACTTGTAATCGCTCCCGAGAACGACTGCAGGCCGCTAACGAAGAAATAACAGTTCACGTCAAATAAAGCAGGAACCCTTAGTCGTTGTGAACTGTTTTTTGTTCGTTAGCGGCCTGCAGTCGTGCTCGGGAGCGATGACAAGTTACCGATATTTTCGATAAAACCTATATCGATCGACCATGCTAGGACCCCTGATAGCGGTTCGCAAACACATTAATTCGAAAGTACTTAAAATAAAAAATACTGATGTGGAGCAAATGTTCGTATTGTTAAGTGGTGATTTTAAGAAAACTATTATTGGTACTGTTTATATCCCTCCTAATTCTAACATATCAATCTATAAAAAACACTGTGAAGATGTTGAGTTAGTAATAACAAAATACCCAAATCATAAAATAATCATTTTCGATGATTAGAACCTACCTAATTGCAATTTCAATGTTTTAGATAGTAACTTTAATTCAATACCAGCAACCGCCTACGGACGAGAAATTCTAGATATGTCTTTACGTAATATTAAAATTTCAACTCCTACGTTTAACTTTAAAAATGCGAACTATCAGGACAAAAACAATCGTCTCGACAAGGAAGATTGGTCATTTCTTAAATATTAATAAAAATATTGAATCATTTTATTATTTGCTGGATAAAATTATTTCAGATCTAATCCCACTCATTCATTTCAAAGAATCGAAATATCCGAGATGGCTCAATACAGAACTTGTTCAATTAACTGGCCTTAAAAAAGTTTTACATAAGAAATATAAAAAGACAGGTCTTTATCAAAATATATTAAATTTAAAAACGTTAGAAAAGATCGCTAAATCTTATCAAAAATTTGCTACAATTCTTTTATTTATAATGTTGAAACTTCAATAAATCATAACTGGAACTATGCAAAATCAATAAAAAATAACAACTTTGGTATACCCGCCAACTTGGAATATGCAGGTAAACAGGCCAAAGACACTCAAAGTATCGCTGACCTTTTTGCTGATTTTTTTAAAAGCGTTTTTGAATGTGATACACCAGTTTCTGCTAGTACAGCATCAAATTTTACCACTGATCATAATCTTAATTTATCTTGTATCCACATAGAATATAATGATATACTGACTGAATTAAAATTACTAGATCAAAGTTAAAGCGGTGGACCAGATAAAATACCTCCTGTATTTTAAATAATTGTGCTACCAATCTAGGGTATCCTTTATTTTTGGTGTTTAATCAGTCTTTATGAACAGGATGTTTTCCTATTAAATGGAAGTTCAGCTTCCTTACACCTATTTTTTAAAAGGTGATAAACAAGAGGTGATTAATTATAGACCGGTATGACTTTTATCAACAATTCCAAAAGTTTTTGTAAAAATTCTTCTTAAAAAATATATTTTCCGATTAAACCACGTCATTTCTCCTGAACAACATGGTTTCTCTATTGGAAAATCTACCCTTACTAACTTGTTAACGTATCAAAACTATATATTTGATTCCATGTCTAGGTTTTATCGAATAAAGAATCCACCACCAACAACTTGGCCACCATTTCGAATAATTTTCTCACAGATAGCAGGTTAGTTGCTAGTTCAAGGATATATTTATTTTTTCCTTACGCCTATTTAGGCTTTTACATACATATATATATAACAATATTACCAAAAATATACTAGTAAATAGTGCAGAAAACTACTGTTTAAAACACTTGCACAAAGTAAAAATATTATTGAATTTGAACCACACAGTATGTAGGTACAAAATATAAAAAATCCAAAATTGTTTTTTTTTTCTTTTAGCCGACAAAATACTGTCAATGTGTTACTCAATTTTATTTTTTTTATTTTTTATTTTATTTTATTTTATTTTATTTATTAGCGTTATAAACAGTCATTACAAGTTCATATATAACAGTGTTAGAGATAGTCATATCATTGACCAATAAAATAACGACATAAAAATCTGAGACCATAATAAAAATAAAAAAAAAACAAACAAAACAATATATGTATGTAATATAAACAGTTCTGAAAAAGTGCATCTACTCACTTAAATCTACAAAAAATGTATTTTCAAACTGCTGAAATCAAAAAAGAAAATGTAATGAAAATGAAGAAAAATGAAAATGTAAAAGAAAGATAAGGAATTAATGAAACATTAAGTTTTCCGTTGAATATTACTTTTTACGAATTTTATGAAGTTAGCAAGGTTCGTGTTAAACATGTCAATGTCTGTGCATAATCTATTGAAAGTGCTACAGCTTCTTCTTATAAACACATTTTGAAGATAATTAGCATTGCTCTTAGGAATATAAAATATGTCTGGAGATCGAGTGACTCTTATTGGACATCTGAAATTGATATTTTGTAATAGGTAAGGGCTATCAATAAAATTGTGGATTATCTTATAAAGCATTACTAGGTCTCTGATATCTCTGCGTTGATCAAGGGTTTTGAGGTTCATAGAGACATAATTTACATCATTTCGCATGCGAAATGAAACATATTTCAAAAACTTTTTCTGGACTCTTTCTATATTTGATTTATATGTAGAACAATGGGGGTTCCATACTGTTGAAGCATACTCTAGGTGGCTTCTGACGTATGATATGTAGAGAATCTTAAATGTTTGTGGATTTTTGAAAACAGAACTTACTCTAAGTATAAATCCTAGCATTTTCAAAGCCTTAGACGTGATGTGCTCGACGTGAGATTGAAAAAGAAGCTTACTGTCTAATAGAACTCCAAGATCTTTAATTTCATTTACCCTATTTAAAAGATTGTTTTTAATTATGTACGGATATAGTATAGTGTTTTTCTTTCGAGAATAAGATATGACGGAACATTTATCTGCATTCAAAAGAAGGCGGTTTTCTAAACAATACACATTGACCAGGGAGTTCAGGTCATCCTGGAGCTCTATACAATCCATCTCAGATTTAATGATTTTGACAATCTTTTTGTCATCCGCATATAGGAACAGCTGAGAATTACAAATAGTTTTGTTAACATCGTTCATAAAAATGTTGAATAAAAGGGGGCCAAGGTGAGATCCTTGGGGAACTCCTGAGGTTACGGGGACAAAGCTAGAGCAGAACCCCAGTACGGTTACAGCTTGCGTACGATTGTCGAGATAAGAGGCTAACCAACGAAGGAGGTCACCGTGTATACCCATTGCTTCGACCTTCTCAATTAAAATGCTGTGTGGAATTTTATCAAAGGCTTTGGAATAGTCTGTGTAGACTACATCGACTTGAAAACCGTTATCCATAGCAACAAGGACTGTGTCAACAAATTCGCATAGATTAGTTTCTGTTGATTTTCTGTTCACGAAGCCGTGTTGATTCGAAATGATGTGTGGTCGTATACAAGGAAAAATGATATCGAAAACAATCTTTTCAAAAAGTTTACCCATTACATTTAATTTAGAGATTGGTCTGTAATTTTCTATGTTGTGTTTGTCGCCTTTTTTGAATATAGGCACAATATATGAACTTTTCCATTCTAGTGGAAAAATACCAGAAGACAAAGAAGTTTTGAATATTAGACTTAGCGGATAACATAAAACATTAGCGCAATTCTTTAAAAATACCGGGTGTATACCATCAGGCCCACTGCCTTTGGTAGGATCTAATGATTTGAGATATTTACAAACTAATTCAGTGTCTATACAAACATTATTAAGATTTAGTACTGAGGTGTTTGGATTATATATTCGATTGGTAGACGAGGTGGACGGGGCGGGGGATTCAAAGGAGGATTGAAAATGTATGTTGAATAAGTTACTTATAGCTTCTCCACCCGATACACGCTGGGAGTTAAGAAACATATTGTTAGGTAGTTCAGAGCTTCTTTGCTTAGATTTAACAAAGGTCCAGAAGTGTTTGGGATCGGTATTGATATTAATTTCGGCCATATTAATGAAATTATCATAGCACACCTTCTCCATTCGCTTTTGTCGTTCTCGGAGAAGAGAGAAAGTTTGATAGTCAGAGATGCGGTTATAAATTTTATATTTTTTGTGGAATTTAAGTTTATCTTTAATTACTTTTTTTAAGACAGTGCTGTACCATGGGGGGTACCTGGAATCTATGTTAACTGTTCTAGATGGTACATGCATGACAATTACCTTATTTAATTCTGAATAGAAGCGTGCCGTGACTGAGTCTACATTACTGCTGTTAAGAGTCGTTGTCCAGTCAACGGCTGCTAAGGCGCTATTAATCTGCACATAGTCAGCGCTGTGATAGGAGCGGACCGTGCGCGAGCGTGGGATTTGGAGGGACGGCTCGCGGGCCATGCGCAGCACCACCTCTAGCGAGCGGTGGTGTGCATCCTCCGGCACTAGCGGTGTATTGCACCCCCTTACAGTGCACATGCAACTCGAAATCACCAGGTCGAGAACACGCTCGTTTACATTAAGCTGGTTGTTGAATTGATGGAAGCCGGTAAAGTCTAAAAAATCAGAAAGTGTTGAAGTTAGTGCATCGGTTGAGGATCTATTAAGTACCAGGGCACCGTCTGCGGTCAAAGGCAGAAGCCATTGGGCATGTGGTATGTTGAAATCTCCTAATAGAAGGAATTCATCATCAGGGAAATTGGTATACAACGAAGATATAAATTCAAAAAAGTCACTTAAAGATTTACTCTGCTCCGCACCTTGGACGAAGTATGAGCAGTATATGCGTAGTTTAGAAGCACGCGCGCCAGAGCCTAGTGCAAGAGTAGCTGTGGATATCTCTGCGCGCTGTACGGGTGGGAGGGAGAGTGAGGGGCACGCGGGCAGTTCGCGACGTACTGCAATCAGTGAACCACCACCGAGCGCCTGGCCTAACAACATGTAGTCGCGATCACAACGGTACACTACATAACGTTCATCGAATAATTCACAGTCAAATATACTTGGCAGAAGCCATGTCTCAGTTAGGCATATCACGTCATAATCGGCATTAAGAATGCTGGAAAGAAACACATGCGTTTTGGTTCGGAGACCTCTAACATTTTGATAATATATATTTAATTCACCGAGAGCATGCATTGGAATGGAACATGTAGGTCAACATATTATGTGAAAACAATAATAATAATAATACAGTATGTTGGACTATGGAAACGTAGCAAAGATCAGTTGAATATAATATTATAATTGACAATTTGACATTGAAAACTGTAAAATAGTATACATTTTTTAAAGATTTTATGGTGAATTTTGATTTTGAAATCGAACCCATTAAATTTACATGGTTACAATAATAATGTACGTTTGCAGTGATTACAGTGGAGTAATACAATAATATTATTTTTGTTAAGTACTTCCAGCAAAGTAAATGATTCATTAATATGGTAGTGAGCGAGACAAGAGAGTTAAAATTATTAGAAGAGATTTTGTTATACAGTGCTGAGATTAAGAGGCAATTACATGTTAAAAACAGAGATATTATGAAGAAATAAAAAATAAGAAATAAAAATGTTAACATTTGTGTAGGTGTAAGTTTTATAAGATTTTGTTTAAGTCTTCAGCCTTTTGGATCGATCTGATGTGAGAACCCTCGGATTTTCTGACAAGGATTCTGCAATTGCGGACCCAGACGAAGCGAAAGTTATTTTGCTTGGCTGCTTCCTTCGTCAGGTGCAGCAGCTGTTTTGATGCGCTCGTCAGGTGGTCGTTAGCGTAGACGCGGGAGTCGCCGCCACATCCGATGTCGCTGCCGGTTAAATTTTGCATCTTTCGGATTGAAGACAAGAAATCATCCTTTCTATATCTAGCTTGCATTTTGATAATTATGGGCTTATGTTGACCTTTCTTCGATTCCTTCGGTGCCACTCGTGTAACGAAATCTATATCAATTTTGGGATCAAGGTCGAACCCTGTTTTTCGAGCAAGGCTGGAAACAATACCTATTAGGTTTTCTCCATTCCTTTCAGGAATGCCGACTTATTCTATATTGGAGCGGCGCGCCCACTGGTCACGCTGCTCCATGTCATCTTGAATGTTGGCTAAGCGGACCTTCAGGGAATCGACTTCATTTTTTAATGAGTCGACCAGCTTCAGCTTATTCTCCATTGCCGTGATTTTTTTGCTCATATCCTCTACTATTTTTCCGCTGAAGTCGATGGAGTGTTTGACGTCACTGACCTCATCCCGCAGTTCCTTGACAGCGGCTGGCAAGTAGGACAGCGCGGCTAGCTGGTCGCTGATCCTAGCAAGTTGCTCCATAAAGGAGCTGGATGAATCTCCCGAGGAAGAGTTGGATCTAGTTTTATGATGACGATTTGATGTTGCCATTTTTTCAGTTTGTGTTGGTGATGAGGCTATTTTTGAACAATCTTATTTTTTTTCCCGCACTTAATTAATAATTGAATGTTAAAGTATGATTTGTAACTCGGTACTAATCACTAGACACTTTTGGTATATCTTTAGAACACTATGTATTGACAGCTTCAAATTAAACTTTTTTCGAGAGCAGTTTAAGGTATATTGAGTGTATAAAAACTGTTAATAATGTAAGATGCACTTATTTATCACCATGGGTTTTTGCCTACTACAATTTTCTGTTAACAAATCACTTTAAATTCATAGAATTTCTTAAATATAATGGGAGATATTTTGACAGAATATTGTTATTGTTGTTGTATTGTTATATACTATAATTTTAATAGCTTTATCACAATATTCCCCTATTTAATGAAAAAAAAACTTCAATAAGGTATGCTTATATTTTAAAATTGATGTACTAAATATATCAACAACATCGAAGAATTTGTTTCCAAACTGTTGAATCCGTCGCATAGGAGTGTAATATTGGCATGTTTACTTAGAATGGCTACAATAATACTACAATGGTACTGTCTTGTGACTGACCTGCCTGGAGTATGAAAAGAGATTACATATTATAATAAATCAGGGGTATCAAACATTGAATTAATGATTTTATATAAACAGGGACAGGGAGGAAGGAGGGTGGTGAGAGGGGGGGGGGGAGGGGGGAAGGTGGGGGAGATATATTATATAGATAAGAGGTACACTCGCTTTGCAATGTAACAGAGAGAATATTGTTAGAATATTGTTACCATGGTTACCATAAATAATCACCAACAAGGTCAAGTAGAGTTGACAGCAAAATGGCAGGAAATTTAAATCGAACAGTTTTCACAGGCGCTTTGAAGTACTTGGGGTCGGTCAAACTTAGGCCCTATGGCACCGAACCGACTGAAATTTAGGATTTTTCTTAAGAATCATGGTCTGTACACAAAACAATCAAAAAATCTGCCAAAAGAGAATTTGAAAAATAATCATCGTTTTACGAGCGCTTTGTCACACTTGGGGTCGGTCACAACTAAGGCCCAATGCCACCGAACCAACTGAAATTTTGATTCTTCCTAAGAATTATGGTCTGTACACGAATCATTAAAAAATCTTCCAAAAGAAGAATTTAAAAAAAATACAACATTCATACAATACAATTGACAACATAGTAATGTTTTTTCGTGTCATATTAGGGTTAGCTATTTTATATATGTATGTATTTCAAGATTACCAGTATGTTTGTGTAGGTGCATAATGGTTTCTTTTCGAAAATCATACATTTCGAAAACGGGACTATCCCGGAGAAAACGGGACGTCTGGTCACATTAGTCATACACCATATCCTAATGTTAATCAGGGTGTACTTAAGACTTAAGCTATCTTCAAATAATAGCTATAATAAAAGAACTTGAATATTGACATACGATACCACTTTTGTAAAGAATGTGTTGATAAAATTGAAGAACTAAAATATTTCGGAAATGCCAGCAGATTTATTTACAAAGCGTTATTATTACTTTATGCGGTTGTTGGGTATGCTAGATGTAAAGATTTTTTTTTTTACATGAGCTCCACACAGGAAGCTCTGAGGAAAATAATTTCCCTGAGGGCCCTATGTCATCTTTGGGGATGCTGTGTGGAGGGTTTTTTGGGGAAAGGAAGGAGAGGAGGGTTCTGGAAAGGAAAAGGGTTTAAGGGGTGGGTAGGAATCTGGGGTTCAGTGTGTCCTGGTCATCAGACCTAAACACACCTCATCCCATGAACCCGTGCACCCCTAAATCACTAAACGTAGCGAACCACTTGGGGTGACATATGGCAGAGGTGTTGGTTATCCAATAAAGGTTCCCGGGGCGGCGGTACCTCCCAAATATGTTTATATTCCTTTTGTAATATTTATAGTGTACGTTATTTTGACATTCAAGTGGGGGTGTTATTTTTGTTATATCAAAGTACTACTAATGCCATCTGTGTGTATGACTTAAAGCTTATAGAATAAACGCCTGTAAAGTTCCCATGACTTCACTGTGTCCTGAATAAATATATGTTACTGCCATCTATGTAATAAATTAAGTAAGTATTTTTTCACTTATAAAATATACAAAGTTATCAAATTATTTTGCAATAAAAATTTAATGTTGAACTCCGAATCACCGCTATGGTTTGCCGTAAATACATAATTAAATAAAAATATGACATTTGTTTAAGAAATATTTTTGCGTTTTTTTTGGGCAGCACAACTTCCTTTTTTCAAAACTTAATAAAACCCATTGTACGAATCAGAATTTTTTATTTGTTTTTTATAATGTGAATGTGCTAGTAGCCGGCCTTTTTTGAACAAAATCCTGTTTCGCGAATCACTGTGAGTTTATTTTAGAAAAGAGGTTTACAAAAACACAGAGATCTTAAAGAACAGTCAATTTAAGTTTATTATTTTTAAACCTTTTTTTAAATAACATAAACGTAAAAATTACAATAATATTTTTATAAAAAATGATTTTTTTGCCAGTGGTCGGCCATTAAACATCTAATAGTCGGTCACCTATACGCTAGTAGTCGGCCGTCGGGTTTTTGCTACAGGGCCGCCAGAGATTATGATTTTTTTATGCCCATTTGAATGTGCGGTATTCAGACAATTTGTTTTGTTGTTCATAGATACGTAAAAATATGCACTAATAATCACAAACAAACTAAAAGAAGAAAATATAATTATTTTTTTAGAAAAAAAAACTGATGTGAAATATGGTCGACAGTTATGTTACGAGAAATTTGAACTATAGACAATGATGTTTAATAAAAATATGTAAAGAAGTTATTGGACAGTTGAATCATTAATAATCACATAACAAATTCAAAATAAATATAATGTTAAAACAAAATATATCGCTGATGTGAAAAACGTCAGACTAAATATGGTCAGTTGGTGTATGATGAATTCCAACTATAGAAAATGTTGTTTTTTAATAAAAATATTGTCAGATATTGTTAAAGTTACCCGTTAATAATGTCTTACTATTACCCTTCCCTTGATGCGGGCCTGGAATATCGCCCTAGGACATTATTTTTTCCCCTTTCTTGCTGCTCCAAGTTTTGGTCACCATTTCTAAAAAAAAAATTATCTGCATATATACAGGGTGTTAAGGGACGTACTTGACTTACTTTAACCAGTGATTCCTGACATTATTTGGAGTAAAAAATGTAAATAAAATTTTGGTCTCCGGTGACATTTATGATGTTTTTTTTTTTTTTTTCTACAAAAACATAAAAAAATGGTAGTTTTTGAACAGTTGGAGGCGGGGTAAGGGGTTTGTCGGACACCCAGCTGAGTGACCAATGACGACATGCGGAAGAAATTTTTTTTTGTTTGATTTTGAAGAAAAAAATTTTGAAAAAAAAAAAAAAGTCGTCGAAAAAAGTCACCGGTGACAAAAATTTCATTTACATTTTTTACTCCAAATAATGTCAGGAATCACTGGTTAAAGTAAGTCAAGTACGTCCCTTAACACCCTGTATAGTTTACATTACGATGATCAAAAATAAAATTTCAGTAAAAATATCCACCAAAAACCGAACTGAGATTCTGCGTGGCCGACTAATGGTGCAGCAACTTCGTCAGCTAGTTGTCGGCCCCACACTTGTGGGTTAAAAAACATAGTAATGGTATGGGTAACTGGTGGCCGACCAGTGGCTCGTAAACAGCACTGCTATGTTCACCAACATTACAGATCAAATTTATTATTGCAGTAAATTTGGTGTTAATAAGAGCGAGAGAGATAAAAATATAAAACACCACACGCCACTAGTGGTCGGCCGCCTCGGCCGGCTACTGAATTTCGTAAAAAAGATTGTTCCAGTTTGCCGGCCGCACGTGTTTTAACCTAAATTATATTGAAAATGTCCGTTTTATCGATCTAAATCGTTAATTTAGTTCATGTTTTTGCCGATAAATATGTATCTACTGTAATGGCACCTAAAATAGACGCAAGATGGCAAAGTTTCGTTTTTTTTTCGCGGGATAATGGCCTATTTCAAGCATTCACTAATATTATCCAAGTTTAGTGCGTGTGTCAAGTTTATTCAAGTTTAAAGTCATTGGTGGCACCACTGGGCGTGGCCGGAAGACTGGCGAAGTCACCCAGGCACATACCTACCGAAAGTTTTGCTTTACATAGTTTTTGAAGATCAAATCTAGTAGGTGACGTCCCCCATTCCCCATTCACTGAGTAAACCGATTTCTGTCGTTTTTCATGAGTTATACCAGCATATCAGGCGTTATCCTGGCAATTTCTTCTATTATAATAAATAGGTTTGGGCATATAGAGCGAATGAACGGGGAATGGAGTGTAAGGAGAATATGTGCCGCAAATGTGAATGGTAGAATAAGTCGAGGACGCCCAAGAAAGACATGAATCAGATACTTGAGTAGGGCCATGTCATGTTTATCGCAAACAGACTGACAGCCGCGACGGAGGACTTTAATTGATAATAATATGTTACGTATTATGTATATAGAGAAGATGTAGAGATCGGTAGAGATAATAAATATTATAATTATTATAATGTCATATAATATTTTACAACTCATTAAATAATGCTGTTACTGCCATCTTTGTAATAAAACAATAATTATTTTCATTTAATTATTTGGGATAAAGTTAAAACAGTAGCGATTTTGATTAATTTATTATTGTGATAATTTATTAAATTGTTTCATTACAATAAATATGTTTCCTTGAAAAAAAATTAACTAAAAGCTTGATAACTTTACAGTTTTCTTCAATTCACACTCCAAAAGCTTCGCTGAAAGTACAATAGATGGTTTTAATTTAAAATATTTTTATTTTGCGTATTGCACTTCATAGATGGCAGGACTGGTATGTTTTGCAACGATAGGGGAGGATTTTGCCCTCCATAGTGACATAGTGACAGTTCTCTGTTGTGAATCCAAAATAATAATGGCTGCCAAATCAATGTATTGTTTTTAAAAACAAGTTATTTTTCCCATTTTGTGCATCGTTGATTAATCTTTAGAAGGCCAACTTTATGAAAGTGTACCCAAGAAAAAAGAGAGCATCCAGGGATCGACATGTCACGATAGAATAAACATTGACGGTATGTGATATAACTTTTTAGGTCAAGTGTAATCATAAAATAATGTACTTTGACAAGTTAGTTACAAGAGGGCAACGCTTGGAAATAAATTAGTCATATAGTTGATAATAACACTATATTTTCCGATAAAATGAATCCAGCCCAATGCAGCCCAATTACGTTTTTGCTTAATCTGTCAAACATTTTAGGGTTAGACGATTTTGATATTATTGTTGTACTGAATCAGCTGTCATTTGTGTACAAATTTTAGCGATAAGAAATCAAACTCATTTTATCAGATCGGAATTCTTTTTAAATCTTCGTAAATCAGTGTAATGTTTTATCACCAATTTGAGTTGTTTGTATTTTAATCGTTAACCGTATTGTTTTTATTTTGAAAGTTTTGTGTTTATGTTATTATCATTCATTTGCGGCATTCATCTAGCGAAGTGGATTTTATCAAGATATCATAATTATTGTACCCAATCATGTGAGTAAAAAAGGACAGCGATTCTTTTTCCTTATCGGGGTTATTAACCTCCAATCGATTGCTTGGTTCTGAATTTGATTCGATGTAAGTAATAAAATATCTTTCTTCGATCCGTGCTACGCCGAGAGCAACTGACGGACAAAGGCATTTAATGAAATAATTTAAGGACACATTTTCAACAAATGGATAAATAGCTTGGCAGCGTAACGTAATTGCTGTTGAATACTGTTTTTATCAAATCACGTGATCTCACGGACGTTCCTATGATAAGGGAGTTTGTTATGTTCGTTCAATGTATTGCACAACCCATGCGTGCAGTGGCGTAGCTAGCGGATGACGTGGTGTCACCCCCCCCCCCCCCTCCAATTTCGACTTCACACATCTGTAGAAAATTGGTTCTTCCTGGGGGAGGGGGGGGGGGGGGGGGGGGGGTGGCTAGAGAATTTCAGAAATAGGCTATTTTCGTCTTATAAAAAACACCGTATTCAATATTTTTGTGACAATATCCTTCGTAATTTTTTCCACGGTCGGGTATCACCTCCTGTAGGGTGTAGTGTCACCCTCCCGTCGGGTGGCACCCGGGGCGGTCCGCCCCCCTCGCTTCGCTACTGCATGCATGGTGTTATTATGCTCTTACTGTAATCTTCGTAACAATGGCATTATGAGAACGATAACAGTTGCGTTCTCGAAGCGTACCATCGTGATTGCCATAATGTTATAAAATAGCGATCTAAAGATATCTGTTGAAATGCAATTGATAATACGATTCATATTATAGGAAATGACACGTGCGTAGAATGCTACTTTATAGTTTCTGTCAGATGTTTAAATAATTTATAAGTTTTCTATTTCGGTGTCCAGGTCTAGACTACGTTTTAAATAAATGTTACGTAGGAACACGTCTGGTTTTGGAACATTAAGCTTTTCTTCACTGATGGACATCTTTACTTGTAAGTAATTGTTTGTTATAATATATTCGATATCATTTTTTTGGCTTCACAACCCAAGATAACAATAGAATTTTTTTTATATTTTAATTATGACCCCCTTTTATACCGATTTATTCTGCAACTAGAAATTTATAACTGCTCTCGGAAAGCGAGAACGGTATTCCTTGAATTGCGTTTGCAGACGATTTCACATCTCGTATTTTTAAACTTAAATAATGGTTAAAGACAGTCAATTTCTCTGGACTCTTCAGCATACGGTGTGCAGCTCGAATGTAAAGCTTCACTCGGTACATAAGGATGGCTTCCTTCGATGAATCTGCAACTTGTTAGGGGTCGTCCATTAATTACGTGAGGCTCTGAAGGGGGGCGGGGGGGGGTTCGGAAAAAATCACGAAATATCACCAGGGGGGGGGGGGGGGTATAATGAGATATCACGTGTGATGATTTTTTTCACGGCCAAAAGTATTTTTGTTGTTTGTTTTTGGGGTGTTACGCCGTGTTACGCTACCTCCTCCTTTAGCCAACGTTTCGGACAGCGTTGCAGTGTCCATCATTACAGCGGACAGCGTTACAGTGTCACACATTTTACCACTAACATTTACACATCTGCCCTGATGATGGACACTGTAACGCTGTCCGAAACGTTGGCCAAAGGAGGAGGTAGCGTAACACGGCATAACACCCCAAAAACAATATATAGATATCACGTGTATTTATTTTTCGTAATAATATTCTGAAAATTTCAAAATACTTTGTACTAAAAAAAATACACGTGATTTTGGGGGGGGGGGGTTAGTCTAAAACCTTACCACATATCACTACGGGGGGGGGGGGGTTAAAAAGTTGCTAAAAAACATCACGTGATTAATGGACGACCCCTTATTTAATTATTCGTTATATTCTGAACACAAAATTGGTTTAAAATAAATCTTTCCGCGGGGAATTAACTACGCTCAGAACATGAAAAAGATTTTTCTTTGATTGTGGCAGCACATAAATAATCTGCAACTTTAATTTTATAACTGCACTTCGAATAAGAGAATAGTTTACTTCGAAATATGCCAGCAGATGAATACACCACTGGAATTTAATCGTTACTTTCTGAACACAAAACTGGTTTCAAATTAACATTGGAGGGGACCCCACCACTTTCCCAACGGCGTTATAAGGAAACATATAGTTTCCTCCTTCACCGCACACGTCAAGACTCTATTTTTTTTGAACGAAGCTACATTTAATTAAACGACTCTAGACCCTCCAATGTCCATGCATACGGGGTTAGTAAGTAGTATGCAAGTACTTACATTAACACTATACAAAAGATAAATAAAAGTAGCAGCCCGTGGAACAATTCTTCTGAAATCTATAGAGAAAAATATATACAGATAAAGGTGTTAGTAGATAAAAAGAAAAATAAGAGCTGCGGCCGGTTGAGGAGACCTGGAAAAGAGAAATATCGAAAAAGTAACAGTAATAATATAATGCAAGTATTTGCAATAATAGCTGAGAGAAGATAAAATACATCAAATTAAAATATACAGAGAAGGTATTCCACAAACCACCAGGCAGTTCCAATGACAATGTGCATGACTATCGGCCCAACCGCAGACGAAACCCGGAGTCCGCGCCCTTTAGCCGACTCCCCGATTTTGCCACGAAGAAGAAAAGAAGAAGAAGAAGTCAAATTAACAGTGAATCTTTATGCTAGTTCCCAGCTTTAATTGGTATTCTCTCATAGTATCCGTATGGTTTTCCTACGAACTTAGTTTTCTTCAGCCTATGGTTTGAAACAAAAATTGAAACTCCTCTACAAACATTGGAACGGATTTCTTCAAAATGTGTCAAATTTTTCGGATTATTAAACTGGTTTAAACTTAAGAGTGAATCTGCATGCGAGTTCCCTGTTTTAATTAATACTACACCCAGAACACTAAAAATGGTTTTCCTCCGATTTTTGCAGTTAGAACACATGGATGGTTTCCTTCGAAATACGTTAGCAGATGAATCCGCAACTGGAATTTGCATTATGAACACAAAAGTGGTTTTAGGAATGGATCTTCGTAAGAATTGAGCAGTCCAGTAGCTTAAACTATGTTTACTCTGAACACGTGAATGGTTTTCCTGCATTTTACATTTTTTGACTGCAATAAAATTTTTATATATTTTATATTTAAATAACTTTTTACAATAATTTACACGAAATAATTTTATTTTTTATGGCAGAAGTGAGGCATTATGCGTGTTGGTAAGGGACATATTTGCCTGACTTTAACTAGTGATTCCTGATATTATTTCGATTAAAAAGCGGTGACGTTTTTGACATAGATATTTTTTTTCTAAAAAAAAGCATTTAAAAACAGTAGATGTTGGACAGTTGGGGTGAGGTAAGAGGTTGGAGGGTTACTCGGCTGAGTGACCAATGACAATATGTGGAAGTTTCTTTTGTTGTTTGATTTTGAAGAATATATTTTTTTTTAAAGTAAAAAAATCATTTACTTTTTTACCTCAACAATTTCAGGAAATACTGGTTAAAGTAATTCAAGTTCGTCCCTTAACACCCTGTATAAAGAAAGCACATCATATTTTTTTCCTTTCTGAATAGAGTTCATCAATTCTGAGATATTTTTTTCAATGTTAATTTTACTGATGGATGTTGGATCACGTATTTATGTGGGGCTAAACTGATTTCTAGTAACATAGGTGCATAATTAAGCACAGACGTGTCAGCTATGTTATAACTTTCTCTGGTTTTGTAATAATACTTAAAAATGTATCTGAAACACTGTGAAAAAAAACCGTTTTCGTAATTTTTTGTGGCGCTGTCAGCAGGGCGAACCGAAAATGCTCGCGGGCCGCACCAAAAAGCTTCGCGGGCCGAAGATTCCCCACCCCCGCTCTAAATGAATCCGAAATTTTTAAAAATCATTATCAAATTTTTGTATTGAATTGATATACGCTTTTACTCATCTATACAATGATTTAAAAAATATAATATGAAAAAATAAGTTAAATACCTGAACATGATGGCTCTATAATCAGTTTTGAGGTTTGTGTTAGGTATCTTCCAAAATAAATAAGTAAACTTGAGTGATAAGCGGGCACACTTAACAGGGGTTGTTAACTTCACGACCGATAGGCGTGTAATGAGGGCAATTACAGGTAGAAAGGTTGGGTCAGTTGCGTTCATCTGCTATGTACTAATGCTTCAACTAAAGAGGTACCTGATAACATATAACGCGACCTTGTAAGATAGATTTTTTTTTGTTTTTTTGTATGAAAATGAGGGATTTGGTCCCACTATGCGGCGTGAAGGTGGAGTGAGGCGTGAGAGTACCTATCTACTTTTATTGATTGTCATTATTTTGTTCCATTTCAAATTGATAACTTTAAAAATAAAACTAGGAACTTAATTAGATACTATTATTTACGTAAATTAAAAATAATAATTTTGTAACGAATAAAAGTCATCGGCCGCTACTGATAATGCGTAGATTTACTGTGCCTTGAAAACAATGCAAAAGATAACTTTTTTTACGATATATTTCCACACAGGAGGCACAGATGAAAATAAGTTCTCTCAGTGCCTGTGTAATCTTTAATGGATGCTGTGTGAAGGGTCTTTAAAGGAAAGGAAGGAGAGGACGTTCTAGGAAGGATAAAGGTTTGAGGGGTGGTTAGGAATCTGGAGGTCAGTGGGTCTAAGAGTGACGGACATATGAATTCATCCCTCCCGCTGCGGTGCAAGGCGATGGGTCGAGAGAATACTGCTGGAGACGCCAAATGATCTCCCTCGACCAGTCTCCCAATTCAGCCCACCACGAAGTAAGTCCACCGCCAAGACCTAGACAAACCTCACCCCGTAAACCCGGGTACCCCTGCTAAGTCGCCAAACTTGGTGAACCACTTCGGGCGACCTATGGCAGAGGTGTTGATTATCCAGGTCTTTTACCCTCTCCAGCCGGAATCTCTTAACCCATCGGTTGGAGGGATGGATTCATACTTTGTCACTCCTGGATACACCCCATATTCCTACCCACTCCTAATACCTATTTCCTTCCACGAACTTCCTCTCCTTCCTTTCCTTAAAAAACCCTCCACACAGCATACCCTAGGACATAGGCCCTAAGGGAAATGTTCTTCAGGGCCTCCTGTGTGGAACTAATGTACAAAAAACACAATATTTTATTACAGTACCCACACCCCATCATTTTTTTTTGTTTCTGGTGGTTAGGTATGTACCTACCTACTATTTACCTTTCCATACCATACCATATTTACCTTACATTTAATAATATATTTAACAATTTGGCTTGTTTCTTATTTATTGACAGTTATAAGTATTTATTTTTTGACGACCTCCGTAGTCCAGTGGGTAAGACTCTTGACTCACAATCCGGAGGTCGCGGGTTCGAACCCGGCATGCGCAAATAAATTTTATTTGATTAATTTGTGTTATTTCACAATTAATTCATTTAAAATAATATATAGTATATTTGCGGCATGTTCCAGAGTGGAAGATACTATCAGTATCGCCCTGGTGTAAGACCACCATTCAGAATTGAAACGTTGCTTGAAAATGGCTTTAGCCGTGTTTGGCGACCAGATGTGAATAGCCAGGTACTTCCCGAACTTCCTCTTCCCCACCTCCTTCCCCTCCCCACTACCTTCAGCCTCACAACATACCCCAATTGGGGATGCCATAGTCTCACTGGCTCCAGACGGGAGCAGTTGAGATTCTTGTGCGGTATTAACTGTAAAAAAAAAAAAAAATTTAACGTATTTAATAATTATGTAAGTATTCCGTAGCAATTTGTGGAAATAATTATGTAAGTATTCCGTAGCAATTTGTGGAAATAATTTTGCAATCCTAAAATTGGTTTTATTGATCTAGAAATTCTAAATATTCTAATTAAATTTTATAAAAAAAAACTCACTATTTGCTTTTTTGCTGCTTCAACGTAGAGGTCATTCTGCTTTACATCTATTATTTAAAAAAAAAAACAGTGAATACGTAGGTACTACGAAAGTAGTATTTCTTCTTTTTATGTTAATATCGCACAAGAGACCCAACTGCTCCCGCCTGGATTCAGTGAATGAATTGATTATGCCCACCCCAATTAGGGTATGTTGTGAGGCTGAAGGTAGTGGGGACGGGAAGAAGATGTGAAAGAGGAAGGTGGGGAAGTACCTGGCTATTCAGATCTGGTGCCAAACACCTGGTGGTCGTACACCAGGGTGAAACTGAAAGTATCTTGCACTCTGGAACGTGGCACAAATATACTATACATCATTTTAATAAGTCAGGTACGCCTCATACTTCATACCTACATATGTCTGGTAATTTTATATTATCGTGAAAACAAGCTTATGGATACCAGTGGTTAAATGAATAAATTGTAACAATTATTATAAGCAATGATTGTCAGCCTGAAACACTCATTTACATTGAAAAATCTTCCGAGAAAAGATACTTGCCGCCAACGGGACTTGAACCCGTGTCCTTCTGATTGCCGGTCGGATGCTGTTCTTTAATGAAACACCAGTATATTTTGAATTATTTGGCGGGTATTAGATAAGCCGCCATAGCTTAGTGGTCAGAGCATCCGACCGGCAATCAGAAGGACACGGGTTCAAGTCCCGTTGGCGGCAAGTATCTTTTCTCGGAGAATTTTTCAATGTAAATGAGTGTTTCAAGCTGACTATTATTGCTTATAATAATTGATACCCTTTGTTCTATGCATAAAAATCTTGTCTTAAACATTTGTTTATAAATTAAAAATAATAATGAATAAATTGTAAAATAACACATGTTAATCAAATAAAATTTATTTGCGCGTGCTGGGATTTGAACCCGCGACCTTCGGATTGCTAATCGAGAGCCTTACCCCTCGACCACGGAGGCCATCAAATGTATATCCCAATCATCAACCAACACTTTTATATAACTTACCATGCAATATACGATTACCCAGAGACGCACACTGTACGTTTACCTGTCGAGTTTGCTCTCTATCTCATATTATCTGAAAACATTATTTTACCATATTACCCTACCCGGTATCATCAGCTTAATTTGTTATAATAATAATAAGTGTTTTAAACTTACATAAAAATATGTAATAGAAGCAATGGGAGATGTCCAAGCGTAGGGAGTGTGGCGAACCCATCGCTCAGGGAGTGGAAACACAAACCTGCAATAGCCATCCCAAGCCAAGGTGTGAGCTACCGTGCTCAGGCTGAATGTCCTGGGGAACAGCGTCACGAACGGTGCCTCCGAGAAAGAAGGTCGCATCTCGAAGTATTTAGACCTCACTCCAGCACTCAGGGCTCTGCTGGAGTGGACCTTCTATTTCCCTGGTAAACCGTGGGACAAACAAAATTGGACCATTCGAAAACTAGGGGCCTTTTGGGAACCTAGGAGTGCTGAGGCCATCTCTGTGGATTTCCTTCCTGGGGCCGTAGGAGGAACCAAGAGGAGAAACCGTGGAGAGGTGAGCTGAGGCCACCTCCATGAACTCTTCCCTTGTGGGGCCTTCAAGGAACCAAGGGGAAGGGCACCCTTCCAGCGCGGGGCCTTTGTGGAACCAAGGAGGAGTGAAGTGGAGAGATGATGTCCTCTTCCCATGTGGGGCCTTCGAGGAACCATGTAGGAGTGAAGAGGAGAAATGAGGCCATTTTGGTGAACTCTTCCTCTGGGGCCTTTAAGGAACCAAGGAGGAGAGATGAAGTTCTCTTCCCTCCTGGGGCTCTCGGGGAACCAAGGTGGAGTGGACTCTTCCCTTGTGGGGCCTTTAGGGAACCAAGGGGAGGTGGACTCTTCGTCGTGGAGCCTTCGGGGAACTAAGGAGTGGAGAGGAGAGATGAAGCCCTCATCCGTCGTGGGGCCTTCGGGAAGAGGGGAAATGAGACCTGGGAAAAACACATTGTCGAACCAGAAGATATAACTTCATTTCCAATGACAATCCTGGTGAACTTTATAAAATGGACAGGGTTATTGTCAAAGGAATGAGGTAAAATGGGAGATAGTACAATGGGCCTAAGTGCTCACGGGAACTATGTATATGTAAACCTCCTCCGATTTTTCGTTCAAAAAAACTGCTAAAAACACAACATCAATTATTTCGTACTATATATGGACACCACGCATTTACCAAATGGGGCCATCCAGTATGATCTCCGCATCATCATCCCCCCCCCCCCCCGCACAATGTGCTTCATGGAGTTTGAATTTTATGTACAATGTGCTTCATGGAGAGTGATGATAGCTTCGAAAAGGACTATGTGCATAGTGAGTAAAATTATTTAAAAATGACTTTTGAATCCATCTAGCTTTGTGCGTTTCAAATAAAGACTTAAATTTTCTCACGTGTTTCTATGGAAAATAATATAATAAAACAAATGTTTCTATTGACCCACTGTGAAGGTGAATAGAAACATCACATTTTTTTCCTAATTTCTCAATGAGAATGCATATATCATGTTATAAGTAGGTAGAAACAAAAAGACTAACCAAAGAAATATATTTCTAAGGCATTTCATCGTACTTTGAACTTACAGTATCTGTGTTATACGGTCGAAAATGTGCTAAACTGTTTCTAACCACCCCATACCTATCTATGGACGATGTTGGCGACACTTTCATGGTTCATGACCCAACCCCCTGGCTTCTCTATTAGGCATCTTTGATTTTAACCCTGTCCCTGATTTTAACCCCTGTTTAAGCCAAAGCCGATAAATCGAGAGTGCGTATGATGATTTTAGTTTTATTGCAATAGTTAGCGTAATAGTAACCTTACCGGTTACAAAAGCTCGCCACAAAAACAAAATACAACCCCCAAGCTTTGAAATTTGGAAATTCTAGAAAATTACCGTATTGTCATGAGTTTTCCTGTGGGATTTTCCGGCAGGGCCACCCCAAAATCAGGCGAGCGAAATACCCGTTTCCAGGTATGACTCACCTTATTCCGGGTATATTTACGGCACCGGGCAGCGCCGGGAACTCAGTAAGGGCCAGGTATCGCTTCTGAGAAGTACTAAATACAATTCGAATAATCTAAGGTAGGAATTTTTATCAAATTTTAACAAACATTATTTTTTAACGAATAATAATTTGCGAAGTTGTAAATAAACACTTCTGACCTAATCGCAAATTCACTTCGTAGCGTCATTTAAATTTAATGAAAATTAGTAACTTTGTATAGGTACACCACTATAATCAAAACCGCAGTAATAAAAAATCGACTTGTTTCGTCGGGATGAACATTTAATGAAAATTACCAAATATAAGATTAGTCAAACAAGTATAGATAAATAAATTTTATTTTCATATTTTTCGTGAATACACAATACCGATATTTTAATCCATAAAACATCGAATCATTATTTTTATCCAAAATTAGCAACTTTTCGTACCATGCTTAATAGATTTATTAATATACCCTTATATTTAAATAGTTTTAACATAGAATTAAATATCATTAAAAAAGTTGCAATCAATGGAGGTTGTAGTAAAAAATTAGTTGATAATATGTTAAACCAAAATCGGTAAAGTCCGGGCAGAGCCGGAGACAAAACTTTTTAGACTTTCTTAAAAGTCCAAAAGCTCAAAACTCATAGCACTTATTTTTTTGTAAATACCGCACAAGAGTCCTAACTGCCCTCAACCACCTGGAGCCGGTGAGACTAAGGCAACCCCAATTGGGTATGTTAGTGGGTAAGAGAGGAGACAGAAAAGAGGAAGGTGGGAAGGGCCTGGCTGTCGAAATCTGGTCACAAAACACGGCTAAAGCCGTTTTAAGCAATGTAGACGCGAGGGGGGGAGGAACGCGGTACGGAGGGTGGTTTCGCGGGACGAGGAAACGAGGAAGGGAAAAGTGGAAAACGCGGAAGGGGAACAGGGGCGGGAAAGAGGACGCATGGGAAAGGACACGTTTTTTCTCGAATGACATTTTAGGGAGAAACGTTTTTTCTCGAATGACATTCAACTTTTTTTTAATGGCATTGCAACGCACGCCGGGTACTCGCTAGTATTTCTATGTTTATAGGTGAATTCAACCTCGATTAGCACGTTCTCTTCTGTAGGCGCTGGTACTAATAGTATTCTATTATTGAAATTCACTGCATCTCACGCATCTGCCCTGATGATGGACACTGTAACGCTGTCCGAAACGTTGGCTATAAGAGGCGGTAGCGCCACACGGCATAACACCCCAAAAATAAATAACAAAAATACTTTTGGCCGAGAAAATCTAAAATCATATCTAGCATTTCAATGTTGTAGTTGATATAAAATCGTTATAACGTTGTACTGCTACAAAATTAATTTCGATCCTACCCTTAATTTACATGACTTAGGTTTTTGAATTTTATTTCGATCCTTCACTTAATTTCGCCATTCTTCCGATTTTATTTGGATAAAATAATTATTCGAACCCTCTTGAAACTGTTGATGTTACCCCCTTGTCACATCGTTTTTGGGGTCATTTAAAAAATTGGGAGTAGCGTTGCATTACATTCCGAGGTGAATATTTCCCAGTAGTATTTTCATGTGGGTGGCACTTTCTATTTCGCATCCGATCCCATGTAGTCCCCCCACCCCCTCCGAGTCCCCGCGCATCCCATGCAAGACACGTGTGCCGATATCCTTGGAGATATTTCCCGTGTAAATACATTTACAAATAAAGCTTTTATTATACACCCCCTAAATAGGATGTATTATAATATCTTAAGCTGTGGAAAGCCGTAAAAAGGATTACCGGGAAAGTTTTTCGGTCCTCGGGGGAAAGCTTACAAGCGGCTGCGGCCGTGCGTGGGTTGTTCGATTCCAGTCGTTTATCTCCGGATCGTATTTCTGATTAAACTTTGCTCGTATATGAGATTTTCTTTGAAAGATGCGATCATCGTTTTATCCGACTTGACCTATTCATTAATTTATTCTTCCCGGGATTAGTTTTTTTCTCAGAAGTTGTTTTGCTTAACTTACCCTTTTATTAATGTGTCTTGAATCGTTATTGAGATAAAAATAGTTTCTTGGTGGAATTACGGAGGGGAAAAATAACGTTGAAGGGTGGTTCTATTATTTATGTATAATTGCGTGTGCCTAACAGAATGCGGAAACTCGTATTGTTAACACTCTTATGATAGACATTACGGTCGTATAATTTTTCCATCATTCGGTGTTATATTTTCTATAAAAAAATGTCGTAGACGCATTCCCTTTTATATCTGCTTTGGTTTCCCATATTATATTCCATTATTTGTGAATCACACATATGACTAAATTCAGCATTATTTGCCTTACGCCTTCTTTCACAAGTGATGATAATCTTTTTTCCTGGTAAATGTTAAGTATCTTTTTATTTTTAATTATTTATCTTCAATTATATCTTTATATATTAAAAAAAATGTATGTATTTAGTCACAAACACAATATCAATGATTATGGCAATCATACTTTCTTTTCCTTTTTAAAATTAAGCATATTTTCAATCGCAGTAATTTCTTTCGTGAATTTATTATACGGTTGAACGGCCTGGTACATAAGAGATTTCTGGGTGCATGATTTCTCTCTTGTTGATTATATTATTTAATTTGCTTTACATTTCTCGTCCCGTGTCCTTATATCTCGTGATTTCAATTTACTTTTCAGTTCCCTAGACCATTATCCCTATGTTAATTACAATATTCGTCTGCCAACATCTTTAACTAATAAAATATATTACAGGTACTAAACGTAACTATTTCTTTTTTATTAGAATAACTCTCATATAATAACTTTTGAAGGTTATCCCCATCGATATAATATCCCAACGCAACTGGGACAAGTTGCATTATTTGTTGTTGTTTTTATTTTTCTATGTTCTTCTTTTTAGGTTTGGTAGTATTTTCTTCTTCAATAGTGACTTTTTCTATTTATTTTGTTATTCACATTTCAACTAGAATTATCCATGAGATAATGGGCTTTAGGAACCTCAATGTTGTGTCCTTGCTCTTTGCAGTTACCGTATCAAGTTAACATTTATGCATTGCATAACCTACTTTATTTTACTTTTGTGCTCTACTTTTAAATGTCCTTTATTTGAGCTGTTTTTCCTTTGAATCTGACAGCATTTTTTCCCTAAAAGTTCGTATTTATATTTATTTAGCTAATAGGTGCTCAAATCTTACAACTTACTTTAGAAAAACGTGTCCTAAAGAAATAGACACGACTCGTTTATGTTATGTTTTCCTGCCAATATAGCGCGGGAATTTTCGAGAGTTCCGCATCCAATAGAGTAAGAAAATTTTGGGCAGTTTCGCGAATAGAACAAGAACTTTGCAGAACAGAACCCGATCCACTTAGTCAAATGCCATTTTTGGCAGAATTCATCTGCCATTTAGATGTGGCCTGAGGCCTGAGGAATTCCCAGCCAGAATGTACAGCCCAGTACATCTATTTGGATTCCGCGCGATATTGGATACGACATGTGAATACCTAATAAGGAGTAGGTTGGCTTTATGGCGGGTGCGGGGGTGGTGGGGGAGATGGGTGGTGGTGGTGGGGGAGATGAATATTACCCCTGCTGCTGATCAGGGCCCCTGTTAAGAGCGTGGGGTTGCTTTTGGAACGTCTTCATGTTTTATTCCGGATGTTCATTTTCCCCACGCCTCCTGGTAATAACATTTCCCAATTGATACAAGATCCGCAATGGTAGGGCACTGAAGAAATGTTTTCCTTTTTTTCTGACACGTTTCCTCCACTTTGCAGAGAAACCTTACTCATTACGTGTTCAGTCAAAGTGCATTGTACCTACCTAATAAACTGCCTATAATTTATTATATAGTTATAAATCCATCCATGTAACTCTTTAATTTATTTCTTGAGAATTTTTGATAGTTTTTTTTTTTCAATTATTTCTGGCTTTCACCCTTCAAGGGTGTTCTAGGCCATCATTTTTAATTACAGAGAAAGGAAAGGTGAATTTATATTCTAATTTTATTTAAATGTGCAAATTTCAGAATTTTATGGAAGATTGGAGTAGAGTTCAGACTTAGAAGAGATGAAATGTTGAATGGAGGAGAGGCAATTTTTGATAACGCTTGATAGAAGAGAGGATATTTATTTAGAGAGGTACAATCAAAAAATATGTGATCTAAAGTTCCCACATCTAGACCACAGAACGTACAATCTGGGGAGTCAAGCACATGAATTTTATAAAGGTGAGAAGGAACGGAACAATGTCCGATTCTCATACGAATAAGTAAGGAAATTTCTTTTTTGGAAAAATGGGAGAGTTTTTGAAACCACGGTTTTGATGGGATAGTCCTTTGTATTGAGGCGTAACGTAGGCCCACTATGCCAACATGTCCAGGAATCCAAATCAGAGTGACAGTTTTTCCAGAGCTTTGAATGGAGGTTATCAATACTCGAATAAGACATACAAAGTGATCATCAGGATGAAGAAGAGGACTGGTTTTAAGTTTTTGGAGGGAACTGAGAGAGTCAGAGAGAACAAGAGAATGTTCAAAATTATTTTTTATTGTATATTTGAGAGATTCAATAATCGCAACGCACTCGGCAGAAAATATTGAAAATTGGTTTGAAATTGAATAAAATATTCTTTCATTAGAATTATTGTGGTAAACGTGAATACCAATACCACAGTTAGGAGAGTCCGGAGATTTGGAGCCATCAGTAAATTCCACATCCGAGCTGTTGAATTCAAGAACGAGTCGTAGAAGCGACCCGTTCTCTTGTGACAAATGTACCTGTTTCCTGACTATGCACCGGTGCCGAAGGCATCAACGATGCTAGTTCCTCGGAGGATCTTCCATTTTAATACCGGTAGAACAACCTGGCTATGATCTCAAGATTGCAACCCACTTGTTAAGATAGGTGAGTCTCAAACGGACCACCCGTTTCCACACATAGTCAATTTTGAGGCTAATAAAAGCGTATATAAATCATATTTATAAATTAAATTCAAATTAACAGAACCTTTTTTTATACTGATACTGAGAGTATCTTCCATTCTGAAAAGTGCTGCAAATAAATCTAAATAGAGGATCGTCATTCAGGGTGATCGCCGCATCATCCTGCATCCGTCGCGCGTCGCTCATTGAGTGGACAGCTCAACCACGACAATAAAGTTTTGTTTTGAGCTTTAAGCTATAAATCTTGAGTTTTTAATTTAGAGCTTCGACCTTTGAACTTTGAACTTTGAACTTCGAGCTTTGAACTTCGATCCTCGATCATTGACTTTTTTCAGTATGTTTCGAACTTCGTGTTTTGAGCTTCGAGCTTTAAACTTCGATCCTCGATCATTAACTTTTTTCAGTGTGTTTCGAGCTTCGTGTTTTGAGCTTAGAGATTTGAGCTTAGAGTTTTTAGTTCTGTTTTTAGTGAGAAATGGGGGTGAGTTTTTTTCAAAATCTCATGTAGACAGTGATCTTCATTTACCTCGGAAATTATATTTAGATTTGTATACAATTCAAATCCACGCCGTCTGCCCGCCCGCCACAGACAACTCACTTTGTATATTAAATTTCGCCTGAACCATATCGTAGAGATGCCCGGACATGCAGTTAATATCGGAACGAAAACGGTATACCTATGTGGCTCTAAAATAACCCAAACGTGAGAGATCGACCTTTGACGAAATATGAGTTTTCGCCCGCTGATTAGATGCCCTTAAGTTAAGGTTTAGTCAAAGTTTTCTACCAGAAATCTTAAGGACAGATACAAGTGCATATCCATAGATAGAACATAAAGCAATTTAACGTTTTTTGAATGAAGGTATTCGTTTTCGACGTGTTAAAGTGATTTTAAAAATTATACAAAATTTTAATTTTCACGACCAATGTTCTGTCAGTTTATAATAAATAACTACTTATTACCGCATTAAAGTAAAATTTCCGATTATACATTTTTGGCAGTATTTTTTTACATTAGCTCTACACAGGAGGTCCTGAGGAAAATAATTCCCCTCAAGGCTTATGTCATATTTGGGGATGCTGTTTGGAGGGTCTTTTGAGGGAAAGGAAGTCGTGGGAAGGAAAAAGGTATGAGGGGTCGGTGTGTCCAGTGAATCAATCCCCCCATTGCGGGTAAGGCGATGTTCCGAGAGCCCTGCTGGAGAGGTCTGCAGGTCTTCCTCAATCAGTCTCTCCCGAACTGGCCTGCCACGCAGTTGGTAGGCATACGCATCCGCCGCCAAGATCCGACAAACCTCGCCCCGTGAACCTGGACACCAAATGTAGCAAACCACTTGGGGTGACTCATGGCAAAGATGTTGGTAATCCAATAAATGGTTCCCGGGGCGGCGGTACCCATACCCGCCTCCCAAAATGAGAGGCAGTATGCTAACGATCCACGATATGTAAGTATGGATAAAAAAATTATGCTTTAAAAAATATTACGAGTAAATTGATGCAATTGGGGCAATTATGAATCTTCTTCTCATATATAATGTTCATTGTCTGTGGCTGGCAGGCGGTGTGGATTTGATCTGAATACAAATCTACAGTTTTTTCCGAGTTGGATTAAGTTTTGCATACTTTACATTCCAAGCATTAGGTCACTCACTGTCTATGTGGGATTTCCAAAACCACCCTACTTTTCCCACCCCTTAAAGCGTAATAAAGGTTAAACTAGTTCAGTATAAAAAGATTCAACCAAGTTTGAAGGTGGTTATGAAATTTAAGTTTTCTCGGATTTTCGATGGTGATACGTGAAAGGAAAGTAACACGGTAAACGCGTAACACGTTCATCCATGCTAAAACAACTCTACAAAAAATAACACTTCATCCACCCGCGGCCTTTTTCATGCAAAACTTAATTTTGGATTTGAGGCCCAAATAACCAACCAGACCGAATATTTTTTTAATCAAAAGGTATAGCAAACATCAGTACGGATTTGCACTCTTTAATTTAATTTTGTTTAAAATTATGATATACTAGCCATTTAAAATTCAATTTTGCATGATTTTGGAGACAACTTTTGAATTTTTTTCTGAGTTAAGATGAAGGAAGCTATGCGAAATATTGCAAAACCATACAAAATCATGTATTTTTGTTTTGAAAATTTAATCGCTTAAAAGTATTATAGATGCTTCAATAAAATACTGCGTGTAGAACATATCTTAGCCCTTAAAAATATCGGTAAATTTTTTTTATGTCTTAATAAGCCTACAAAAAAATAAAGTATTAGGTCTATAAAAAAACACTTTCAATTGCAAACTCTCTTACTTTTTAACTCCTTTTCGGATATGGTTTTTTGTATAATGTGGCAAATTCAGTTTCCTTTATAATAATCGCAAAATTATTGATATTTATGCATGAACTTCACAAAAAAACATGAACTTTCGCGATGCTCATTTACAGGAAATTAAAAGAGGCATTACCCAACTGCAAATTTCACCCTTATGCGATCCGCAGAAGGAATGAAAGCACGTTGTATTGTCCCAGTTAGTGTTAGGTGTTAGTAGCCGCCCGGCAGGGGCGTAAAACTTGGCTTTAACCTTGAAACTGACAGGAGTGAACCAAATTCTTATAGATAAAGCTGAATTTTATTATAGATAGGTCTAACTTTAAACGTCAAATTGCGTCATGCGATTATCAAACGAACATGAATTTGAATTTGTGTTGTTGACATCGCCATGGGCATATTTCGTTTAAAAATCGTTTACAGGAATTCCACAGGTGGAAAAATGTTTCAAATGTGTCCGCAATTGATCCAGAAATCAGGTAATTACATGAGACATTAACATTCAGCTTAATTTATCTGTAAATCTATTTGAGGTTAAATGACATATTGATAAAATATTCTTTCAATTTTACTTTAATAAGTATAATTGTAATACGTACGTCAGACATATGTCTGTTAATGTTATATTATCGTTAAAACAAGCTTATGGGTCCGAGTGGTTAATGTTTCACAAATATTGTTTCAGAAAATGTTCCAGACTTTAAATGATTTTGGAGCTTTACGTTAGGAACACCTTATAACATTGTTTGGCAGACCATAACACCGTTAATGGCAGGTAAAATTAATAATGCTACTAATTTAAATGTTCATATGAACAGAAGTGAGAATACTTTTCCCTTGTGATAAACAAAGTATGTCATCACAAGGGAAAAATACTATATATTCTGTTCACAAACTTTGTTTAATGTGATATTTTTTTTTCAGAACACATGATGCGGTTTTTACCGTGAGATGGCTGAAATGGGTCCCCGATGAAGGTATAGGTACTCTTTTTAATTTCGGTTGAAAGGAAATTTAGAATATGTGGATTTTTTATTTCATTCTACAAAAACTGTACGGTGACTGCTGGAAAGGAAAAATGGATAAAACGCTATATAGATGTGACATTGAAGATGAACGTATATAAACAAACAATACAGCTATTGTTTATGTTGATCTTTAATGTCACAGCTGTATGACGCTTTAGCCATGTTTCCTTTCCATTCCTTTGTCGATATTCTTTTTCAAACCATTTTTCAATTCATCGAATTCACCGAACCGGTGTTTTTATGTGCTATTATCGATTGTCTTTCTGAAAATAAAAAGAATTTAAACATGTACCCCCGAGTTATCATTTTTCAAGCAGAAAAATGTAAATTCGTCGTAGAAAACCAATCATTATTTGAAAATGTTTTCCTTTTATAAGGAGTTCATATTTCAAGTATTTTAGGTTTTTTACTAACGCTTGAATTTTTGATTTCCTCAGGATAACAGGTTTCTATCTGACAAAGCTCCTTGCTGAGAAAATGAGCTTTAAAAATTATGAAGCTCATTCCCTCAGGCTTTGTCAGATGGAACGTTGTTTTCTTGGGGAAACTAAAACATTTTTCTGCTTTCAAGCATTTTTATTTTTAAATAATTTATTTGGCTAATGAATTAATAAAGTAGGTCCAATGCGATTATATCGTCTATGGTGGCAAATGGCCTTGAACTTCCTCTATGTTATTGTCTTTGGTGGACCATTTTATTTTTGGTTAAGTTGGTGACAGTGATGACGAAATTTCTAGTATGGAGAAGGCCCGAAGATATCGATCTAGGGATTGGTTTATTTATGCCGCCCGGAATTCGGGCCGTATAGACGTGCTTTGGTGTTCGCGTCGCTTTGTTCTATAAAAAACAACGTTTTTGGCTATTAATTGGTCAACGCTAAAGTCTCTTGCTCCGCCCAAATTCGAATGGGTCCTCATCTAGCGGATCGTCTTAATTATAATTAATTAAAAATAATCTTACCCTACCTACTGTGTTAATATAATGAAAAAATAAATATATATTGCACAATATGAAAATTATATTTCTTTGAGTAGAAATTAAAATGTTTATACGATAAATTTGAGTTAATGACATAAATTGGTCTTTGTAATTTAAATTTACGCTCATACAAATGCTTTTCTTAAACACTTTTATTTCTTTATGTCATTAACTCACAAATAATTGCCAAATTTGCATTAAAAAACATGAAAAATTGCTTGTTTTAATGGCTTAATTTTTATAATTAAAACACAAATTTTTTGGATAACCAACACCTCTGCCATAGGTCACCCCAAGTGGTTTAGCTACGTTTGGTGACTTATCAGGGGTGCCCGGTTTAATGAGGTGAAGATTGTCCGGGTCTTGGCGGCGGATTCGTCTGCTCACCAGATGCATGGCAGGCCAGATCGGGAGAGAATGGTTGCGAGAGTCCTTTTGACTTCTCCAGCTGTAATCTCTCGGAACATCGCCTTGTACCGCAGCGGGAGGGATTGGTTCATACGTCCGTCACTCATGAACACACTGACCCCCAGATTCTTATCCACCCCTAATACTCTTTTCCTTCCCAGATCTTCCTCTCCTTCCTTTCCTAAAAAGTCCCTCTACACAGCATCCCCAAAGATGATTCATTCCTATCCCTCATTCCCCTGAGGGGAAATTATTTTACTCAGGTCCTCCTGTGTAGAGCTATAGTAAAAAAAAAAAAAAAGCGCAGTTTCTCTTAATGCTATAAAAAACTCTGTTTCACAATATAATCAATAGTTGAAATTGGAAGACGGTTGTGACGGTTATCACGGGGAACAATTTGTGGCGACACATCATTATCAACTTCGCCATCAAAAGAAGACACGAGAAATATCTAATATTCGCGCGACGCTGGCAAGCTACTCACCTGCATATGTACCTATCTACCTATGCCGGCACGATATACTTTGCTCGCCTGCCGCGGCCGTCTCGACGATAATAATTTCGCCACCGCCTAGAAAGGTCTGGAGTTTATAAGCCGTCTGAATATTCAGCACCGGGTATGTTCGAGTACCTTCCAGTGTACACATTGCCGGCGAATGGAACATTACTCCACCGGTCGCGCTGGTATATATAAAGCGACTAAACTCGGCGCTCGCTCAGTCAGTATCAGACCACCAGTCGGTCAACATCTCAGCATGTAACGATCTCCCCACAAGTGCTCCTGCATGGCATCTCTACACATCCAGGGCAGCTTCCGCGAGGACTCCTTCACGTCTCAGCTACAAGGCCCATCGTGTCTTCAGCTCCGCAGAACAGCTACATCCCGCGACTTACAAGGCTTGCGTCACCTTCAGTCCAGGGATCAGCTCACCATTTCATGGCACCCCGAAGCGCACTGTGCTTCGCTGCCACGGAAAAACGTTCCGCCTCGCCAGGACTACCTGCTGGTGGCTCGGCTCACCGAGCCACTCACCGTTCATCTCCGCGACTCAAAGCGTCGAGCAACGGCCTGGAAGATAGGTCATCTCCACCGCCAAGGTGTTGAGCAACTCGCTGACCTTCACCACACCATCTCCATCACCTCTGTGCGCCTGCAGCATCTGGGAAGGGGGTGTGTGGCGGCCACGTCCGCCAAATTCATGGCGCCGCCACTGAACTTCACAGAACACGCTGGAAACTACGAAATACCTACAGTCAGTTACTACGGCCGCGCCGCCTCGTAAATAATAATTCCGCCACTTACGCGAAAGGCCTAGAACGTGTGGCTGTACCATACAAGTGCCCACAGAAGGTTCGAGTGATTTCTCAGCTTTGCGTGAATTCACCCAGCATTGCCTACTCGCCGCGAGTATATAAGCAAGCGCTCGCTCGCTGAGTCTCAGTTCAGTCTAGTTTTCATTCATCGGTCAAGCAACACAGTCCGAGCAGTGCCGCGACTAAGTACGTGCCTGCGCGGGGTACTTGTCCGCGCAGTCAACAGCAGTGAATAACATTTGTCCAGTGTGACTCCAGAAACATTTTCAACACCTTCGAGGATTCCTATTCCAACCACCATCCGCTCTCCGGCCCATCGCGCCTCGACATGAGATGTCAAATAACCGGCAACGAGCCAGCAACCAGCATCCTCATCGCCTCTCAAGGTTCTTTCCTGCTTCACGTGTGTGTGTCGACTCAAAGGCCACACAGCCGCCATACCTCGTCAACACGACGACGGTCGACCGCTTGGACCAAGGTCACTTCTACACCGCCATGGTGTAGAGCAACACGCCGGCTCCCTGAAGACCAGTGATCTTCACCGCCGTAGTCTCCTGACCTTCTTCACTCATCATCACGCAGCAGCAACACTAACGGCATCACTGTCACTCCGCTCCGCTCCGACCTCGCTACGTAGCGCAACAATAAAGACTGACTCACTACACGGACTGACGCCTTTTATTTCTCATCCCGTCTCTACCGATACGGCCCGCTCCCTCAACTGGTATATAACCACTGCCATAGGTCCTCCCAATTGGTTCGCTAACTTTGGTGACTTAGCTGGGATGCCGAGGTTCATGGGATGAAATTTTTCTGTCTTGGCGGAAACGTCTACCCACCAACTGTGTGGCTGACCGGATCGGGAATCGGGAGGGACTGGTTGAGGGAGACCTTTGACCTCGCCAAGCAGAACTATCTCGACCCATCGTCTTGCACCGCAGTGGGAGGGATGGATTTATGCGTCCGAAACTTCTGTGATCTCTTCTCCTCCCAGAATTTCATCTCTTTCCTTACAGCAATGACCCTCCATACAGCATCCCCAAAGATGACACAGGCCCCGAGATAAATTATTTTCCTCAATGTCCCCTGTGTGGAGCTAAAGTTAATAAAAAACGAGTGTGCTTTAGACCACACGACTGAAATAAAACTTTATTAGTTCCATCAATATGATAGGAAGAGAGAAAGAAAATGTGCGCGCGTACTGCTCTCTCTTGCTCCTACAGTGTGATACAGACAATATGCCTGCACTATGTCTTAGATATGCGAAACGTAACTGGCTATGAGAGAAAGAGAGAAAGAAAATGGGTGCTCGCACCTTTCTCTCTTGCCCCTACAGTAATATACGAAACGTAACTCTCTCTCTCTTTCTATCTTCACTAACTTATATCTCCCCCTCAACTACCGTTCGCCTCACTTTTCGTAACGCTCTCGTCACGCATTCATCAGCTTATTCCCCAAGTCAAGCGTGCGTAAATAAGTTTTACTTCAAAAAATTGTTGAAATTTAATTATTTATAACAGTAGGCAATGTGACATTGCATTTTTTGTTACTGTCACGAAACATGGTGTAAATTGGGTCAAATTGACTTATTAACCTAGAAACAGGAATGCTAATAAATTGGTTCAAGCATTTAGTTTCTCTCTTACGCTACGTCACGTCTCGTCGGCGTTGCGCGTCGTGGAACCCGATTTCAAATTGCTTAAAAATTCAGGAAGCTTTCCAATTTCCCCGTTGTTGAATCCAAAGTTAGAAGTTGACTTTTTATTTTAAGTATTATTTCTATCAAATTATGAATCCTCAGAATACGCAGGAAATTTACATAACAAAACGTCAAGTTAATTCAAGAAGTTGACAATTGAGAACCATCCTTTTTTTATTTATTTTTTATTAATAAAATTCCTTTATTATTTATTTACAGTTTTTGTACATTTTTTAAATTAAGTCCCGTTAAACTGGTTGATATCAGTTTGTCAACGGGTTCTTTTGACAATTACTTTTTTTTGCCTTTAATGCCTTTAATGGATTTTTTTAAAGTTATCATATTTTCTTCGTAAGGGAGAAAGGTTTGGATTGGTATTAAAAAAAACTGTTTTTAAACTGTGTTAAACGTACATAAAAGACGAATGTTTTTTTTTAAATCCACAAAATTTAGTCTTTAAGATAAAGTTACGCGTGAAATCGTATTTATATACTATTTAGATCAATCTTTACGACGAATCGGCTTACAGTATGAACATCAAAAAATATGCTACGGATAATTTGAAGCTTTTACTAGCTTTTCTATGTATTGGAATTACAATAAAATTATTATTTACATAACAAAAAATATAAGCGTAAACCACTAAAAACATGTTTTTTCATGACTTAACTATGAAGTAATACAATAAAACATTTTTTTTAAATACCCCTTTATGGCTAAGACTATTTTTAAGGTTTTCTATGTTCTAACTTTTTTTCGTTCTTATAAAATTATGCACAAAATAAACACAAACCACTTTTTCGCTTACTTGCCTCTTGTAAATAAGACGCTCGATTTTAAATTTTGCAGGCATGAGAATCGAAATATTTCTAGCGTTTATATTCCTCTTAAATAGGTACCCACGTTATTTGACCTACTTTCGAAAAAATCATGTTTTATTATCATGTGTACAACATGTCAGCGATTTTTAACATTTGTCCTTATTATTATTTTTACAGATCATAGGGTGGGAATAACAAAAGCTTTTGAATTTTGAAGAAGTTTATTGTTGCTATTATCATTGTACTTCTTTAAGTAACGGGTTATTGTTGTTTCCGTGTTAACCAGTTTCAGTTTCGTGTAGCATATCTTTGAAGTTTCTACACGTGTACTCCCCTAACAACACATAACAGGTACACATTTTACACCCCTAAAACTTGGCTTGATTTTTAAATTTTTATTAGATTCTTATTTTCCATGTGAATCATACTGAATTAAAGTTAACATTCTTCATTCAAATAGAACGGCGTCATAAATGCCTCACAATTTCTAGCTCATGTAGGCGTTTAAAATGTTTTTGTATTTTCTCGGTAGGGAAACAATTAATTAATTAATATTTTTTCTTATTTATGCATTGTGTTTTACGCTCAAGCCGCGTTCCTTCAGGGGTAAATAAAAATATTTCGTGGAAAAAATCTATTCGAGTTGTTTGGATGGAACAATTCTCTTTTATTTTTAAAAACATCCTGAAAAATGTTGCTTAGCTCAGCCACTAATCTTTCAATAAATGTAATACGATGACCGGCTTGGTTTAGGGGTAAGGCTCTTGACTCGCAATCCTAAGGTCGTGGAATCGAATCCCGGCGTGGACAATCTTTTATTTCATTTCACAATTAATTAATTTCAAATAATATATAGTATATTTGCGGCACGTTTCAAACTGACTCCAGACGGGTGCAGCTGAGACTCTAGTGCTGACTCTATATTCACATAAAAAAATGCAATAATTGTATTACAGAAGGATAAAATGGCAACTGTAAAATCCTGAAATGTGCAGTATTTTTAACAGTTGTCCTCTGCTTGCAAAGTCATATCTTCTCCAAGCTTAAACTTTCTAATCAAACTGTTTTTTTTTTATCTTAACCTCCAGGCCTCGGGCCTATTTTGTTGGAAGGTCGAAATAATTCTGCTTTCCAATAAAATACAATAAATGTAATTTTATTGTATTTTAATGAAAGCATCCGAAAACTAAAACATGTTTTTGAAAGGTGATGAAACACGCTTTCAAATTTTATATTTCTTAGTAAACATTTAATTTTTAAGTATAAAAATTTTTAATGCAAAAATTAAAATGTTTTTAAAATTATTTTTATTTCACGTTTTTCTGACTAAAATTTTGATAACGAAAAAAAAATACACACAGATATTTTATTAGACAAATGCATTTAAAAAAAACGTGACACATATGTAAGATTTAATTAATGAAGGCAATAATAGCGAAACTCAATCGAAAATTAAAACAGAAAAATCATAATAAGATACGTCACACCTGGGGACATGAATCCAGGACCTATGACTTGCCGGGTCAGTGCTCTACCGACTTAGCTAATGTGTCGCTATCCGATTCGGTCATATTTAACTATATCATTCTTCGACCGAGAACTACTAAATCCAAATCTACGAATCCGATTCGGTCATATTTAACTATATCATTCTTCGACCGAGAACTACTAACATTATCTTCATTTTCTTAACGCATATTTTTATTGGCTGCTTATCTTTATGTATGATTGCAAGATTCAACCAGAACTATACGCTATCTAGGTAGTGTATTGGATAAATTTATCCATTTTTATTTAATATGCGACATCTATTGACTTTTTCTGCAAATCTAGGATGAATATTGATTTTAATTTTTAAGTTGATTAATAAAACATCAAATTGTAAAATTCTCAAAGTTTCATTTTATTTTTTCATATTGCGATCGGAAACTTTAAATTCATAAAGTTGTAGGTACATTTTAATTATTTTGCGGTTAACTTTTAGATTTGAATTTAAAGCGTGGTGTTTCCCTTTCTAACATATTTCTAATAAATCTAGATCATATTTCTAAGCATGTGTAAGGGAGACAACGATTTATATGAGTTGTTTCGAAAACAGAACAAATTGCCTGAGGAGTTAAGGGGAACGCATTCGCGGCCCATTTATGGACGTTTCATTCAAATGTTAGATTTGGATTTCAGATTAAAATACCCAACCAAACTGAAAAATCATTTTTGTAATCAAAAGGTATATCAAATATCTAGTTAGGATGTGAGCTACTTTATTTATTTTTGCTTTAAATTATAAGATATATCTTATAATTTAGACCGGTAGGTGGTACTTAGTTTCTGGTGAGTAGAGACAGGAGACTATCTGCAAGAAGAAAACTTTATAATATTCAATTGCTTGGTCACGAATCCAGACTGTCGCAAACGGATTACATAACTAATTATTCTTGAAGTTACCTTAGAATGGCGGAATCGTGCAACAAATAACCATGCATAGTATTTATAATGTTTTTGTTTACTGTATAATATTTTTTTTCCACTTCCGCTAATCATTTGAAAGATAACACTGAAATGTTATGTACTTCCTACCAATCAAACGTGCAACGATATTAAAATGATTTTTGCATATTGCATATTGCATGAATCATAGCCTATTTTATGTGTTCCGACAATGAAATTCTTCAGTTGTGAATATTTTTTGTTTTATGTCGACAGCATTAAGTGACAGAGCGGTAAGTTCCTTAGCTGTAGTTTTAATAATAATATTACGTAATAAATATTATTCATTGAAGAAGAAGATAATAATAATAATCTAAAAGAAAATATGAAAGAGAACAAGAGACAGAAAAACAGGAAAAGATAATGGTCGCAACCGGGACTCGAAGAACCTCTCTTCTCTCCGGGACGTGCGTTTACCAATTCCGCCATTTTTTTCTGTTTTTCTGTTTCTTGTTCTCTTTCATAGTTTTGTTTAGATTATTATTATTATCTTCTTCTTCAATGATATATTACATTGATGGGATAACCTTCAAAAGTTATATAAAAGGAGTTTTTGAATTTAAGGATTTGAACGTCTGAAACGAATATAAGTACTATCCAATTTTTTTATAAGAAAAACTCTCTGTTGAAGGTTATTCCCATCAATGTATCATTGAAGAAGAAGATAACAATAATAATCTAAACAAAATATGAAGGAGGACAAGATACAGAAAAAGTCAATGGTCGCAACCCAGACCTCGTCTAACCGGGACGTGCGCGTTAACCAATTTCGCTATTTCCACCTTCTATCAAACCGTCATATTTGTCAATCTCATATTTTAAATTTCATATATCAAAGACGAGAGGTCTGGTTCGAGTCCCAGTTGCGACCATTGTATTTTTCTTTTTTTTTCTGTGTCTTATTCTCTTTCATATTTTCTTTTAGATTATTATTGTTATCTTCTTCTTTATTGATATATTACATTGATGGTAATAACCTTCAATAGTTATAAAAAGAGAAGTTTTTCTTTTGAAAAAATTGGATAGTAGGTATATTCGTTTCAGACGTTCACGTCCTTAAATTAAGTATACTTAGCTGCGATTACCATTCCTGTTTTACCTAATTACGCTTTTTCTTATTGGATTAAAACACTACTAAACTACATTTTTTCCAAAAAAAAACAGGCCAGTTAGACAAGCGTACAAAGAAAACATAAAAACTCCGACGGCAAAGCTTTGGACAAAAACACCATAAATACCATTCTATAAAAGCATTTAACAGTCGTTCACTTGAAATAAAAATTAAGGAAAACAAAAATAAATTCACACACAAAATTTAAAAAAATGGATTAAAGAACAAAACATACAATATTACCAAAATTGTACATCATAAAAGAATAAAACATATTATACACGCAACACATAAAACCACTATAAACACAAATCACTCACAAACACACAACTCATAATATATGCCGAATTTTATTTAATTTTTTTAAATTTTACTTTAATTTTTAATATATTTTTTTAGTTTAAATTTATCTTAATTTTATGTTTTTTTTCGTTCCCAAATATGTTTGTATGTATATAAGTCATTGTACGGGAATGTATGATATGGCGCAAGCCATCGTATTAATTTATTCGTTTATTTACATACTGTTTATAGAGATTTAGTTGTTTATTGAAACATTATTTAGGCCTAAATAATGTTTCAAAAAAATAGTAATGCTTCTTCTAGGGAGAATACTACGAAGAACGGAATTCAAAATGGCGGTAGTTGATCAGCTGATTGCCCGATTCTATAGTAATTTTTCAGGAGTGATGACGTTACACGATTCACCATACATGCGGTGGCTTTCGGGGATCTTGAAAAAGTAAAACTTTGACAATTATTTTAACTATTAAAACTATCTCTAAAAATAAAAATAAAAATGCAGTTGATTAAGTTAGAAGGTTAAAAAAAAAATTAAATTTGGACTTGAGTTCTCTATTCTGGAGTCATTGCTGATATTATGCGCTGAAACAATACTATTTTCTTCTGTTGTGATTTTTTTTTAAATTTTGGAAGTTGCAATTCGATAATGATTGTGAAATGTAAATCCATTGCAAAGGAAACCGCTTTGTTTCAGATCTTCCTTTATCTGCGGACTGCTTTTGGCTTTTGTCTCCTTGAAAGCTGAGGACTGAGGATCCTTGACTGCCGAACTCCATTCCCACGGCGGCATATCCTTGAATGAAGCACACATTTTAGGTAGGTACTTAAAACCCACTCCCCTATTGTAACTTCACTCCCTCCCTTTGTATGTCGGCCGTGTTCAATGGCTTTGACTCTCTTTTGCTTTGTATAGAAATTAGAGATTATTTTCTTTAATGTTCTCAAGTTTTTGTGTTCGCCATCTTTCGTTCGTCAGCAATTTGTGCATTTTCGTTTTTTGTTCTTCTCATTTCAAGGCTATGCTAAAATTTTTGTCATAACCTAGGATTTTTAGACGATTTTATTGTATTTACCGCATAATAAAAAACATAATGATAACTATTAAGTTTTTATTGGTATAAACACAACGGTTACTAATACTGTTATCTCTTACAGTAAACAGCATTGACGGACTTTGGCTAGGCATTTTGTTGTATGTAGTCACGAAAGCCAAAAAAAAAAGTTTCGTCTATTAATTTGACAGAAGTGCGCTATCTGCCCATATGCCGTGTTCGGATTCTCCCATAAACATAACGTTAAATAATAACACGGAGAGGTCCATTCCTCGTATTGTGTATAAATATTCTGTTTCAATACTCTCGTTGATGTCGCACTTACCCGTTGCCGTACCACAGCCTTTATCCGCCGTAAAACCTCCACTACTCCTGTTGTTGGTTGGATGTTTGTTGTATCTGGCGAATGTGACGAGGAAAGTTCTCGCGGTCGAGAACCGCACCGCGCACTGCTACCATCCATCCCCTCACCCGCCGTAAAAGGTTTCCGTTAAATTTACTCTGTGCGCCATCCTTGATGAATTGCCGGGAGGAGGGATAATGCGCGAGTTTAAAACTCCACTTTAAATGATGATGACGGAAACTTCGCCCGGAAGGGGACAAATTAATATGCTCCACATTTCGTACACGTGCTTCAGATTACTTTAAAAAAAAACTTTAAAGTTGTTTTAGACCGCGGATTCAATGAAAGGACACCGATGTATATCTATATAGATTTTTTGCATTTTTCTTTTGTCCTCAATATAGGTAGTTGACTTGGAGCAAAGTGTTATTGGGGTATCCTTGTGTCTGAAACGAAGTCACAGCCATTCCAATATTAGTCGAGAGCCAGACGGTCTCTTCCTGTAGAATCTTTGCTTCGCGCGTCGTCCCAAATGTTATTTCCGTGCGGTTTTTTCACCGCGCCCGACGCGTCGGCTACAGCCCGTTAGCCAGTCAAAACATGACCCCTCCGACCGGCCGGACTTATTTATGTCTCCCTCCAGAGGACTGTCCCTCCCGACCGCAGTATTCTGGTGTCATCTCGAACAAAAGTCTCATAAATACGCCTTCCACATAGCCCATTGCACAACCAGTGGCGGCGCGTGACCGTGGTCCCCTGGCACCGCACTAGCACTACCCTTTTCTGATATAAAATCCTGGCCATCGATGAATTTTGGTGTACATTTATTTCAGATTTTTACAATTTCACACGTAAACTCTACGTTACGTATTGTAAAAGCTCAGCATTATCAACACAAGTTTGTAGAGGCGTATAATTTTCAGAGTAATAAGTAACTAACAATAAGTAAGTAACGAATGACCACCATTGCGGAGTGGTCATCTCCTTGCCTCTTGAGAAAGTGGATTAAATATAATGATTGTTATTATTATAAGCAATAATTATCAGCCTGAAACACTCATCCACATTGAAAAATCTTCCGAGAAAAGATACATGACGCCAACGGGACGTCATGTATCTTTTCTCGGAAGATTTTTCAATGTTGATGAGTGTTTCAGGCTGATAATTTTGGCTTATAATAATTGTTACCCTTTGTGCTATGCATAAAAATCTTGTCTTAAACGTTAGTTTAACAATTAAAAATAATAATAATGTTATAATTTATCTGATTTTCCTAGTAGGTACTTCCCTTTTTCCCATCAATTCCTTCAGTCTCACAACATTTCACAAAATGGGAACGAAATAGTTCCATTTTCTTCGGGATATTGTGGGGTATAAGATTTTAAAAATACTTGTTCCTCCCCTTGTTGATTCAGTGCCCTTCTTCACGGCTAATGCGTATTTTTTCACCACCTGGTTCGTAAACGCGATACTTCACTATCATGGATGGACATGGCATAATAATCCACAATTGAAAAAACCAATGACGTCAAAGTTATTTGTTTCAGAAATAATTATAAACTTTATTCTTGAATCTATCCTTCTTTCAAAGATATGATGATTCGCCCTCATATACATTACAGTGTATGTTCGCCCCAGAAACTACCAAAGAGAACGACGAGGACGCGTCGTAATAAACGATGTGGGACGTTTCAAAGTTCTTTGTTCCAGCGAATATCAACCTTGTTCATCTCTCACCACTTTGTGGTTTGATTCAAGGATAGTAAGTTCTCCCCGAGATTAGCAAGGAGAACGACAAGGACGTGTCATAATAAACCAAAGTGAAAAACCAAATACTGTCCGAGACGCGTGATATTCCTCAAAGTTCTTTGTTCCCGAGATTAACAACCTTATCCACATGCCACTGGCAAGATGCGCATCCGATGCGCAATGCGTCGCAGTCTATTATTACTTGATGCTATTTAGGCGGCCTGTTCGACTATCGCTAAATATATTCTCTTCTTAAATTGCACCGACCGAAAATCGGCTATGATATGAATACAAGGATTGTCTGGTGGCTGTTCTCTTTAATTAATGCCGTCTGACTGCGTGTCTAAATGTCAGCGGCGCTCGATCTCCTCGGCGCCCTCTTCTACACTTCCACATTCTACTCTTATTGTCATTACGAATTCTTAAAGTCCAAATATTTTAATTCCAAATATTAAATTGCTAGATTAAATTTCCCTTCTGGAAGTTTGGTTATAAAAACTAGTGGTTATTACTTATTAACTTCAAAGGGAAATTATTATGATGACCCTTACATAGTAGGTACTCAAAATTTAATTGAATTTCCTTTCCGGTTAAATACCTATTTTTTGTGGTAATTTATTCAGCAGGGTGGGTTCTTCTCGTGCACAATCAAATGAACCAATTTACGTGTAATGTTTTTTTTATAATTGCTTTTAATGAAGGATGTTGGCATAAATATTGTATTTTGGTAGAAAGCAGTCACTTTGTGGTTTGACATATTAACTGAAACAAAACAATAACTTTGTTTTATTTCAGTAAATTTTTTTAATCCGACTGGTTTCGCTGAATATAAGCATCTTCAGGGTGTAAAATAAAACTGCTTTTATACCCTGAAGACTCTTATGTTCGGCGAAACCGGTCGTATTAAAAAAAGATTAACTGCAAACCACAAATATTCTATCAAAATACAATATTTATGCCTACATCCTTCATTTAAAGCAATTAATAAAAAAAGTTTACTATGTAAAGGAAAAATTCATCCACAACACGATATCTTTATCTTTTATCTTTTACTAAGTATAAAATTAAGTCGCTCACGCTGTATGTACACTTTCATCTTTTAAACTACGCAACGGATTTTCATGCGGTTTTCACCAATAGATAGAGTGATTCATGAGGAAGTTTTTTAGGTCTATAATCTGTCAAGATTTTGTGTAAATTGGTTTAAATTCATAAAATATCTGGCCAAGCGGCAGCGGGCGGCGGGCAGCGGGCAGCGTGATGTCGATTTGATTTAACTGATATCGTTGGTTATAAAGGTTGCGTTAGCCACAGCTAGTTTGCCGGGTCCTGCTAGTTTAAGAAATGAAGTAATAAATTAGTTTGTATCGTGTGTATTGACGATTTTTTTTAAATACTGACCGGTTTTGCTTAACACACGCAAGCTTGCGAGGATGCTTGTGTTAAGCGAAACCGGTCAGGATTAAAAAAATTAAATAAATAAATCGTGGTCACAAACTCATTTATTAGGTATAAAATCAATAAAAACATAAAATTTGAAAAAAATGAGAGACTATGTCCTAAAATGATAAAACTATGGTTAATGAGCGAAAACTCCATGTATCTTTGAATATCTTAATATAGCTGCCTACATATCTTGTTATTAGGCATGTATATTGAAATATCTTATATATTTATGGTTGTAAGTTAAATTATCTAATATTATGTGATCCATTCTAATGTTTCCTTAAAACTATAAATGTATTTACAAATATTTTCTTAGATATTATATTAAGAATGTTTAAATTGTTAGAACCTGCAGACAAGCTGCCATATGACAGCTCTGTGGGTCTACTCAAATTTTTTTGTACAAAATGTATTCTGTAATTAAATAAATAAAAAAAAATAAAAAAAGGTACTTTATTTCATAAATATTGTGTTTTTCATGATTTTTTCCTTTACATAATAAACTGTCGAAATAATTAAAAAAAAATAACTTTTTTCAGATCATCTGGTTCATTTTTATCGAATGTCTTTATTCTTCTTCTTCTTCTTTCGTATGATAGGGGGGGGGGGGCAGGGCGAGAATCGCTAAATGTCTTTTTTTAGGATTATGTTTCAATTTCACACAGAAGTTCATGAGGAAAATAATTTCATTCATTATTGAATTTAGAAACTGTTTTCCTATTACCGAGTTGTATGGCTGTCAATCATTTCTGCAAATTTAATTAAAAATCAATAAAATACTTCGTTTTAACCACTTCGTAAGCAATGCTTACTGCTTAGGGAACGTACCCAAACTACGTGACCAACTTTTTGCAATTTTTAATTTCATTTAACACGTTTTAACTGTCTGTATAAGTGTAACAAATAAGCCAAATTTCAGTAAACAATAGATTTTTAACACGTCTAAAAAAGTTTCGGTTTCGGCCGAAACTGAGACAGATACCGAAGATTCGTTTTCGGTAGACAGTCCTGTTTCGGTCGGACACTAATAATAATTTACTATCGCTCATTTTCACTCGAGTTTCGACTGAGCGATCGTAAACAATCAGTAAGCGACATTGAGATAGCTTTCGCTTAGTTTGATTGGGGAAAGCGGCCGTCAGTGTTCTGAAATGTCCGATCTTTATTATGCTTCTAGTCCTTCGACCAAGTATACCCTGGTCGAAGATCTAGTCATTTTAATCTTCAGTGGATAGCTCATAATATCAAAACATGTTTATTCGTGCCACAGATTTATTTTTGGACATTTAACAATTAACGGTTGCCAAACTAGTGGTGAGAATGATCAAAACATAAGTTTGCGAAATATCTTAATGATGGAATTTTTTTTAATTAATTACTTGGACATGGACAAGGTCAATTGGGATGTTTGCACAACGGCGTGGCGGAAATATTTTCTTACAAACAGCGATCGTCATCCTTTTATTTATTTTTAAACGACTTCGAAAAGGAGGAGGTTCTCAATTCGACTGTATTTTATTTTTATGTTTGTTACCTCAGAACTTTCGAATGGGTGAACCGATATTGATGATTCTTTTTTTATTTGAAAGCTGGTGGTTCCCGTGTGGTCCCATTTTAATTTGGTCCAGTTCTGACAATGGCATCCATGAGAAAATCATGTAAGTCTTTTAATTAAAAAAGTCTTAAAATTACCGAAACAGATAGATACACATTAGCTCAGTTGGTAGAGTGGCGGCCCGGAAAGCCGAAGGTCCTGGATTCTAGTCCTAGATGTGACCTATCTTTTTCTGATTTTTCTGTTTCAGATTATTTATGTTTAATATTGTCTCCATTAATTAAATAATGTTTATCAGTTTCAATTTTCAAAAATAAAAATGCACTGAACTTGAATAATTTTACGAATTACGCAGGAATATTACACATCACCCATGCATGCACCGACAACCAAAATTAGTATCTGTGTTTATGTAATGAATGATATAATTATTTCATATGTCATGGCCTTCAAGATAAATAAACAATCTATCTAACTAAATCAGTAGTTCCCAAACTCTTTTGGACCGCGGACCCCTTTCCCAAATTGTTTTGGCCCACGAACCCCGGGGCGGATAGCACAACGGAGAGGACGGAATGGAATTGGGTGGGACGGCATATTTACCACAATGGAGGGGGCGGAATGGGATAGGGTGGAACGGCAAATTTACCACAACGAAGGGGCAAAATGGGATACAGGGTGGAACGGGATAAGATGGGGTGGGGCGAAACATCCCATCCCATTACGCACCTCCCCCGACGAAACTCCCATATGAATAAAAATGTGCCAAAACCTTGCCGCGAACCTACCTTTTCCAAAAAGACCCTCAACACAGCTTCCCAAATCATCCTCATGTTTGGAGCTTATGTAAAAAAATAAATAAATAAAAACATCTATATGTAACATCTTTTTTAATTAAATGATAATATACAATAAACAATAATATAACATATTTTTTTAATTAAATGAACACAATATTAGCGAAACTCAGTCGAAAATCTGAAAACAGAAAAATCAGAAAAAAGATATTGGCACCTGTGGGACTCGAACCCAGGACCCTTTGATTACATGGCAAGTGCTCTACCAACTAAGTTAAGGTGTCGACATTTAATTCAGTTCCTGGGTTCGAGTATATCTTTCTATCCATATCTTTTTCTGATTTTTCTGTTTTCAGATTTTCGACTGAGTTTCGCTAATATTGTCTTCATTTAATTAAATATTATAATTTGAGATTTTACTCATAAAGTTATAGATAAAAATAAATTCTTAATAATTCTTTTTTACTTTCGATCACACAAGAGAATCCGAGGAAATAATTCCCCTCAGGGCCTATGCAATTTTTAGGGATGCTGTGTTGATAGTGTTTTTTTTTTTTTGTTGGAGTGTCTTTTTAAAAAAGGAGGAATTTAATTATTAATAATATTTTTACTGAGCGAACATTGAGGAACTAAATTTTTTCGTCCTTTTTCGATTCTAACTATTTTCGAAACAAGTCCCCCCCCCTCCTTTTCGCAATAAATTGGCATGTTTAGTTTTTTTTTTCGTTTTTTTCTGCAAATTTACAATTCATATAGTCTCAATTTAAGCTCATATTTTGCTGACGTATAAATATGGAATTTTGCAATGGAAATGAAGATGTTCAACATTAACCGGTTAGGAACCTCGGAATTTACGATTTCGCCTAGCATTTCCCACAAGATTACTGCGCGAATAATTGCATATAATCATTACATTACAACTCCGGGAACGATTTGCAACGAAACAGCCTCGATCGCAAAATCTCTAAGAACTTCCTGTTTGCGAACCGTCAAAACAACAAAAAAACATAACAAGACAATCCTTGTTTTGATCTACGATGGCATTACGTCAACTCGTGCCGTGAATAAACACAATGAATATTTCAAAGTCCTGTATTGTACGTATTAACCTTGGTGCTGACAGCTGTTGATTAATGGCGCTTTTCTCGTGCCCGTACGGAACACTGTTAAACGGTTGCATTTTTTGTGTTATTTTTCGGTTCTAATTCATAATTAATACTTTGGGCAACAAGTCTGAGTTAGGTAATGCACGCGGAAATTCACACAGTTAGTCAGACGCGCAACCCGGCCTAACGGTAACGCGACCTTGCAGAAACGGAATGTGTGAATGGAAAAGTATGCCATTGTCTTGAATTTATCCATATTGCAACATGCATCTCTGTTATTGTTTACCTTTTTCGAGAAACGTCTGTCACGGATCTTAACCATTACGTCATCCGGTTTATTTAGAAAACGTTGTTACCTAAGAAAATTGTAGTTGTTAATAATTGTATTCGTAACCATAGAACCAACCGCAAGAGTGTTTTATCAACAGTTTAAAAAAAAAACTTTGCGGAAAATTCATTATTTTTATGTTCTCTGAGCCAAATAAATAAGATGCAAGGTCGCCCCTTAGATACATAATATTTTTCCTGTAAGAAAAATTGATTGCGCTAACTAAACAAGGGATTACGTAGAATTTAATACTATATTACCATACGTTTCAGTGACTGAAATAATAGCACAGTAATTTTGAAGGTTATTTATTTACCAATCATGCATACACACACACACACACACACACACACACCTTCCTACTACACACATCACCCGGTAATTACATAAATATATACCATCATAAATAAGACACTACAATGAATATCATAATTGGTACCCACCATGAAATATATCTACTTATTAATTGTGTTTTTTCGCCAATGTAACTAATGTACTGTTTATTTCTATTTATAAATAAATAAATATATAAAACACTAGTGTTAAATTTATATTGGTTGATTGCGTTGATTGAAAAAAAATAATATAGTATATTTGCTGCACGTTCCAGAGTGGAAGATACTCTCAGTATCGCCCTGGTGTGAGACCACCATTCAGAATTGAAACGTTGCTTGAAATGGCTTTAGCCGTGTTTGGTGACCAGATCTGAATAGCCAGGTACTTCCTCACCTTCCTCTTCCCTATCTCCTTCCCGTCCTCACTACCATCAGCCTCACAACATACCCCAATTGGGGATGCCATAGTCCCACTGGCTCCAGACGGGAAAAATTAGGTTAAAAATAGGACTACACATTACAATGTGAATGTACCAAACCCACCTGTTCATTTCATTGCAACTAATTTTGTTATTTATTTAATTTCTTTCTTTTCCACACTGGCCAAAGATGAGTGCTTTTACGTTTTGTCCTAATTAGGTGCCTGGCCGTTGCCACGTAAGGAACGATTTTTTCGATTGTTTGTTTGATGAACTGGTATTCGTATATTATGTAATGCGATATCAAAACGATAATATTTACATATGTCTCCATGTATATCAAATTAGTTATTTCCTCCCAAGTGTGTACACTGTGGTACGTTCCAATTTTGGTTGTAGGTATTTGATGTGAACTTTCCTGCGTATGAACTCAAATTTGATTTGAAATTTTCATAATTGGAAATGATGATTCTGTAAGACAAGCGATATAGTAGGCAAGTACTTAAAATTATAAAATTATTTTATTTTTATTTAATTAATAATTCTAAATTTCAAATGTGTATTTCTTTTGTTTAAATTTGTGACAATGATTTTTCAATTTTACTAACGGTGTTTATACGAAAGATAAATTTATAAAAATAAAAGTACAATATGTTTTATAAAGTAAATTGGCACTACTTGTTTTTGAAAGACAAAGTGATCCTACAATTTTAATGTCCCGTGATTTTTACGCGCCTGCTTTAATACTGTTATATTATTTGTAACGTGTAGTATTAGTTACGACATCGTTCTTATTTTGTAGTCACACTGTCTTGTTGGTGTAAATGAATCAATGTAGGTTAAACAAAGAATTCTCTACCGTAAGCTGCGAGCGTAGGATTTGCAGGCGGATCCGGCCAAATCCGCCTTACATAACAAACCTTGATGGTGTTTTGTTATTGAGTATCAACCTATACTGGACAATCCGTAGACAAAGAGATATCCCAGATAAAACTCTTACAAATTAATGCAAGCCGCCTCCCCTGTTTGTATGTACATAATACTATGTTTACACGGAAATGTGTACAATTAATCAAGTCTGTCCGTGATGATTTTTAGAATCGCTAACAATACACGTAATAATTGCTGTTGTTTAAAGTGTTTGGTTCTTTTTATTTTTTTTTTCCATGCTGGATTCGAGGTTTTATTTTGCCATATCATTTAATGTTCAAATTAGCTCCTTGTAAACTCCTTATAAAAAAAATGCAACAATATACCTTTGTAAAAACCACTTATATAGTGTGCAAATCCGACCGGTTTCGGAACAAACGTTCCTTCGTCAGGGAAAGCTTATACTAATTTGACAGTTTCAAGTATAAATATATATATATATATATTTATACTCTTCTCGTACGTACAGTTATCATAATAGTATGTTTACAGTTTACGTAGATATTGCGTACCAGTGTCCAGTAATGCGCAAAATGTTAATAATTAGTAACTGTACGTATATGGGTTTTATTTTTACATTAACCCCACACAGAAGGCCTTGAGAAAAATAATTACCTGTGCCTGTGTCGTCTTTGGGTCTGCAGTGTGGGGGGTCTTTTTGAGAAAAGGAAGGGAAGTTCTGGTGAGAAAAAGATATGTTGGTTGTGTAGAAATTTAGGGGTCAGCGTGTCCAGGAGTGACAGATGAATCCGTCCCTCTCGCTGCAGCGCAAGACGATGGACGAGATAATTGGTCAAAGCGTTTTGTCAATCTGGCCTCTCCCGATCGGGCCCGTTACGCAGCTGGTGGGCAGGTGAATCCGCCGCCAAGACCTGAACACACATCACGTTGAACCCGGGTACCCCTGCAAAGTTACCAAACGTAGCGAATCACTTGGTGTGACTGTATATAGGTTTTTTTATCCAATAAATGGTTCCGGCCATACCTTAGTAGTGATGTTGTATAAACACCTCACTATGAGAACTTTGCTAAGGTGTTCGCGTGTTTTGGATAAGGCGTTATTCTGCAGTCAATTAAAACACACAGCATTGTCCTTGAGACTCTCAATGAGGATTGAGAATACCCTATTTCGGTTACTGCGGTGTGATGTGGCTGGCGAGGGACTCCTTCAGATTCAAATCATTTTTTCAAATGGTGTTACATGCCTACCAATCTTACCCTAAACATAATTTTAAAAATATATAGATTATAAAATGCGCTTTTATGTTTTTTTTACCTATTGCTAGCAGAGCTACGTCTCTCTTGGAAATCTTACGCAAATCATGTTGAACTTTGTGCTTGAAGATCGCTCTTTTGTTGTTGTATGTCATTATTTATGAAAATACACTTAATTTGTGAATGAAAGCCCCCTTCGGATCTTCCCTTCTTTATGATTCATCTGTGGACCACTTCGAGGCTTTCGAGACTCTTGTGAGGGGAGGGAGGGGGAAGCTTCCATTGAATCCACATTCCTTTAATTATTAATTTGCGGACCAATTTGCGATTTTAATATTAAAGGTCTCGCTTTTAAGGGATTCGTTTTTAATTATCAGCGCGAACAAAGGTGATTTGTAAAACATTGGTATCAAATATCGGCAATCTTCTGGAATTCAGTATCATCAATTCTAAATCCCAGCAAATTTAATTTATGAACTAATTTAAAAAGTTTAAACCAACGACAGTTGAGTTTTGAAAACACCCCGCGATCCGTTTGCTTAGATTAATTTTAGGCATGAGGGAATAACCAGACAAAACCAGAAATACGACATTTTTAATCAAATTTAAGACGTATTGTTATTTTATCTAGTAAACCTGCGTTTTAAATTTTGAGAAAATATGTTTATTTTTAGTACAATAAGGTTTTACCGTTGGTAGATTTGTTAAATTTTCAAACAAAATTTTGTAATATACAACATACATTTCAAATCATATTATCACGCAGTAAAATAAATCAATAAATTATTTGAGAATGCTACATTTCAGAATTTTAATTTTAGTTCAAATAAAATCGTTTAAAAAAAGACCCGCGCCGTTGTTTTGCGACGAAAATACTTCAGTTGGTCTGTTTATTCGCGATCTTACAAACTAATATATTTAAAAAAAATTACATTCTTATTTTGCCTAGACATTGTTGAAAAATTATAAATTATTATGATCAAAAAATGATTACAAATATTTCATAATTTTAATTGTTTTATCATCACGAGTTTGCGCATTTTTTAATGTAGGTATTTGTCAAAAAATGATTACAAAAATTTCATAATATTAATTGTTTTATAATCACGAGTTTGCGCATTTTTTAATGTAGGTATTTGTCAAATCAAATTTTTAATGAAATAAAATCGATATTTTGTTTTTTAAAGTGCTTGTATGGAGAATAATTAATCTTTCTCATCGGAAATGCCCTGTACAGTTGCAAGGGTACGATCGCGAGATCAACAATCAAAATTATTTCATTTCGTAGTATCGCAGAAATGTAGTTTTCTTCAAATTCGTTAAAATGCCTTTGATAAATAATAGATCACCGTATTTTAATTTTTTAACAAAATAAATAAGTTTTCAACCGAATGAAATATCAGTTTAGTTGTTAAGCTTATTGTCATCGTATTTGCCATAAAATTATTAAATTATTCATTACTGCTTGCTTTGGTTAATGTTTTTCGTGTATTTACTTACTACACGAAACTCTACTCCGCAGCTGCATGAATTTCAAAAGTATCTCTCGACTATAACCATGAGCCAAATAACTCAATCCCTGGCGAGTACCTACTTGCTCACTTACCTACATTCGGTAATCACTCTTCGCAATAAAGTGATTCATTATTCGCAATTTTGCAGGAGTTATTTCTCGTGTTATGATGTGCTGTTATTTGAATCATCGTGACGAAGGCCGTAGGTAAGTGGAAAACTAGGTACGATGTACATTGTACATGCAAGCTCTTTGTTGGCATTCAATCTCACAACCAAATCTTGACTTACGATTACCTTCGCTTCCGGCTACGTCGTACGATTATCACTTGTTTTAACTCTCGGTTGGAATAATAAAACTGAACATTTACCAACATTTTTTTTTTACATTCACTACTTTATAGCGCGATATAACCGTTAAAATTGTATACGTGCATGTTTGTGTCATAAGAAATTTTAAAATGCGATGATATTTTTGAAATTAATAATTTTTTTCATGTAGGAATATCTGTACCGAGAAGAATACGGATGCTTGTCCAAAATTTGAAGAAATGTGTTTTTGATGCAGACTTGAAGTAAATTATCATGTTTATCAGTGGTAGAAAGATACAGGTCTCATGAAGAAAAATAGGATTTTCAAAAATGTATCCGGATGCAACAACTACCTTAGAAGCAGAAAGATAAAGATGGAGTTGCATCTTTATGATTTTTTTTTTTTTTTTTACATTATCTCCACACAGGAGGCACCGAGGAAAACAATTTCCTTGGGGGCCTATGTCATCTTTGAGGATGCTGTGTGGAGGGACTTTTAAGGGAAAGGAAGGAGAAGAAGATATGGGAAGGAAAAAAGTATGAGGGGTGGGTAGGAATCTGGGGGGTCAGTGTGGCCAGGAGTGACGGACGTATGAATCTATTCCTCACACAGCAGTGCAAGGCAAAGAGTCAGGAGAATGGTCAAAAGGCCTCCCTCAATCAGTCTCCTCCGATCCAGCCCGCTACGCAGTGGTTGGGCAAACGTATCCGCCACCAAGACCTAGACAAACCTCATCCCATGAACCCGGGCACCCCTGCTAAGTCATCAATCGTAGCAAACCACTTGGGGTGACCTGTGGCAAGGGTGTTGGTTGTCCAATAAACGGTTCCCGCGGCGTCGGTACCCATACCCGCCTCCCAAATTTTAAAATGAGTGATTTAGTTGCATTTTGAGTATTATGACTCAAATCCTGCGTATTATCTAGTATTATGACTCAAATTATAAATTACTACGCTTTCTATGGAAGTAAATAATTTTCAAACATTGATCCTTTCATAATTCACCACATGTCATAACAAAATATTCCATTTCACTTTGAAGCAGAGGGACTAAAGTTTTGTGTTTTTGACTCAAGTCAGCGGTTTTGTTAAAATAATATTTTTAAAGGCTTTACATATAAAATATGTTGTTTAGTTTGTTCTTTTTGAAACAAAACTAATTGATTTAATATATATATTTTTTGTTATCATGAGCGTGGATATCCGAAGAAGTTATGAGACCATAGTTACAGAAAAAAATAGTTTTTTGGCTCTCCTGAACATTTGTCTTTTTGGACTTGCATCCATATGCTTCTTGAGTACAGATATATTTCCTTGTTTATTTTTCTTGGGAGCATACACAACTTTATAGCTTCTGTGGACCGCATGCCCCAGGGGGATCTAATGTAAAACTAATTGGCTTGGGCTTAGGGTCCCTAATCCTGAAGGATGTACTCCAACAACTGCTTACCTCCGCGACGCTTATTTATTCTTTAGGGAGGGTTTTTTTTATAAAAAGAGCTATTTAGCAGTCATTTTTTTCCAATTCTTCTCTTCTTTTTTTGGATAGATGTAATAACGTTTTAATAATATTTCTAGTTTTCCAATATTTCCCCAGTTTTTTGTGGTTAACTTATTTTATTTGTTTCCCTTGTAGGGTGTACGGTAGGTATACATTATTCAAATCATTTTCATTGCGTGTTTCGTGAAATATCGTTTTTCATATTTTTTTAAATTTTATTTAGTTTTTTATCATAAACTGCACAGGAATATAAACATACATACTATAATATACATACCACAAGAAAATCGGAAATACGTATAAAGCAAAATTGGGAATATATAGTTTCTGGATCTCTAGAAATCATTATGTAAAAAACTAATTATAAAAAAATAACATTCTTAGTGAACCGAACACAAGCGACTTTGGAATACTTTAAGACACTTCAGCCCTTTTCAATAACAGGAAAACTTATTTCATACGCAGATGATACTGCAATTATACAACGTGTCCGGAAACTCGTAGTACAAGCGGGAAACTGGTGAATCTACATCACGAAGAGAACCCAAAAAACTTATTTTTTCGATCTGAGCATTTCGATTTTAATATTATTTTTTTTCTATTTTTCGACAACTTAAGGGTTAAAAAAACTTTTGAGCCCGGTTTACCCTTCAATGCATTTTATAAGACATTACACAGTTAAAATTAACCCCCTAGTGAACAATTTTTTTCAAATTTAACCGACCCGATTTACTAGAAAACGAAAGCTCAAATCAAAAAAGTTATATCACAAATCGACTCCGAATGTGATGTTGATTTACCAGTTTCCCGCTTGTACTACGAGTTTCCGGACACCGTGTATTTCAAACGAATTCATGGAATGAACTCGAAATAACTATAAAATAGCGCGATAAAAATCATCCAATCATTATTATTAGTATTAACTATGATGTCAACGCATTAAAAAAAAAGATTGCCAAAAATTTATCAACATTGATCGTTGGAAAACACCGGATTGTCTTTAAATATAAAATTACCTCCTATCACCTTAAATATTAGAATTCGTAAAAAATGTACTACCAAATTATTAAAAATAATTCTGTTTATTCATGACAAATACAAATTAATTATTTAGTTGTAACAATAGATAATTTCAGTGGAAAACTCAAATTTCCAATATCGTAAATAGATTAAGAAAACATAAGTAGCATGTCTCTAGTGTTGATTCGGCCATTAAATTAGTATTCATGCCATTACATTTAACAATAATAATAGCTCATCCTTCAGGCGTCTAGCATGGCAATATTTGTGCTGATTTTGCTCGCGAATGTCGCTAAATGATCTTAGATGACGGATTTAGTCAACATATATAGGATTATACCGATCGACCGTGCTAGATGCCCAGGTGTCCAGATATTTAGGTCCGCCACTGGGCGATGTATATATTTATTAATCCTCTAAGTTGACAAAGCTTTCTTACACGTTCCGGGAACACACTTGACATAAATAGGCGAAAATCTGTCTGGCTCAATTTTTTGCACTAGTCTTATTTCTATTCGTGGTCCATCAGGAATCACGGTCACCTGCTCCATGTCAGTAGCCCTCCCTCCCCCTACCTCACACCTCCCACCTGCAACCTGATTCCAATGTATGTACCTATTATTAATAATATTAAACGGTACAATTTGCCGTGTGAAAAATTCATCCTTGATTTTATTTTATTAATTCGTTAACTTGCGATTTTTTCTGCAGACAGTTAATTCAGTGAAATAAAAGTATATTCTGATAACCTCTCAGGCCTCCACAGACCTGCCAGAATGTCAGAATATTTCCGCTGTGCAATAAAATCCAAATAAATCTAATTTTTATGACAGCACCTGTCCAAAAACTAGAAACTGTATTTGAAAGGTTATGAAATACTATTAATAAAAATAACCATATAATTTTTTTAATATAATTTTTTTTATGCAAACTTTAAAAAGTTTTAAAAATTTCTCACCTACCGTTTTTTCTAAGTAAAATGACTGGTAACGAAAAAATTAAAGCACACATATTTTATTAGACAAATATATTATGAACGGCATCATCACCTCACTTTTTTGTAGTTTTATGTTAAAATGTTTAATAAAAAAACACAAAGTTTCGTTTTTTTTCATAAATATGTACACCAAGGGCGGATCTAGGATTTTTTTCTGGGGGGGGGCACAAGGGGCGGACGGGAAAAAAAATCAACAATTACTCTTAGAAATAAAATTGAAGAATATACTTCAAGTTTATTTCTACAAGTTCAAGTATGTTTAGGAAGGTTTATGATAGTGTCAAAACAATAGAAAAATTAAATGTTTAAAATAAAGACATCCCTCGATGTACACGTTCATTGAATATATAGCGTGGTGTTTTCTCTTTCCAATACCATTTAGATCATATAATCTCATCATGTTGTAAGGTAGACACAACAATTTTTATGAGCTGTTCCGAAAAGCGAACAAATTAGCCTGAGGGGGGTATTATTCTGTAATATATTAAAAAACATAAAATATTATTGCATTACAATATTTCACCTTTTTTCTTACTTGCTCGTAAAACAGGAATGACAAATTTGAATCAAATGATAATATTGTATCTTATTTTTTTATGGCTACATAAATGTTTCAATTCTTATGTAGAAATGACGTTACTTGTTGCGTTGACCTATATATTCCACTTATAAAAAGCTTCTCAAATTGTAAGACTCCAACGCGCACTTTCTAGTATATTCTGATTAGCAGAGCTTTCTCTGGATGATATTTATCCAATATTGCAAGCTGCTCATGCAACAGAACCACGTAGTGGTACATCGCGAAGATAGCCATTGATTATTTATATAACTCGTTCACATTAATCTATTATGCAACCTTTCCTACGCTGACACACATAGAAGCCCCTAATCACGAACCATAACAGGCTCGTTCCATTTACCCGTGTTTACGTTCGTTTTGCGTATACTAAGGTTCAAAGAAAGCTGTGGGTAGGTACTATTAATGTGTACTGGCAGTAGATTCTCATTACCGCGGTTTTGAGACTGTAATTAAAATACATGGCGGCAACGCGTGAACAACGACGCGACGAATAACTCATGAGGAATGTTGGCAAATCGGGGAATCGTCGGTGACGCTGAAACTTTTGTAACGTTGATTGATCGCATCTCGAATTAGCTACGAATTTACTTTTATTTGTCGTAATGGTGAGATGAACGACGCTAATCCAAATTTCTCTCAGATAATCCTTTATGAAATCAAGATTTATGTTGCTTTAATCCGTAATATGAAAATGTTATGAAAATGATACTGTATTCCAGAGGGTACGCAGGGGTTATGAATACACTGACGATATTATAAAGGTCTCCTGTCTCCAAAATAATCAAAATGGATCCTACCTAGATTGGCGCAGTTTGCATCCATAATTACATTTTTGTTATCTTTTCTATTTTTAATTGAAAATTGGTAGTGCATAGTATCACATTGTGACTACTTTAATTCTTTCTGAATTAACACTGACTAAGCCATGCCAAAAAAAATATATTCAACAATCGTTATTCAGTTGTTGATGCGCTTAAAAATGAAAGGGCGAGAAAGGTCTCGTCTAAACAAAAACGTTACGGTGACCCATATTTAACTGGATCCATTTAAAGCCGCCCTAATTTAAGTTATTACACTGAACACATAAATCTCTAGACATGCGATCTGAAAGAATGCTGATGTCGTTTATATGCTTATAAGACTACTTCAGACCACAGATTGGCTAATTATATAATTGATTTCCTGTTTTATGAGTTCTCGATATTTCAAAGTTTTTGCTCAATTTTTCATTGCACAGGAAGCAATTCGGGGGTTCCATGACAACTCCACAAAGTGGCATTTCAACACCCCTTTGAAAAGTTATTTAAGTGATAACTGATAACCAAAAAAAATAGCCCGTAACGTAATCTAACGTAACTTTTCATTGCCATAAATTAGATCATTGATGAAGAAGATAACACTTTTAATATAAACGAAAATATGAAAGAGAACAAGACACAGAAAAATAAAATAATAAAACGGAGTGTGCAATTCAAACGCAGTAGAAGTGAAACCTTCAGAAAACTAAAGTAGACAAGAGTGGGGAGGCTACGAAACACCGCACAAAGAGGAGTTCGATTATACTTTCTCATTCTCACGCAGGCTAAATCCTGTAGATGTATGTATTTGTCTCTTTTTAGTTATTTGTAGTTTCAAATCACAACGGTGCTGAAGAAGTTTTCACTTCAAAAAGAAAACCGTCTCAATGGGACTCGAACCCAGAACCTCTCCTACCTACCGGGACGGACTTATCCAATTAGGCCACTGCCACCTCTGAGAATAGGAAATAATTAATTTATTATCATAGCATTGTCATTGCTATAAATATATTTATTTATTTATTTACGCCCATTTAGGCTTTTACATACATATATATATATATATATACACTTAACAATATTTACGAAATTATTCTAGTAAATAGTGCAGGAAATGACCCATATTAAATACAATATTATAGTGCCATTTTGTTGAGTTGTCCGGTCACCAAATCCAGGAAGGCGGTAACAACGCACAATTCTATATTTTCATCTGGTTCAGTGGGTTATTATTTATTATCAATTCGGCGTGTTGCATCCTTGATTGCCCCAGACTAAAAATACAGTTGAAGTATGCCTCCTTCATCCGGTGTTGTGTTGATTCAGTGTATATTTTAAGAAATAAAGTTGTATCAGACGTGGATCTGATTGCATGACGTTACGTCGCGGGTGTATTGCAGGCGGCCTAAAGCGCCGTTCACACAAACCAAAACAAACCATTTTGCCCTAGTTAACAATGCGACGTTACCTAATTTATGGTTTCAGTAGGAATTTGATAACTCTTGTGAAAATTTGGTATTATGACAATACTACCACAAAGTTGCAACAAAGAATTCTTAGATTTTGCCATAACTTTAAAATTCTCACGAAAACTGGATAGTAGTATTCCATCTCTTTTATTCCATTTTATATGTTTTTTACATTACCTCCGCACAAGAGAACCCGAGGAAAAAACCCTCAGAACCTATGTTATCTTTGGTGATGCTGTTTGGAGGGTTGTTCGGAAAGGAAGTTCTGGGAAGGAAAAAGTAGGGTGGGTAGGAATCTGGGTCCGAAATCCATTCAAGTGTTGAGCTCGACCATTCATTGGTCGTGAGAGTCCGGCTGGAGAGGTCAAATAGTCTTCCTCAACCAGTAGTCCAGGCAACGAATATCAAAAAAGACCGAATAGAGGAAATAATTCGTGTAGAAGCCAATTTTGGCACAGTTGTAGGGGAAGGTGTTCTTAACAACATACTAAAAATAACGGGGGGTGGGGGTGGGGGGTCTCTAAAGGTCCCTTTTTTTTCAGTTTTTCGTTAATAACTCGAAAACTACTGCCTCTAGCGAAAAAATGTCCACCAACTAAATTATTTTTATAAAATTCTCTACAAAAAAGGTTCTATGAACTTTTTTGTTAGAATCAATGCTTAAGGAGATATGGAGGGGGGAAATGTCAAATAAAAAAAAATAGTTTTTATTGTTAAAAATGAAAGTTTTATTGTTAAAAATAAATTTTTATTGTTAAAAATGAAATGGAAGAGAAGAGATAGATCTTGACTATGCTGATCAGCATGGAGGAATTTACTTCAGACAAAGTTGAAGAGTTTCCTTGGTGTCGGCTTTGACTAAATTCCAGAATCATCTGGAATCCCTCAAGGATAATGGGCCTACCGCTGCTTTGTGGGTTCAGTAGATACTTCCACATGGTTACCTTAATGAAGAAGTTCATTTTTTCTGAGTGTCGTGGTGTTTGGGACGGCTACTTGGCGTATCTACAGTCAACCGGCCCGCCACGTAGTTAAGTCTAATAACATTTTTTACATAAGGAATTTACTTTTGTGTGTAATTTCTTCTTCGTGTTATGGTTGGTTATGGAGGAGAGTTCATGAAGGTCCAAGATGGATATTGAGACTATACGTAATTCATGCGGTCGACCGCATCGTGAGTCACCTGGTTCAGCAAAAATGTTCTTCCTGGAAACGATGGAGAGGGCATTCTTTTACGATGTTCTGTTTTGTCCACATTACTACAGTTTTAAGTCTTTCTAACATTTGAATTTAAAAATTTATTTATGTTTTAATATAAGGGATAACGTATCATCCCATTTAAAGATTCTCATCAATTCTCTCAAATATGTTTGTATTAAATGGTAGGTAACTCTCTGATCAAAGGTGCCCTCACAATCTTGGCTCCCACATGAATGACAATGATTTTACTAACGCATTTAAGGCAGTATTGTTTTTACCCTCACGCATTAAAACTTAAAATTTAAACCATCAGTATAACAACAACAATATTTTAATTATTTGCGCATCCGCTTTGTGCCGGTGGGGTGAGAACGCAGCAAGCAGCCTCGATGCGCCGCGGCCCCATTTCGCCGCTGCAAGCCGCGCACACTTTAATGAGTAAAGTTACTCTACGTCAGTTTTTCTCTGAACTTTGTAGAAAACGGATAGTAGATAGTAAGCCGACCGCACTATGACAACACTCGGCGTTGCATCGGGCATATAAATATTATTATTACTATCACACAACGTTGATAAAAGAATCGCTTTGGATGCAGCACAAACGTGAATCTTCTGTAACTGTGATCCCACTATAGAGGCTCAAAGGCAACTAAATGCCTGCGTACTTATTGATTAAAAAAAATTATAACAGAAAAACCTTCCTAGGTCAAAATTCAAGTAACCTGACAGCATTTGAATTCTTACTGACGTAATAATTTATTTTATGTGAATGCCTCACATAAAAAAAAGCTGCTAAGCTGCTCCCCTCTGGAGACAGTGAGACTATGGCATCCCCAATTGGGATATGTTGTGAGGCTGAAGGTAGTGTGAAGGGGAAGGAGACGGGAAAGAGGAAGGTTGGGAAGTACCTGGCTACTCATATCTGGTCACCAAACACGGCTAAAGCCATTTCAAGCAACGTTTCAATTCTGAATGGTGGTCTGACGCCAGGGCGATACTGAGAGTGTCTTCCACTCTGGAACGTGCTGCTGATATGCTATATTTTATTTTAAATGAATTAATTGTGAAATAACACAAATTAAAAAATTTAAATTTATTTGCTCACGCCAAGATTCGATCCCGCGACCTTTGGATTGCGAGTCAAGAGACTTACCCCTAGACCACGCCGTTCGTCAATAATAGTCGTAAACTGTTGCTAGAGCAATAATGGAGGGCTTATATAGCATAAAATTGAACTCTGGACTCGTGGATGGGAATCCGATGCTTTGGAGCATTTTTCTACACTCGTACCTCTACATCTCTTTCTTTAATAATTCAAAAATATTTTTGCTTTGTGAATCTTTTCTCCTCTATCTCCTTTCACGACATTGTCAATAGCTATTTAAGTGGTAAAGTCACTTTTCAATTTGAAATGATTGTTTTTGTCATATCTTCCAAACTTTTTATTTTCCTCCCTACTTCTTTCAGCCTCACAGAATACTCCAAATTGCTGATGCAAGGCCGGGCGCACAAGAGCGACTTTTGTCACGGCGACAGTTTGGTAGCTGCATTAAAATTCATTGTTTCATTCTTTCGGAAACGATTCTCGACGTGCAGTCTTAATATATAAAACATAGGTTACATCAACTCGATAACAGCTGCACCGTTTATGATCTTTGATTGTTGGATTTGTCTCCACCCCGAATAGCAGACTAGCTATTAAAACATCGGAAAAATTCACGAAAAAATAAATTATTGAGAAAATTCTTTTCCTCGCACATTTTGTATGGAACGAATTCTCATATTTTGAAAAAGTTGCAGGAACATTGTGATAAGTATAATATTGAGTAGTAAGTGAATTCCAAAAATTCAAAACGTCAAATGTCAATGCGCTGATTATTTTGCTTTTGTTCTTAAACATATAATGCTGCTCCTCTTTCTTGCACGGATTTATTCATTTACCGAGAATGCTAAATGCAATGCTAATTGTAAAAGTAAACGGTAAAATCTAAAATGCATAGAAATGGGTTTTTTCATTTGACATTTACCGTTTACTTTCACCTTACATTTTACAGGCCCACAATGGTGCTGCAAATGCGAAAGGAAAGGTAACCAAAATGGCGGCCGTTGTGTAAATGTCACTTAGGTGACAGTTCAGAGATCTTCTTGCTATCTATTTTCGGTATTTGCTGGTATTTTATCATTATGTTCGCAACAAGTGATGGTTCATCAGGTTCTGACGATGAACTAATAATTAATTATATGACACGACGTGTAAAGCGACATAATAAACGCAGGAATTTCTATCTAATGGAAGACGTAGATTTCGCGTTAATATAGAAACTGCTCGACTTTTGACTACATTAAGGGTGGGTTTCTTCATTTACCGAAAATGCTAAATGCAATGCTAATTGTAAAAGTAAACGGTAAAATGCATAGAAATGGGTTTTTTCATTTGACATTTACCGTTTACTTTCACCTTACATTTTACAGGCCCACAATGGTGCTGCAAATGCGAAAGGAAAGGTAACCAAAATGGCGGCCGTTGTCTAAATGTCACTTTGGTGACAATTAAGAGATTTTCTTGCTATCTATTTTACGGTATTTGCTAGTATTTTATCATTATGTTCGCAACAAGTGATGGTTCATCAGGTTCTGACGATGAACTAATAATTAATTATATGACACGACGTGTAAAGCGACATGTCATAATATACGCAGGAATTTCTATCTAATGGAAGACGTAGATTTCGCGTTAACAAAGAAAAAGCTCGACCTTTGACTACATTAATTGCAGATATGATATGATATGTTATTCGAAAGAATTACTCATTGCTAATAATTTTATTACAATTTAAAACGTGATCCCTGAGACGTGTGTGTGGTAAAACAATGTACGATCGTGTGAGAAATGTGGATATCCGCAAAGAATGTAAGGCTGATGTAAGCATAATGCGTAAGATTAAGAAAAGGACCCTCAGATGGTTTGGGCATGTAGAGCGAATGAACGAAGAAAGTAGTGTAAGAAGAATATACGACGCGAATGCGAATGGTAGATGAAGATCGTGACTAGACTAGATCGATCGATAGACTAGATCGTGCCATGTCTTTCTCGGGGATGCCCGAGAAAGACATGGCACGATCAAGTGAATCAGATACTTGAGTCGGGCATTTCAAAAGTCAGAATAATAGAAGAGAATGTATGAGACGATGTATGAATGTGAGTGAGGCAAAGAGTGTGTGCCAAGACCGAGTTGTTTGGCGGTCCGTCCTCTCTGCCTACCCCTGCGGGGAAACGGCGTGATGATTAGTTAGTTAGTTAAATCGTGAAACAAACAACAACGCAACCGTAGATGAAGCAAGTCGCACACAATGTTTGACATTTATTGTGTAGGTTGCCACATGAAAAAAATATATTCACAGTTCCCAATACGAAAATGTGGGAATTAGGTTAGTTTTTATGCTGTTCTCCCTATTTACTTTTACCTAAGCAGTTGGCATCGTGAAAAAACCCATTTTGCCGTAAATGTCAAATGCACTGCGAAAGGAACTGTAAACTGCTAAGCTAAAGTAGAGTGTAAATGAAGAAACCCACCCTGAGAGTATCTTCCACTCTGGAACGTGCTGCAAACATGTGGGCTAAACGTGGGCTCATTGGTTGGAACAACTCAGTTATAAAAATTCAGTTAATTATACAAATAAGATAAAGTAAAAATTTATATACAATCAATTAGCAAAATAATACAATAATTAATTTGGCAACAGTTAAAATAAAAATTAGATAAAATCAAACAAAAAAACAGTTGGACATATAGACGTATAGAATTTTAAAAAAATCAAAGTTTACTCAAATAACAATTAAAGAGAGGCAAGATAAGAGACATAATTAAACACAAAAATGATACATAATAATTTAGCACATATTTTTCAGCAATCGCAGAGCATTTTTTTTAATCCATATAAATTATCGACAAAAATATCTACTTCAGCACACTCTATCTTATTAAACAGTCGACACATTTGGGTCAAAGTGCTAAAATAGGCGTTATTGTTTTTAAATGTATCCAGGTGAAACACATTATGGCGTCTTAAGTAATGGGAATTGGAAACATTTATATCAATGTTGCTAAGATACAATGAAGTATCAAGATGGCAGTGAATTATTTTATGTAAACATATTAGATCAGTCAATTGCCTTCTGATTTTAAGTGTATTAATTTTTAAGTATTCAAGTCGCATGTCGTATGAGTCGCATGTCGCTAAGATGTTCATTTAATTGACGTTTAAAAGATAACGGTCTTAGCATTTTTTTTAACTGTTCTACAATGTTTTCATACTTGCAATAATGTGGATTCCAAATAGTGCTTCCATATTCAAGATTACTTCTAATTAAGGCACTGTAAAGGGTTAGAATTGATAGAGGATCTTTGAAAGGTATGCATATTCTAAATGATTTGCACTTAATGTCGTTAATGTGTACATCAAAAGTGAATTTAGAATCAAGAGCGATTCCTAGGTGTCTTATGGAGGACACTTTTTTAAGAAAAATATTATTAATAAAATAGGAAAAATCCTTTAAAATTCTATTCCGAGTGAAGTTGAAAGTGTAACATTTTTCAACATTTTAAGTGCATATCATTGACATTACACCAGTTATTGAGTATGTCGAGGTCGTTTTGAAGAAGTTTATGATCAGAAACAGACTTAATTTTACGAAAAATTTTAAGATCATCGGCGAAAAAAGCATAATTACATTTTAATTTTAAACCAAGGTCATTTATGAATATTAGAAAAAGAAGAGGTATGGTACACCAGAAGTTACATCTATAGGGGATGATTTGTATCCATTAATAAATACTAGTTGCGTTATAAATATGATTTCACCCAGCGAAATAGGTCTCCATGTATTCCTATTTGATAGAGCTTTTTAAGTAATATGGAGTAGTTAACTTTATCAAAAGCTTTTTGGAAATCGGTATAAATAGCATCTACTTGTAATCTTTCATTAAAAGAGTTGCACACATAATTACAAAATTCCAAAAGATTTGAAATAATAGATCTGTGAGGAACAAACCCATGTTGCCTAGTGCAGAGAAGGGGCTTAAAGTGAGAAAAAATATTTTTATATATCAGAGATTCAAAAACCTTAGCAAAACATGATAGTATACCTACTAATTTGTCTATATTTTTTTATTAAAGATTGGTCACCCGATTTGAATAGTGGTACAACATGAGCTTCTTTCCACAAGTTAGGAAAAATTCCAGAAGTGATTCGTTGAAAATAATAAACAGTGGTAAACATAATGAATCAGCACAGCATCTGACAAAGAAAGGTGGAATACCATCAGGTCCGGAACCTTTATTGGAATCTATTTTACTGAAAAAAACATTTTATTTCAACTGCACTAATATGAATTTTACCGAGATTGCTTTGGTTGTGTTCAGAAATATTTAACATTGAATCAGTAACAGGTGATTCATAAAATAATATCCTCGTCAAACCTGAACTGAAGTACCTTCCTACGTACAGGAAGTTTAAATTGTCAGATAGAAGGATTTACTGACTTGGTATTTCTATATAAAATTTTTAATGATGTATTTGCTATTCCGGTATTGCTTGCATTTGTAAGCTTCCGGATTCCACTACGTATTACTAGAAATCGGGATTTATTTCACTGCAGAAATTCTGGGACTTTACCATATGTATTCCTCTCTGCGCAGAATACTAATGGAGGAAAATAATTACACTAAGTCAGTGAATGTCTTCAATTTATCTTTAATATAAAATATTGTTATTGAGGAAATTCAGTTATGTACAATAAATACTGTATAATTTTTACTATTCATATGTAAAGGCCCCTAAAAAGGACATAATAAATAATATTACAATATAACATCTGTACTTACCGTTTTCACGTGAGATATAAAATTTATTAGTTAATTTTTAACATCTTTTTACGTGAAGTTCAAAAAACGCGAATTTTACGTAGGTTCTTATATAATGATTTTATTTTTTAAGTGAATCCCTACCGTGCAAGAGTCCCAACTGTTCCCTACCGTCCTTAGCCGGTGGGACTATGGTTTCCCCAATTGGGATATTTTGTGAGGATGAGGGTAGTGGGCAGGAGAAGGGGTTGGAGATGACTAAGGTGGGGTATCTGGCTAGTCTAATCCGGTTAAGTCATTTCACGCAATGCAAAGCAATGTTTCAATTCTGAGTCGTGGTCTTTTACCAGGGCTACTACATTGGTTTTTTTTACATATATGTGGTGTAATAGCGAATACCTATGTAAATACCTACTTATTTAAATTATTTACTAACTAAAACGAACACCTTTTTTTTATAATTTTGTTATTCGACGTCAGAGAAGAAATTTCCAGTGAAAAAAATTAGTGACCGACCGAAGGTTCGGTTTCGGTTTCGGCAAGTTTCGGCAAAAAAATCTAGTTTCGGTTTCGGCAGATTTTCTGCCGAACCTTCGGCCGCACCGAAACTCTGCAAAAGATCTCAATAGATGATAAATTTAGTCTTAAGAATGTTGTGATTGTAAACGCAATTTAAATTAAAATACTCAATTAATGTGGTCCTTCCTTTATAATGTACGTAAGTGTTGATTATTGACAAATTTTTGTTTCAAGAAGTAGTTAACATGTTTGTTAATTTTTAGTAATATCAAAAAAAAATTTTTTTTTCACAAACTTCAATTATTGTTTTTTATTTCATTTAACACATGTTAACTGTTTGTATAAGTGTAAAAAATAAGCCAAATTTCAGTAAACAATAGTCTAAAAAAGTTTCGGTTTCGGTTTCGGCCGAAACTGAGACAGCTACCGAAGATTCGGTTTCGGTAGAAAATCCTGTTTCGGTTGGACACTAAAAAAAATATATTTTTCTCCTGGTCTGGCCCGCCACGCATCTGGGGGCAGACGCATTCGCCGCCAAGGCCTGAACAAACCTCACCCGATTCTTTAACGTTATTTCCACACAGGAGGCTTTGAAGAAAATAATTCTCCTCAGGGCCTTTTAAGAAAGGAACGAGAAGAAGTTCTGAGAAGAAAAAAAGGTATTAAGTGTAGGTAGGAATCTGCGGGTCATTGACCGGTCAGTGGTTGAGTGGGCATAGCGCTTGGGTCCCACCCGGGCGTCGCGTGTTGGGTTCCTTGGCTGGCTAAGTCCTCCATCACAATACAAGCAACATTTTCGGCTTTCTGTGGTGGTAGTAGGAGATTTTCAAACATTGTTTTGTTATTCGTAACCCGGGAATGTTTGTCTTTCTTTTAAAAAAAAATTAAACAAAAATGTGTCAAGGAGTGACTGACGAATGAATCCATACCTTCTTTGACATGAAAAAAAAAATCTGCCATACACATCTGTGGTACTAAATTTTTTTATGAGAAATCGGGTAATTTTTTAAAACCAACCAATCCTGGACCAATTAATTTAATATTATAATCAATATTTTTATTTTATTTTATGTGGTATCACTCGACCATTCATTGGTAGTCTTGTAGAAAATATGTTTGTGTTGCGAGATAGTAGGATTCCGATAATGCCTACTTCTAAAACCTATCCACAAGGATACGCGCCAATAAAATAAAATAAAAGATAAATGACGTTAATTTTTTTTAATAAATAAATCTCAATTTTTACAATAAGGTAATCCATCAACTGGAAACAACAGAAGGCGAAAACATTCATTCAAAATTTATTTTTTAGATTAAAAAATTTAAGAATAAATATGTTTTTTTTTGCTTGATTATTAAAACACCCTCTGTCCAACACATTTAAACAGCTCTCACTTGTTGAAAAAAAAAATATTAAAAAATGACTAAAATATCCAATGTGTTTTATTTTTAAGCATTGATGTCTATTTTCACATATTTTTTTATTTGATTATCTCGTAATGTGCTTTTATGGACTTAGTATCTTTTATCAATCAGCGATTCAATAGTTGGGCAGACACATCCGCTGCCAAGACCCGGAGACAACTCACCCAATGAACCCAGGTATTCCTGCTAAGTCACCAAACGTAGCGAACCACTTAGGGTGACTTATGGCAGAGTATTATAGTATTATATTCGGTACCCATACCCTCCTCCCATATTGGAATCTTTAAAATTATTCCAAATTAATTGCCATAATGCAGTCCAGGAGATAATTTTCGAAATTATTTTTTGATGCCAATTGTCATCCATAATTATTTTTACGTATTGCAATGTTTAAAACATTTTGTGGTTATTGAAAGCGCACGTTCGTATTAGAAAGAAATATTTATCTCTTCAGTTATCACCTCAATTCGATCGTTTTTCATTGAATAAAAATCATCAATATTAACAATACGACTTGTACTGGAGTCTTCGTATTGGACCGTGGTCTGTATTCCACCCTTCCTCTTTATTTCTACGTCCCATATTATCCTTGCGCCCCATTAGGCAATTGGTGTGTATTATTTTATGAACCGTACAGTGGGACTTTTGTCCCCAGCACTCATCATAAAAATGAAAGAGTACTTGTTACGAAGTTCCCCTCGTATTAGCCCATCTCGGGCCCCAACCAAAGTAGGTTTAGTAGGTTAGTCGGTTGCGCATTTTGTGTCAGGGGCATGCGCTTGTACTCGTAATACCCACCAACACAGATAGAGGAGTTGGTAAAAAAATACGTTGCATTTGCTGTTAGAGTTAGTTACCTGTGTGTTTTTGTTGTGTTTTTAAGCGGCCGTTAAAACCACTTTCGACTGCACATTCCTAAAGTAATGAAATGTTAACCAACTGCAATTATTACGCTAAGTGCTTGCAATCGTGAATATAATCATAATTTCTCAACCGGTTGTTAATTTATAACTCTCTATATTTGTAGCGCGCGTCCCATTTTTCAAATCTGCTTGTTATTTTTGCGTTGTTTACAAACCTTGCACTCATATTGAAACATATGTTTACAGTTTTCCTCCCTCCCTGTAACGCAAAAACATGTCTCGAAGGTTCTGTTTTCATAAATGAATTCCGCATTGAACATTCGAATTGCGTAATAATCCCGTGGGACCTACATCTAAGTATTTTTTAAAACTTATTTTGTTTTTCTTCCCTGTACGGTAAGTAGGTAAAGCCTTCGGGGCCCATGTCATCTTTGGGGATGCTGTGTGGAGGGTCTTTTTAGGGAAATAGGGAAAGGAAGGAAAGGAATATGTGAGGGGGAGAGGACGTAAAAAGGTATGAGGGGTGGGTAGGACTCCATTCCTCTCACTGCGGTGCAAGGCGATGGATCGCAAAAGTCCGGCTGGGGAGGTCAAAAGGTCTCCCTCAACCATTCTCCCCCGACCCGCCACGCTGGGTGTGCAAACGCATCCGCCACCAAGACCTAGACAAACCTCACCCCATGAACCCGGGCACCCCTGCTAAGTCACCAACCGTTGCAAAGTACTTGGGGTGACCTATGGCAGGGGTGTTGGTTCCCTGGCGGTGGTACCCACACCCGCCTCCCAAATTGATTGTTGATGAAAGATAAAGCAAAAAGGCGCGGCGTAACTATAATATTGGAAAATAATAGATTGAATCTTTAGACAAGAAATTTTACCTGATCGTCAGACGTAGATATCAGAGAAATTGGATATGTTATTTCAGCCACATATATCAGTGGTGTATTTTTCGCCTTAGGAAGAAATTTATTTCAGGGACAGTTTTCATGAAAAGCAATGCGTCACCAAACTGTTTGATATTTGGAGATGTATCTCGTACAAGCGGTGTAAGACGGGTTCAACCGCCTCTGTAAATAAACAATATTTTGGCCCATTTATTTTTGTCGGATTTGGCCGTTGTCCATTTTGAATTATTCAGGCCAAGCAGCCGAGGGTTATATCCAGACGTGATATATGAAAAATGTGATACGTGTTGATAGTTGTAATTTTCTTAATTCTTCAACTCATCTTACTTTCAAATTTAGATGTTTTGTCAGCGGATGAGGGTCTCTTGCGCCATGTGTAACATATTTGTTTACATTTATTTTTATGTTCGTTTCATGTGATTAATTAGTACCAGGCTGTTTTCATGACAACATCAAAAGGAACTATAGTGAAAAATATTATAATTTAAAACATATATATTTATATAAAAAAACTAATTGTGTAACGCATGTACAGGATATAATCGTTGGAAAATCACTAACCAACCACCGACATTATAATAATGTATTGTAAATGTTGTTATTATTCTTGGAGTTTTCAAATTTGGGAGGCGGGTATGGGTACCGTAACCCCGGGAACCAATATTGAATAACCAACACCTCTGCCGTAGGCACCCCAAGTGGTTCGCCATGTTTAGTGACTTAGCAGGAGTGCCTGGGTTAATAGGGGAAAGGTTTGACTGAGTCTTGGCGGTGGATGCGTTTGCCGGGTCGGGAGAGAGTGGTTGAGGAGTCCCTTTGACTTTTCCTGCCGAACTCTCCTGAAACATCGCCTTTCACCGCAGTGGGAGGGATGGATTTATACATCCGTCACTCCTGGACACACTGACCCCCAGATTCCTACCCACCCCTAATACCACTTTCCTTCCCAGAACTTCCTTTCATTCCTTTCATTCCTTTCTTAAAAATACCCTCCACACAGCATCCCCGAAGATGACAAAGGCCATGAGGGGAATTATTTTCCTCAGAGCCTCCTATGTAGGGCTAATGTAAAAAAAAAAGTTTCGAAATATGTTTATCATTTTATTAGTTTTTGGTTTATTAATAAAATATAAAATTATGTACCTGCAATGAAGTAAAAAGAAAAAGTGCTGTTCGTGGGATTTAACCCCTCGGGTATTTTGGTATACTTTAAAAATTAATGTGTACCGAAATGAAAAACTGTTTTTGAAAGCAGATGAAACTCTTTCGGATTTTCATATTACAAGCGGAAATAATATGTATTAAAAACATGAAAACATATAATGAAGTGGGTGTTGTTTATTTCATACATACTAGCAGTTAAAAACCCGCGCTGAGAGTGTTTGCTGATTTTGGATCTGGTTTGTCCAGTTTGAGTGTTGGTGACCATTTTATAAATCCGATAGGAACTGGTTCCAAAAATAGCACTGCTTCGGATCCACTGTGATTAGCTAGTCACCGGGACAAAGTAACCGCGACAGATAACGGCGCTCAACGAGTCAATCTTTCCATATCCGGAGAGATACTCAAATTCTACAAATCCGAAGTATATACCTAGTTCTTAAGCGATCTGCTAACGTAAGTGGCGCCATCCTTCGACGAATTCTTGAATTCGAAACCGAATTACAAAATTAACTTTTTAACAAACATTAAGTGCGAGGATTGGATTGTCAAAAGGCGCCGCGTCAGATTTGCACTCTTAACCGGATTCTTAAATTTAAACCGTAAACGTAATAATAACGTCCGATGTTTTATTCTCTTATTTAGTAAAATGTTCATATTATTTAAATAATAAAGGATTTTTTAAGCTTGTTTTCACTTTTTACTTACCGATTATTTTTCGTGTAAACTGTATCACTTAATTCACAAAATTTAAAAAAAAAATTATTACACATTATTATTTTTCGTTTCATACAAAAATAATTAATACAAAATTCACTCACTTTAACAACTCATTCGCAAACATTTAAAAATTTATGGTCAATGACTTTTTAAAATATATTACAATTATTTTGAAGTATATGCTAAACTTTTAGACGCAAATGCAAAGCGTTGGGTGGCCTCTTTCGAATACTACTTAAATCATGTATCTTTTATGAGTTCGTCTCAGTTTGTGCTGTGAATTACTCAAAAAGACCCGAGGGGTTAGCTAAACGGAAAAACACATTAGTAGAATTCAATATCAATAGTGATGACATAAAATTAAAAGCGGTCTATCTTATGGTAAAAAACGTTTAGGTAATGAGAAATAACAAAATTTACCTTGTCGAAATAAAGATTTAGCTCTTTGTGACGTCACACAGACAAGTCAAATATTTGGTTATTAATAGTTTTTGCTATTAAAACTAACTTCTAAAACAATGAAAAATCTGGTATTTAAGTTAGAAGGTCATCATTGTTTAACAAAATGGACTGAAATCTTATCGGTATATAATTATACTAGCAGACCCGGCCACACATTGCTGTGGCTAACGAAACCTTTATAACCAACGCCATCTGTTAAATCAAATCCACACCGCCCGTTTGTCAGCCCGTTGCCCGCTGTCCGCTGCCCGCTGCCCGCTGCCCGCTGCCGCTTGACCAGATATATTATGTATTTCAACCAATTTACACAAAACCTTAACAAATTATATACTTAAAAACCTTCCTCATGAATCACTATCTATTGGTGAAAACCGCATGGAAATCCGCTGTGTAGTTTAAAAGATCTCAGTGCACATACAGCGTGAGCGACTTGATTTTATACTTAGTAAAGATAAAGAATAAAAATTTGGTTGAAGACTGGAGTTACTTATTCGCTACGTTTCCATCTGCAGTTGGTAGTAGGCTGAAAGTTCCAGTTTTCTGGCTACAAAGTCAGAAAAAACTGGAACACTAATTTACACATAAAACATAAACACATTTCAGGTCGCACTAGCATGTAAATATGTTTACGCTTAGTTTCTTGTTTATCATTTTTACCAATTAGGTGTCGTAGGTATATCCACCAATCGAAGACCAATATTGATATCTTTTTTCTATTCACGCTTTTTTATTATCGTTCATTGAACTCGTGCAATTTTGTTATTTTGTTATTTAACTTCCAAAACATGTTATTCTGCTTTTCGCCAGTAGTGCTATCTTAAGTGCCTTCTAACCTACGAACACGGACTTCTGTCTATTGTCTTTGGTTGGATTATGGCAAAATTAGATTGAAATCTTTTACTCGTGTTTTTTTTATTGATCTAACAAAGCATGATTAATAACTAAATAGTTATTAATCAAGCTTTGTACTTTCATCGTACGTACATAAACATTTATTTTGTGTTTTGACTTGTTATTATGTTTATGTCGCCTGCCTCTCAATATTATTCAGTAACTGTAGTAAAATCAAGTGAAATAATATTACCTGTAGATAACTATCATCCTCCATTAAATATTAGCGTATCACTAAATAAAATACCAAATCTACAGTGCAAAAAATCACTTCACAATTTTAATAAAGCTGATTTTAATCATATTAATGAATGCTTAAATGCTACTGATTGGACTTTTTTAAAACAAGAAAATATTAACGAAAATATCAACGTATTCTATAAAATAATTCACAATATCATAGAAAAAAGTGTGCCTTACATTAAATGTAAAAATAATGTTTTCCCTCAGTGGTTCAATAAAGATTTAATTGACTTGACTCTATTGAAGAAGAAAATTCATAAAAAGTACAAAAATTCTAAATCAATTAAAGATTATATTCAATTAAATTCAATTCGACGCCAATGTCACGATCTTTCTAAAAACTGTTACAAAAAATACTTAAAAAATGTGGAAAATTCAATTGCAAATAACGACATGAACACTTTATGGAAGTACTCAAAGTCATTAAAAAGAAATGAAATAGATATACCTGCTAGCATGTTTTATAACGGCATAAATGGAAATAATGCAGAAACTATCGTTAATTTATTTGCTTCATTTTTTAAAGATGTATACGACAACACAATTGATAATAGTGAAATTCCTTTTTTTTCATCTAACATCAATTTACAAATTTCTAACATTCACATAGATATAAATGAAATTAAAACCCATATTAACAAATTAGATGTAAAAAAAAGTTCAGGTCCTGACAAAATACCACCAATTCAGATATGATTTTAGATTTTCACGGCCAAAAGTATTTTTGTTGTTTGTTTTTGGGGTGTTATGCCGTGTTACTCCTTTAGCCAAGGAGGAGGTAGCGTAACACGGCATATCACCCCAAAAACAAACAACAACAAAAAAAAAAAAACCACCAATTCAATTGAAACACTGTATACATGCCTTGTCGTATCCCCTCTATTTAATTTTTAATATGTCATTGTCATCGGGATATTTTCCAATTCCATGGAAAAATAGTTACATCACACCCATATTTAAAAAAAGGTGACAAATGCGATATACGCAACTATAGACCTGTGTGTATACAGTCAACTATTCCAAAACTTTTTGAAAAAATTATTTTGGATAAAATTATTTTTAAATTAAATGGGATTATAACAAGGTTTCAACACGGTTTCATGAAGAATAGATCAACTCTGACAAATCTACTGATATATGAAAACTTTATAGCGAATGCCTTTGCAGATAAATGTCAAGTAGATTCGATATATACTGACTTCATCAGCAAGGCGTTCGATAAAGTTTGTCATAAAATATTGATAAATAAATTAAGGAGTATGGGTATAACCGGGAACTTTCTTTAATGGGTAGAGAGTTATTTAACAAATAGGCAACTGTTTATAAAGTTAAATGACGTAATATCGGATGCCTTTTCTGCCACTAGTGGTGTGCCACAGGGCTCCCATTTAGGACCAATACAGTTTATTTTATTTATTAATGACATTGTAGACGTTTTTTTCGATGTTGATATCCTGTTATTTGCTGATGATTTAAAATTATATAAAAAAATTAAAAATATTTCTGATTGCATAATTTTACAAAAAAATTTAAACAACTTGTTTAATTGGTGTTTATGCAATAAACTGGCACTTATCATTAGTGAATGTCAAATAATAAGATTTTATAAAATAAAGAAACCTATCATTTATGAATACAATCTTGACAAAATTATATTAAACTCATTAGAAACAATAAATAATCTAGGTATTATTTTTAACTCAAAACTTACATTTATTGCCATATAAATAATATTATTAATAGAGCAATGAAGATTTTAGGATTTATTATTAGAATAACCAAACAATTTTGTAACATTGATATTATTCGAATTTTATACATAACGCTTGTGAGAAGCATTTTAGAATATAATTCTACGATTTGGGCTTCACATTACAATATCCATATTCAAGCGATTGAAAAAGTCCAGCATAGATTCCTTAGGTATATTAATTTTAAATTAGGTATTCCAAGAGAATCCGTGGACTATAATTTGTTATTAAACTGGACTAATCTCGTAAATTTATCAGATCGCAGAAAAATCGGTGATCTATTAATATTATATAAAATAATTCACTCGGTCCTGGATACCCCTGATTTAATAGAACTAATACGATTTCATTGCCCTGGTTGCGCTAACAATAGACTGACTCTACCGTTCTACTATAATAACACACATACATTATCACATTATTACTCACCAATCAGTCGATTACACATTTTGGGAAATGAATATGCTAACATCGGCGACATTTATTTCTTAAAATTAGCGCAATATAAACACGCACTCAAAAATTATTTTTCCATAATGTAACTTTATATACGCAATATGGACATGTTGAAATGAAATGATGATGTTTCTCATTGTTCTTTTTTGTTATTTATTGTTGTGATACACAAAATAATTGTATGTTATTTTAATGTTTAAAACTACTATTATGTAATGATATTATTTTTCTTACTTTTGTACTCTATTATATGTTTATTTATAAAAGGCAGTATAGCCGTTTATGTATTTAAAATAAAAAATAAAAAATAAAAATTATTTTATTTTATTCTTATTAAACAAAGGAAGTGTGAGCGAAAATCAGACATTACTTGATAATTGATGTTTGGTTGTTTCTAGTGCTTCGCCCGTGTTTAGAATTTATTATTTTATTAAATACTAGCAGACCCGGCCACACGCTGCTGTGGCTAACGAAACACAACGCCATTACCCAATCTTTATAAAATTCACACCACAATTGAATATTTGAATTACTCGGCTTTTCTCTACTATAATTAGCATGTATTATACATATAAACCTTCCTCTTGAATCACTCAATCTATTGGTGAAAACCGCATGAAAATCCGTTGCGTCGTTTAAAAGATCTATGCGCACATACATTTTGAGCGACTTCAATGCAACACTGGATATTTGAAAAGGGAAAATCAAATACCTACTTACTCTAGGCTCTAGGACATCTATTTTCCAATTTCTTCCGTAGAACGAATTTCAAAAGTGACTAGTACGGCCCGCCAGCCGTTTTAAATCGCACAAAAATATGTTTTCTTCGAATTTCTCGACTTTTCTCTAATATAATTTACATGTATTATACGTGTAAACATTCCTCTTCAATCACTCTATTTTTCGGTGAAAACCGTATGAAAATCCGTTGCGTAGTTTAAAAGATTAACGTTCACATACATTTTCAGCGACTTCATTTTATACTATGTAGGTAATGATAATTTTTTTACGATCTTATCATGAATATTTCAATTCTTTTCTCTCATGATAATGGTAATGAATGACTAATGACATTGCGGCATAAAATATTTCGTTTGCGTTTACCTACGATAATTTTTTTTAACATTAGCTCCACACAGGAGGCCCAGAGGAAAAAAAACCCTCATCTTTGGGAATGATAAAGGATCTTTTTATGGAAAGGAAGTAAAATAGAAGTTTTGGGAAGGAATAAGGTACTTGAGGGATGGGTCGGAATCGTCAATGTGTCCAGGAATGACGGACGTATGATTTCTATCCCTCCCACTGCGGTGCAAGGTGATAGGTCGAGAGAGTCCGGCTGTCCGGCTCAACCAGTCTCTTTTCATCCTGTCTGCCATGCATTGGGTGGGCAAAAACATCCGTCGCCAAGGCCTAGACAAATCTCACCCCATGAACCTGCTAAGTCACCAAACGTAGTGAACCACTTGGGGTGACCTATGGCAGAGGTATTGGTTATCCAATAAATGGTTCCCGGAGCGGTGATACCCATACCCGCCCCCCAAATTGCCTGACGTCAGAACGCACTTTTCTAGAGTTTTGGATGCTCCTGATTTTCTGTAAGCATTTATATCCGCATAGTAATGTACCTACACGATAATAATAAATGAAATAATTATTTTCTAAAAATTACCTCCCGTATTGAATTTATGTATTTATTTTTTTTTCTTTGTTTTTCAATTTTTTAGATAAAAATGTGCCCTTACTGGGTACCCCGTTCTAAGGTCACATTGTACATGTTTTCGTGTCACATTGTACATGTTAAGTAAATACCTATGTTAAAATATACGAGAGGATAAATCTAAAGAAAGCCCAATACAAGCATTAATCTTTGTTAGGTTGCAAAATTGAATCTATATTCTTCCATCCCATGTCCATAATCCATTTCTTAATTGCTTCTTTATAACGAAATTCAGAAAATTGTTTTTCCCATAAAACAATTTATTTATTAGAACAACTCATCGACCAACTTACAATTACACAAAATTCGGCGAATAAATTTCGACTAGAGTCGGGTAAATTCAGTGGTTATTGCACGACCTTCGATGAAACTATCAACTGTTTATTGGCCATTTTAAATTGTTTTATACTTTTCGTTTGTCTTGTTTCATCGGTTAAGTTATGGGTTCTGCAAGCTTCTAAAGTTTCGTGCGGAGACCTATCAAATACACATAACAGATTTTATGCTCCATAGTTGAGATATGTTCCCTATTTGCTCTGGGATAATTGCTCAAGACATATTAACAAAGGCCTGTCAATCCTTTCAATTAACTTTTCCCGCTCCCAAATGCCGAGGGGCGAGGGCTCTATGCTCCATGCCCCACGCGTCTCGCGTGTGAAACAAACCCGATGTAATTTTCGTCTAGAGACTAGACAGCTAATTAAGTATTATCCTCACCAGTTATTAACAGACAATGCTTCATCCGTGACATCAAACAGTCTTTAGGGCTTTCGGCCTTCTTGTGTTTGCTCCGCGCAATTATAGTATTATGTATAATTAACTCATTTAGCTGCCTATTTCACGGATCCCCGAGCTTCCGATTATCCATGTTTTATATTATAAGAAAGGCTGCTCTCGCACCACTGTGCCGTTATTACAAAGGAAATTCGTTATTTTTTAACGGCTCATCTTTCTTCTTAATCATGAAAAACAATCTACCAAAAATATTTTTGCATTTTCAATAATGTTTCTTACATCCGTTCAAAGTATGCTATTCTATACTTACCTTAAACAATCATTCTGCAATTTAAAAAAAATAATCGTGTTAAACACTTTTCATGAATGGAGGTTGAAGGTTGAGCCTGGGGCTAAAATTAATCACTCGACCCATGTTTAATTTAGTCTATAAGGTTGTACAAAAATAAACAACCCACTTCTTGACCAAAGTTATCGGAGCTGAACAAAAACCTTGGTTGTTATTTTTGTTTTAATAATTGCATCCATTTACCTTTGATTTGTCTAAATACAACAATGGCTCGGTTTGTAGGTGTATCTTGAATCCTACGCTTAGTTAAGCAGCGACGCCGAAATAGAACGACATATGATTATGTCTCGGTGATTTTCCTCTTGGCGAGGTGTTGCGGCGATGACAAACAGTTGGTTTGCCATTTAGGAATCCAACCCACGTGCTTTTGTGCTCTTGGTTTCTAAAACGGTTCCCTGCGCTTTGGTATTTGTACTTTTGGCGGACTTTGTACGTACTGATCACAGCGCAAAGCATGACCTGCCTAAACGCGTTGCCAACAACAATAGATTGATTGCAGGTTACTATTATAAGGTGTGTTTTGCCTTCGCGTCAAAAGATACATCGATTAACATTTTCCGGATATAATCATATTATTAAGTATCCTATTGTAATTGTTGCTCTAATTTAGAGTATTTTAATCGGGTTAAATCAACTCCAATCTCAAGATTTACTCTGGTGGATTTATTAATAATGAACTTATGGACTTGAGTATTCATTTTCCAAAACGCTGCTTATTTGTAGTTTTACAACAACGAGGAAAGCAATTCAAGCAGTCAATTGTCTACTTCGAGATAGAAAAAGGCAGTCGAATAAATTTCGCATTGTGTTTAAATAAACATTACAAAAATAAAGTGCGTGGTATAGTTTGTTGCAAACATTGCGGAGTTTCGTAAAGCATCACGTGAACCGAGCGCAGATCACTGAGTGCAGCGCAAATAGTTCCCAAGCTAGAACAACTTAATAAAAAACGGCAAAATAACTATCGTATTCTTCGCTCGCAGCGTTATGAAAAGTGTTCGGCTTGAACAAGTGCCAAGGGGCTCGGGCGATTTCTGTGTCGTTCCAACGCCGCTTTACTGGCGCCGGTCTTCTGAATGGCAAGATCTATTTGGGGCTTGGATCATATGGCTGGTCCATTCGATCCGTCTGAGGTGTAAATAAACCATCGGCTATCGGCTGACTCACTCGCCTCGTAGGTACTGCTGGGGAAGCTGGGCCTACTGTCCGTGCCCAGTGCCCACGGGAGACCGATTCTCTTGGTATTGGTACGTCGTCGGCATTCAGCAGACTGACGTATGACGTTGTGAAATACTGCGACTTATATCAATTTCTCTCCAGTATTAAATATATTATTTCAGACATCCCAAAGACGGCAGAATGCATCCAGTCTGCCACGCATTATTTTCGAATATTGAATCGATATTTCCACGACATACTTAAGTGATACTAGCTGAAGTGACATTCGGCGTTGTTTGGAGTTATGAATGGTTTGTAGTAAAGTTTTGAGGTTGTGAATTCTAGTAAACTGGCATTGGTTTTAAGGTGGAAATAATAATATTAGAAATTGAAAAAGTTAAAAAGTTATTTTTTGACTTGATCGTGTCAAGTCTTCCTCGGGCGTCCCCAACTTGTTCTTTTCCCCAATTTCGACGTCATATAATCTCATTACACTCCTTTCTACGTTTATTTGCTCTTTTTGCCCAAATAATCTAAGCTTCTGCTTCTTTAACGTTGTCCAGTTCGTATACGTCAGTCTTATTTTACCACAGATAAGCATTTTTTTCACTTGATCGTGCCTTCCTCGGCCTACCTCGAGCTCTTCCACCATTCGCTTTCACGTCAGGCATTCTCCTTACACCCCTTTATTCGGTCATCACATACGCCTCATTTTACCACCAATAAATAAATATTTGATTCACTTGATTGTGCCATGATCTTCCCTCGACTCGCTTGATCTTCCTCGGTCGTCCCCAACTTTTTCTACCATTCACTTCCACTTCATAATTCAATATCCTTATTAGCTTAACATACTTCCCAAATACACAAACTTTCATTTTCTCCGATTATTAAAAATTAAAAAGTTTGCCGATTGTTTGGAACGTCATAGGATATTTCAAAACCAAAGAGCAAGGTCAATGTTGGAAGTTGGAACTTTTCGTGATGCTCAGAAAGCTGCTCAAAATCTGAATTTGTTGTGAGTAAACCGAAATGAAAGCTGTGTTCATTTTTGTCCGCACTATATTTCGATTTTTTAACGTTAATTTAACCCTATTTCAGCATAAGTTGAATTACCACGTCATTACCGTTAAAAACGTCAACCCGCATAAAAAGCAATTTTTTTTCTACGTTACATCAATTTTAAAAACTTTAAATTTATTATTTTAGTTTGAATGAAAATTGAACTTTCGTACATAGAAACTGGATTCAACAACGCTCCAAACATTTATTTCGTGTTTTAAATTATTAATATTTCATGACATTTTTTGATGTCGACATTTATTTCATGTTTTAGAATAATCACCTCCCAAATTTTCGCACTACGAGCGTGTAACACGCTGTATTATACTTCAACCAGATCTCCCCCCCCCCCCCTTCCCCCCTCTACCTCTCCTTAACTTTTTTAACTCATTTTTCTTCTTTTTAAATCACTACGCTCACTTAAAAAAATATTATATAGTTTAGTTTTTCGAAATCTCATGTATCTCATGACAGGGACCTTTCTCTTATTTTGAAAGTCAAGTATGCAAAATTTCATTAACTCGAAATAAAGCTGACAGACACTCTTCTATTATGTAAATAGACAAATATGGGATTCGAAATAATTTCCAAACCACCTAATGATAATTTTTTTAAACGTCAATTTTAGATTTCCGCAAAATATTAATTTATTAATATACCTTAAAATTAATATACGCTGAAAATGTAGGGTAAAAGCATGAGACACGCCGCCCATTTTGAAAGAATTGCAATAAAAAATCGGTTTGTAATTAAATTAGAGATTTTTTTATTGTCAATATACACTCATCCTTAACCAAAAAAATGACAATAAAAATTCTCATTCATGGAGTTTTGGTAATATAAAACATTAAAAGACTTGATGGAAAAGTGTCGTCTCTCCTCCAATGTGTGGGTGATATGTCACGCATTTGATTTAATTTGTCGGGAACCTATTTTTTCCTCTTTGTAATTTTTTGCGGAAATTTTCCCTCCCATAGTTGCTGCAGTTTCGGAGGTATATAATACAATGAACGTGGAGTCATTTTAGCGAAAATACGAAGGAATTTGGCAGGTCCAGTTTGCTTTATGTTTGGTTGCAAATAACTTTTCTCAACATTTCAGCATTCTTCAGGCCCTGAAGAATCCTGGTGAGAAGTCGATGTAGTCAGATTCCGAATTTTGTGTGCACTCTTTAAATGTATCGTTTGTTAATATTCCTGGAGATATCTGCGTGATATTTACGATTCGATTACGTTTAATAGTATATTTTGGCAGTGTCTGAATTGGTTTCACATTCACAATTATTTTCTTGGATTTCTGTCACAATAAATTGTAAGCCTTGATTGGGACGATCTCCAAAATTTTTTAAAGTTGGATCCTCAATAAAATGAGGATCTGGTGAGGTTTTCATACTTGAGTCGTAGTGTTTAAGGTACGAACAGGAATTACGTATTTTCGTCCTCTCGTGCTTTTGATGTTTTCTATTTGGAAACTCTTTCTATGATCAGCATTAGAATTTCCTCAGTCCAATATCCCCGGATATTGTTGATTCTTTAGTTGCAGTTCCCTGACATCCTAAAATAATTTAACAAATTAACATAAAAATAACTAATTTTTCTCCTATAGCATCTCTCCCCAAAGTGTGTTAAAATACCATTCCAAGCCACAACTGGACCACACGTACACAAATATTAAAATTAATTTTTATCCACTGGAATGATTTTTGCCATATATTCGGGATAAAAAGGCAACTAGCTCCTAGATTCAGCAATTTAAAAAAAAAACACATTCGTAGCTCCCACGTTTGTATTTTGGACATAAAACGAAGCTATTGAAATGTTTTATCTATATGACCTTAGATATCGCATATCCGAACTTTATAGACTATTTTATAACGATTTTTTTTTTAAATCTTTTCACGCAGAATTGCTGATCAGCTTTTTACGGTTAAAATTAAGTCCCTTTTCCATAGATACGAGTATATGCACCGTTCATTATCAAGTATACCTCAGACAGTACACAGAAATCGAAAAAATTCTATGTTCACTTGAATAAGTCCTCTCACGGCAGTTTCAAAGTAACAACCAGGCAGGATTCGCGCGGTTTTAAACTTTACGATTTAAAAAAAAATATATGAATCCTACAAATATGAGATAAACGGTAAAATGCATGTTAATCCATTGGCTATACAGCACTATAATAATTTTTTATGTCTCCATGTTAATATTCGAAGGTATGATTTTTTTAATGTTGGCGTAAAATTTAAAAATTTGCCTTCTTGGAATTCTCGAGCAAAGGAGGCAAATTTAGTTTTATTTCTCGTGATCGCTCCAGTGGCTATTGTGAGTAGTTATTTATTGAAGTGAAAACTTCTGGAATTTTATAAAAATTTATGGACATTTTTTTTTTACATCAAAAGTTTTTACTTCCGTGGCGTCTCCTGCATTTACCCTGTTTAAATATAATATAATTCGTGCGTTGGTAATTTAGTCTTATAGTGTCATTTACCAATATTTATCTTGAATGTTAACTTAGAATGTAGGCACTAGGAACATGAATATTCGGAACCGTTACATGGCCCCGAAATTGTAATAATTGTGTTATTTTAATTCCTAGTCCCTTTTTGACCCGAAGGTCCTTCCCACTTCGAATGTTTTTAGAAGATAATATATTAATCTACATATTCAACGGACGATTAACATTGATCCCATGAATATGCACAATAATTTGATTTTATTAATTGTTTCCACCGAACGGATAAAAACACGCACGTCTTTAAATAAAAATGTAGATTCGAAAGGAAACCGATGACGTCTCTGAATTTGTATCTTTTGACTACTAAATCGAAACAGCCCATTTGCGTTCTCTAGCTCTCTTACATTGCCTGACATCTTGTATCGCGATTTCATTTGATTTTGAATTTGTACTGAAATAACGAATTTCTGAATTTGATCTTTTAATCCGATCGGTTTGACTTTTGGATTAAGAAACACGCTCACATCGCATTGTTTGCGTTAGGTATTATTTTTATTTTACGTTTATTTTATACTAGGTTTTATTTTTACCTGCAACTGCTATGTACTTATTGCGCCATTTTTTATTTTTACACACTTAGTTCCTTATCACTTCTTATCTGAATTGTTTTGATTTAATCAAAAGATACGACATCAAAAGATACGACATAATATGTCATCACTGAAATTCCGTTCAATCGACGCAGCATTTACTTTGTTTTTCCATATTCAAAACAACATTTTTGTAATAACCAATCATCAACTTTTATGACACAAAATCACTACAGTGTTGGGACAAAAACCCGGTTATGTAAATTCATGATTATTAGACCGTTGTCTCTCGGCGCATAAATAATATCGGAATGTATACAAACAGCTCACGGTCTCTACGTAATGTATGTTATGATGATTTTTTTATTGTTCGTAAAAAACCTGCTTCAACAAGTGAAATTGTCTAAACATCGATAAATAAATTCATACGTTGTGAAAGAATCGAGCGACCGAATAGGTAATCATAATTCAATTCCTCGGGAGATTATTATTTATTTGGCCTCCAAAAGATCTTGTTTTAATTTTATTTATGCGTTGCAAATATTTAAAAAATAATTTACGATAGCGGCTGTCATTGTTTGCAAACATCGGTGTTGGCAAATAAAGCTCATTTTCAGATCTTTCACCATGAATTTCGTCGGAAACGGAAAACAGTTTGGATTTTCGTCGCCAGATGGCAACGCTTTTGCGTTTTGTCGAATTTTCCAGCTTTATTCCAGCTACGTTTATCATCAGAGCGATGTCTTCATTTCCTGTTTGTGCACTGTGGAATTTTTTCTCTCGGTACACTTGATGAGATAGAGTACTCGGTAAGCACTAGAAGTGATGATGATTAACTTCATGTGGTACCTAATAGCCGCGCCATACTAGGCCCGGGCCGATGATGCGATGGTGCGGCTGCTGTGATGATGATGCATCACGCGGCCGATCATGCAAGAAAGCGACGCGACGCGTGAGTCGCCCAACAAACAAACAACAAGCGATGACGAGTTTTATTGCGTTGGAGGAATATGGGCATAATTATTGAGATTCGTTATCTCTCGTAAATGACTTGCATTCACGTGTTGGTCCTGTGTCACTTGATAGTCAGCGCATTCATCATAGTATTATGTGTTCTATTCTAGAATCATGATAAAAATTAATTGTTAAGTTGTTATTTTTACCGTATAAGAGTTCCATGAAGTTAATGATGGCGGAAACTTTGTTTGTGGGAAAATAATACAAAATATGACATCCGTGGCAAACCGGTTAGATTCCTGGCTCTTGGAACAGAGGTCGCGACTTCTTTGTAAACCTTTGTAATAAATATTTTGCAATTAATATTTGATTAAAATACAATTTCTGTTGTATCTACATGAATTTTACCATTTATAGTTTTCCAATTGGGTAGGTTTTCATATTTATATTTATTAACTAACCATCACGTCGTTTCTTCGCAGGGATAGGCAGAGGACGGACCGCCACACTACTTATAAATATGTGAATAGTGAACAGGACCGCCACCGCTACTTATGTAATATACACTACTTATAAATACGTGAATTTGGCGATTTACATAGAATTTTTTTGTGGGTATCGGAGTATAATAGATCTAGTCGAAGAGTAATATTATATACCTAAATTATGTATGATTTATTTATTTTAATAATATAGAAATGAAGTTAATAGAATGGTGGTTATAAGTTATAAATTATCGAAAGGTGGTTTTTGTGACTGGGAGTGTGATGCAGACTATGCTCCACAAAAATTGTCAGTATATACAAGGTGACGCAAAATTAATCACCCTATCGGAAGATGTTATAATTTTTGCAAATGGCGGCGTACGTCAATCATATTTGACATTTGTGAACTAGACAGCTGCAGAATACAAACATATAAGCAATGGAGCGCTATACTCCGCAAGAGCGTGGAATAATTGTGTCGATTTAAGCTTTAACGCTTTTAGCGATTTTGTGTCGAAAGTCACCATAAGCGACGAGGCGCATTTCCACTTAAACGGTTACACCAATAGGCATAATATTCGTTTCTGGAGCACTGAAAATCCGCGTGTGATACAGGAAAAGCCATTACATCCACTCGAAGCCACTGTGTGGTGCGGCGTTGACGCGGGAGGAGTGATTGGGCCGTATTTTTTGAGGACGCCATTGGCATTACTGTTACTGGCGAACGCTACAGGGCCATGATAAACGACTTCTTACTTCCGGAATTGGATGAGCGGGGCTTTGTGAACATGTGGTTTCAACAAGACGGTGCAACCGCACACACAGCCCCAGTCGCAATGGGTATTGTGAAGGGAGTGTTTCCTGGTCGCGTAATCTCTCGTTTTGGCAATTTGGTATGGCCAGCAAGATCGCCCGATTTAACCATTCCAGACTTCTTTATTTGGAGCTATTTGAAGTCGCGGGTTTATGCCAACAAACCTCAGACAATCGCAGCCCTTAAGGAGAATATTCGACAGGAATGCGAACAGTTATCACCGGAAATCTTGCGGAAAGTCATGGAAAATGCGATAAAACGGGCACAAATGTGTATCAACACTGGCGGCAGCCACTTGACGGATATCATCTTTTCCACTTAACAGAAAAAATTGTAAAAGTCCAAATAAAGATTTCTATTACTCAAAATCATTTTTTTGATTGGATGATGATTATGATGCACGTGAGATGAAGAAATTTTCCTTAGAATTAATGTTGCATTTGTGAGGCTTAGAATTTTGTTACATCTTGTTCGTTTGTTGGGAACATGTAGACTGGCAAATTAATTTTATTTGATTAATTTGTGTATTTCACAATTTATTCATTTAAAATAATATATAGTATATTTGCGGCACGTTCCAGAGTGGAAGATACTCTCAGTATCGCCCTGGTGTAAGATCACCATTCAGAATTGAAACGTTGCTTGAAATGGCTTCTGCCGTATTTGGTGACCAGATCTGAATAGCCAGGTACTTCCCCACATTCCTCTTCCCTGTCTCCTTCCCCTCCCCACTTCAGCCTCACAAAATACCCCAATTGGGGATGCCATAGTCCCACTGGCTCCAGACGGGAGCAGTTGGGACTCTTGTGCGGTATTCGTGTAAAAAAAAAAATATATATTTTTTCATAAATTGGTAAGGATTATTCACATATGCATTAAACATCGTGTTTTAACGCCGTACAAAGTGAAGACACTCTAGGAATCGCTGTCGTGAGGAAATACAGTTCTGATTTTAATATTTGCTTCGTATGGTCTTAGCGGTGTTATTGTTTTTATTGCCGTTTTGATATAATGTGTTTTCCATTTTCTTTCTTCCTTTCAGATTGAGGGCAGTGGGCCTCGTATACGAATCCATAATATGTACTTGAAGGTGGTTTAGGAATTTCTGATACCGTTATAAATACTTAATGCGTTTTGAAAATTAGTAGGTTTTTTTATTAACATATATATTTTTTTCTTTTTAAACTTTTATCTAGTATTCCAAAACAACTTTCCAACCAAGAAAGTTTTATAGATATGAAAGGATAAATAATAAAATACTTATTGACCACGCAAATAAAATCGTAAATATCTTCTAAAATTTAACTCTAAGATGCCTTATCGTTTTTCATTCATTAATAACATCGAAAATAGCGTTTCAAATATAACAAAATTTGCTTTCAATGATCTCTCATAAATATTTAAAGCATCAAAGCTGTAGATACTTGTTCATATGGTTTTTTCAATCGTGAAATAATATTTTGCCCACGAAATGTCTCCACGCACGCTCACAAAGTGTGCTTGTAAACTTGCCTAATTAAATATCCAGCATATTTGCATTCACTTTCTGTGAGTTCGCGGCACGCTTGACCTTTATTGAAACGTAACATATTATTGTGTTTTCTCTAAACTTGTTTAACATTGGATATAATTAGATACATGATGGCTATATTTAGTCTTATCGGGTTATGTCGACACGTGCTGCCTTGATGATGACGGAAAATGAATGTATTATTACTTATTATGAAAGGAATATGTATAATAAATGATTACCCATTCGTAGAATTTCGGCAGAAATCTCATTTATGGAATCCAATAATATTATCTTGCTGTTCTATAAATACTCGGCACGCTCGCAAGTTTACTAACTAAATAGGTTGAATCAATTCATTAAATTAACATATCATTGAAGAAATAGATAACAATAATAATCTAAGCGAAAATATGAAAGAGAACGAGACACAGAAAAATAGAAAAAGATAATTGTCGCAACTATAATAAGGAAAAAAATTAGTTGAAGATAATATTGTTGATTCAAAAATTTTAAATATGAGATAGACTATCTTATATGACGGTTTGACAGAAGATGGCAATGGCGGAATTGGTAAAACGCGCACATCCCGGTTAGACGACCTCCGTAGTCCAGTGGGTAAGACTCTTGACTCACAATCCGGAGGTCGCGGGTTCGAACCCGGTATGCGCAAATAAGTTTTATTTGATTATTTTGTGTTATTTCACAATTAATTCATTTAAAATAATATATAGTATATTTGCGGCATGTTCCAGAGTGGAAGATACTATCAGTATCGCCCTGGTGTAAGACCACCATTCAGAATTGAAACGTTGCTTGAAAATGGCTTTAGCCGTGTTTAGTGACTAGATCTGAATAGCCAGGTACTTCCCAACCTTCCTCTTCCCCACCTCCTTCCCCTCCCCACTACCTTAAGCCTCACAACATACCCCAATTGGGGATGCCATAGTCTCACTGGCTCCAGACGGGAGCAGTTGAGATTCTTGTGCGGTATTCACTGTAAAAAAAAAAAAAAGACGAGGGGTTCTGGGTTCGAGTCTCAGTTGCGACCATTATCTTTTTCTGTGTCTCGTTCTCTTTCATATTTTCGTTTAGATTATTATTGTTATCTTCTTCTTCAGTGATTTATTACACATATTGATGGGAATAACCTTCAAAAGTTATAAAAAGATAGTTTTTCTTATAAAATTAGAGAGTCTAGTTAAAAGACGAAACATAAATGACCTCTTAATGCTCTATAAAATTGTGAATAATCGTGTAGACAGTAACTTAGTCAACCAAATTAAGTTATACGCCAGGCCCAAATCTACAAGAACCCTTAACATATTTTGGACTGAAATTTTTAAAATAATTTTAAAATACACAGTTCCATAGATATTTTTGCAAATAATATAACATATTTCAAGAAATATCTCCATAATTTGTGCACTTAAAAAAAAAAAAAAAAAAAAAATGTTGCATTACTTTTCAGTAAATACTTTATAAATATTGTATTACTTGTTATTATTATGTATTTCAATTTTGTATTTAAGTTTTCAAGTTATGTATAAATAATACTTGCATTGTTTTTCAAGAGTTTGCTTCTGTGAAAATGCATATGTGATTAATGCAGACACATTAATCTAGGGATACTTATATTTGTATTTTAATTTATTATATACTACCCACAAAAATGTTGTATAAATATCCTGTTTGTGTCTCAAATAAAAATTTAATTAAATTAACTTCCAAACCTTTTGAACTTGACGGCCGTCATGTTTAAATGGTAGCGGGTTCAAATCCTGGCGTGCGTAAGTAAATTTTATTTGGTTTATTTCTATGATTTCACCATTTATTCCTTAAAATAATATACATAGGAATGCATATTTGCTGCACATTCCCAGGGTGAAAGATTCTTTCAGTATTGCCCGGTGCAAGACCACCATTCAGAATAGAGAAGTTGCTTGAAATGACCAGATCTGAATAGTCAGGTTCATCCCCACCTTCCTCTTCTGCATCTCCTTTCTCTCCCAACTACTTCAAACCTCACAACTCACCCCAATTACGGCTGTTACGGTCCTCATCTGGCTCGGTACGGTTGGGAACAGTTGGGACTCTTGTGCAAGATTCATATCAAAGATAATAAAGTTTATAAAAAAATATTATTTATTAACTATTTTCGCACTACGACGGCCGGCGTAGTGCAGCGGTAAGGCGCTTGACTCGCATTCCGAAGGTGGCGGGATCGAATCTCGGCGTGGCAAATAAATTTTATTTGTTTAATTTGTGTATTTTTCAATTTATTCATTTAAAATAATATATAGTATATTTGCGGCACGTTCCAGGGTGGAAGATACTCTCAGTATCGCCCTGGTATATGACCACCATTCAGAATTGAAACGTTGCTTGAAATGGCTTTTAGCCGTGTTTGGTGACCAGATCTGAACAGCCAGGTACTTCCTCACCTTCCTCTTTCCTATCTCCTTCCCTCCCCACTACCTTCAGCCTCACAACATACCCTAATTGGGGATTCCATAGTCTCACTTGCTCCAGACGAGAGCAGTTGGGACTCTTGTGCGGTATTAATGTAAAAAAAAAAATTAAGTTGTGAAAATAAGGCAGATAGCAGTCCTTAATGGAGTTTTGATTTCTGAAATATTTGGGTTGTTCATAAAAATGTAAGATGAAGTTTGAGGCGGAACCGCAATCTAAAAAGCGCTCCGAAAACGATTAGTGTCAATTGTCAATGTGTTTAAGCAATTGACATTTGCAATTGAAGTGCGATTGGCGGAACCTCAATCTACTCGTCAATATTTTCGCCCCAGTTGCTTTGTGGACGTCTGCAAAAACAGTGCCTACAATCTACAATGTTAAACTTCATAATAATCCCGATATATTGTAATAATTATAAGTCAAATAAAAGCTCGTCCCGCGATAATACATACAACTATACCTATTCCAAAGGGCTCGATAGATAGAACAATAATTGTCAATCGTTCATAGTCAAAATATCCAACGTTCTCTCTTCAACGGAAAGACGTAAATATCGATCGCTTCGATTGACTCTATAAAAACCATTTAGCAAACGCATTAAATACGTATATTAACGTAACCTTGACGATAATTGATATCAATCGTCTCCAGACGCTAAAATGGTTTGGACATTTATAGCGGATGAACAAGAAAGAAGTGCCTGGAGAAAATACGAAGACGAAGTCAGGAATGCTCTAGGAAATAGCACCGTCAATGGAATGAAATACTTGAATCGGTATAAAAAAGAGTAAGTAGGTATTAATATGGATCCCTGTGGAACCCTGCGGAAAAATCGTGGCGATTAGTTGTTTATGGCCGCAAACGATGATTACGAAACTGGACATAAGTTTTCTGGATAAATTTACTTTTCCTATTATAATTTATCCATTTTCTACGTACATAAATAAATTTGATCAAATACAAATTTTTGTCATCTATAATATAAAAATGAATCGCTAAATGTGTTGGTAAGCGCAAATCTCGAGATCAGCTGAACCGATTTCGCTAATTCTTTTTTTAGAATATTCTGTGAAGTACGAAGATGGTTCTTACGGAGAGAAAAATTAAGAAAATTGGGCAGAAAATTGAATAATTTCAGAAAACCCGCACGTTTGACAGTTCGCGTGTTGGAGAATGACATTTTGCAAAACAATAAAATTGTTTAATCAGGATTCTATTTTTGAAAATCAAGTTGTTAAATTTATTTATAGTAGGTACTCCCGTAATAGTTTGAATGGAATCAAGAATTTTAGATATTTTAAATAGGTACCTATGTTAGGTACCTAATTTAATATACCTACATGAAAAATGGAAATTTGAATAAAAATTGTAAAAGGTGGCACGCGGACTGTTTAAAAACTGAATGTAATGGGATTGAATATATGGAACGCGGGAGGAGGGTTGGCGGGACGAGGGAGCGGGAAAGGGAAGAAGGAAGCCGGGGAAGGTGGAAGATGATTGCGGGAGGGGAAGGGGACGTATGAGGGGGGAGGGGAACTCGAAAGGGCGGTTAGCGGGACGGGGGAAGGGGGGGGGGGAGTGGAGTGGGGAGAGGGAAGGTAGAGGTGACGGAGTGGGAACGCGAGAGGGGAAGAGGACGCAGGAGAATAAGGGGAGGCGGAAGGGGAACGGGACGAATGGGAAAGGACACTCAGGGAGAAACAATTTCTTTATTAAATGGCATAGCAACGCATGCCGGGACCAGCTAGTATTAAATAATAATATATTCCTGAAATTTCAGGCACATCATTATCTTGAATAGCTCATAGAATAGTGTTCATTGTGACGTCATTGTACAATAACATATGACGTCAAACTTGTTTGAATTGAATTGGTTGCAACGCCAAGGTGTTATCTTCCGGCATAATATTATTGAAGATAATAATGGTAATTATTTGTGATTTGGATAGCCACGGGTATTAATATTGCTTACTGTTTTATACACTGGATGCTAATTTGCTAACACAATCAATTTTATGAGATTATGAAATGAAATTTGTAATAAAAGCGAAACTCGTCTGTAAACTCTGCGTTGTCAATGTTGTCATGTAGTAAATATTTGTTCAAGTTGGGTTTTTGAACTGACTATCAATTTGGGTGCAAAGACTACACGTGTGTATAAAATACTGCGGATACTTACTTGTTTTAACAAGAGTAGGTATTTGACATTATTTTACACCAACCTGGATGTTAGGTACAGTGTTGTATTATGCTATCTGATATATATGCGGATGATTTTTCGATATAGAAATTCACATTAATTTTAATAATGTCGGCGATTCTGAAAAGCTACGTTTAATTAGATGTGTCACGCATCTGCCGGATCTGCCCTGATGATGGATACTGCAACGCTGTCCGAAATGTTGGCTAAAGAAGGAGGTAGCGCAACACGGCATAACACCCCAAAAATAAATATCTAACGAAAAAACTATTTAATTGAACAAATATTCGGCATTTGTTTTTTGTTTTTAATGGGCTCGTTCTTACTCTGAGAGGCGTGCCATAAGGGCGAACAAGAATCAGGCAATAGTTAAACTCGAATAGTGAATAGAAATTAGCGGGATTTATTTTTGAGGTATTATGACGTGTTGTGCTTCCTCCTTATTCAGCCAACGTTTCCGACAGCGTTACGGTGTTTTTTATCAGGGCGGAGGTTTAGGTGTTAATTAGAAATTCATTTATGAATTGATAAAATATTAAATGTTTATATATTAAGTATAATCGATCGAATTGGAGAGGCCAAAGAGTGAAAACCAACCAACTTGTCTCTCCCGATCAAGATAAGTCACCAAACGTAGAGCTTGCCACTTGGGGTTACATACGGCATTGGTGCTGGTTATCCAATAAATGGTTCCTGGGCAGCCGTACCCGTATCCGTCTCCCAAATACTGTTTATTTGCGATATTTAAAAACCAAACACCTTCGGCTATACTAATAATCGTGTTTTAAATTTTACTATTAAACAACCATTAATGTATGGTAAATGGTTGTTTATCAGTTGAGTAAAATTTAAAACACATTTATTAGTAAGGGGGCTCTGTTTGTCATTCGTTTGAAAATACTTATCATTGAGATGTAACTAACTGAATCTTAAAATGAATTCTTGTGATAATTATCATGTGGGTACCTATGAACTATGCATAATTAATATAACATATAATAATAATTTTAAGACATATAAAAATACGAAATTAATAATACGATTAGAGTAGTTTTGTACTCGATTATAAAAAAAAATATAGTCTTAAGTCACTAGTCATATAGGTCTTAGTTGTAAGTCATTACATTAGTTACCAATCTTAGTAATAAGCCACTTGTAATATACATGTAAAGATTAACAGCCTTACTAAAAAAATCACAGCACGCCCGATAACCCGCATTGCAGCAGCAACATGAATAAAACAAAAATATACTAAAACACGATAACATTACTAATAAGGTTTGTTCTTAAAATGTATTTTATAAGTCTGGCAACAATGTAATTTTTCATAGTGTAAATACTAAATTGTGTGTTTTCCTTGATAACCGCCAGGTGGCGGCATTCGTCGTTCGGGCTGAAAGCGCGAAAAAAAATCACTCCTCGGATGTGTGTGTAATATTATTACTTACTCAAATGTGATCGTAATTTCTAATAATATGACTAATTCACCATTATATTCGTATAATTGATATATTTACCGAGTTTTTATGGTTTTTAATAAATTTTAAGCTATGAACTTTGAATTCCACGAGCAGCCAAACTTCAGACAAACTAATTTTTACTTTAGAGTTAAGGTCCCCTTCGTTGGTTAAAGTCTTCTTATATACTTAATTTGATGAAACAATTAAATTTGTGAACAACCATTACCTCACTCAACGACCTTTTTATTAAATGAAAATATATATATTTGAAGAAGCAACAACCTTTTATTTGAAACAAACATCATTCCAACCCTCACCCGTCTGCTCTCGCATAATAAAATCTCACAATAAATTATCATTGCCTCATGCTTTGACCGTTTTGTTTACGTTCATCTTTTACCTGTTACAAAGTCACCTAACCTAACGTGCATTCCCATTCACCCTCAGTAATTGACTGAGCGGGGCGAAGTCCTGTTTCATTCAATCAAACTAAATATTATTTGGTTTAAAGGTTATTTTAAATATCCTGCTTTGTTAAAGGTAAATAAATCTCAACTACTAGAGTGATGACAAATTACCTAAACAGCTTCCCGGGTAAATTATTTTGCAAAAAATCTTTTAAAAAAGCTATAGGAAGAGCTAAAAAGACGCAAGAAAGCCAAGAAGATGCAAGAATAGAGAATAAGTGCCAAGAAGAGACAAAATGACACAAGATGAGAAGAGAAGATAAAAAAGACAAAAAGATGTAAGAAGAGGCAAGAAGAAGAAAAACAACGTTTAATAAATTTCCCTGACGAAGGAACGTGTGTTCCGAAACCGGTCGGATTTGCTCATTATATAAGTGGTTTTTACAAAGTTGTATTGTTTCATTTTTCTATAATGGATAACCACAAACTAATAGCTACATTAAAAAATATTTAATAAATTTATTTAATTCTGTCGGTCCTAAATTCCGCTTAAATAAATAAATTTATTAAGCGTTGTTTTTCTTCTTCTTGCCTCTTCTTACATCTTTTTGTCTTTTTTATTTTTTATTTTCGATTAAACTCCAATCTCCTTCCCATCCTCCAATTCCTAACAATTCAGTTCTCCGGTCGCACCGGGACAGAAGTGATCCTTACTGGGGTAATACAATCGTATGTATTATTAGCTTTGTTTCTGATCTATCAAAAACGTGTTACTTTTGATTATTATTATTACAGAATTTACATCGTTTGTTGTTTTTATTACATTGCCTGTCATTAACAATAATTAAACTTTTTTTCACGTCATTATTTTCATGTTTCCCGATAAATTTTACCATTACGTCTGTTTCTAATATCTAGAAAACCTGTAATTATTTGGCACAAATTTGTGATGGTTTGTTGCTTTTATCCTTGGCACACAATTGCCGTGACACACTATACACATAATTTCTTGAAATTGAACTTAAACAATTCTAATAACTTAATCCTCAACCGTATTACATATTATTATTATCTAACTTTTGGATTCAGTCCCTAGGGCTGGGAGAGCCAATTGGTTTAAAAAATTCGGCAATAAAAGCCAGAATGATTCAGTTTTGTAAATAATATTATCTTAATTAAAAATACATGTTTATCTCGTCCAATATTATATTATTATTGGTAAACAAATTAACTTTTGTAGATATTTACGATGTTCAAAGAAATGGGCACGTTTTTGTTGTCAACATTTTATTTTGGACTCCGCACCTTGCGATATTTTGTTAATTGTGTAATTTTCAATTTAAATGGGTATATATATGATTATCATTGAAAGATATGAAGGTAATAAAACATTATTATTGGTGAATGATAACTTGACATAAAAAAATAGCTTGCGAAAGTGTTTTTATCCTCAGTAAGTAGTATGTGCTAAAGTAATTAATAATCGGTGATTAAAATGGACAAGTTGAGGATGATGTCGGAGGGTCTATTTTAGGAGAGGAAGGAGTAATCAAGTTGTAGGAGAGAGAAAACACAGAGGCCATCAAATAGTTCCACTGCGGAGATGTTGAACTCCAGAATGAGTCGTAGAAACGATCTGTTCTCATGTATACAAATTAATTTTAGGCGCGCGTTTGGCGTGCTTCCTGACTTTTACCGGTGCCGAAGGGATCAGTGTAACATTTTAACCCCGAATTTGGGTATGCCCTACTCATCCCCGCTCTCTAAGCACTCCCAATGTTAAATCAAAGTAATTTGACTTTAAAATTCATTAAGTAGTTACGTCAGTCTGGGTGTTGAATATGTTTTGTTCAGTTAAGTCGCGTAAGTAAATATTGGTAAATATTAATAAAAAAATATTTATCGGATCCGGGAAGCTTATCTGCGACGTTTATTAACAATTTCCTATGATGCCCCACGGCGACGCTTGTATTTTATGCGCCGCATTTTCATCATTCCGTTATTTTCTGCGTTATTCAAAATAGAGGGGGCTGGAACCGATACTAATAAATTTTGTAACATCTGCTTACCTACCCTGAAGACGGAAAACAAACTTGTGCTCAGGTATTTCCATTGTGAAGGTCGTTGTATTCTCTATTTTGTTAAAATGCGTCGGTTGTCAGAAAACGGAGATGTTTCAAAGAATCTGTCAGCAGGGCTTAAGACACAAACCGATATAATGCTAGTTTCATGGGAAAGTATAGCGAGCGATATGGTGAAATAGATCAAGCTCACATATTTTATGAGAGCATAGCGCTTGTGTGAGACTAGATTAAGTTTATTATGGGCGTGTTCGTGTGTCCAAAATAAGCTCAATTTTCTTTGCTTTTTCTCAAATTGATCAAACATGAAATTGGACAAGACAAATTCTTGAGCATGTATATAATTTCATTGGCCTGTTCAAGGCCAATAGGCCGAGTAGTCAAGAAGTTTTCTTTCAAAAAATATCATTTCTAGGAATTAACTTTTCAGTTATCAACGACATACCGAAACCCAAGCAATATTCAGGACAGATTTCATTAAATTGTGCTAATGTTGAAAGATTGGTTTTGTTTTTCATTCTCCAGATTAAGGTTATCAATCTTATCGTCTATGGATCAAAAACTGTAATAAAATTTAACATTGTTTAAGATTTTTAACCATGTTCAATTTTTTATGTTAAACTAGCATTTTCCCGCGGCTTCGCTCGCATGGTGTAAGGGGGGTTCCCACTCCGCCTCCTCCACCTCCCCCCCTCCCCCCTCCCCCCCTCTCACCGCCCTCCCTCCCCTCTCCCCCCTCCCCTCTCCCCCCTCCCCCCTCCCCCATCTCTCCCTCCCTCCCGCTTTCCATATGTTCAATCCCAGTACATTCAGTTTTTGAACAGCCCGCGTGCCACCTTTTACAATTTTTATTCAAATTTCCATTTTTCATGTAACATAGGTACCTATTTAAAATATCTAAAATTCTTTATTCGATTCAAACTATTAGGGGAGTACCTACTTTAAATAAATTTATCAACTTAAAGATTGTCAAAAATAGAATCCTGATTTAACAATCATTGTTTTGCAAAATTTCATTCTCGAACACGCGAACTGACAAACGTGCGATAGTCGTTAGGTTTTCTGAAATTATCCAATTTTTTTAATTTTTCTCTCCGTAAAAACCATCCTCGTACTTCAAGGAATATTCTAAAAAAAGAATTAGCGAAATCGGTTCAGCTGCTCTCGAGATTTGCGCTTAGCAACACATTTAGCGATTCATTTTTATATATAAGATAAGATAGACCAATTGTTTATTTAAATAATATGAAATGGGTTGGTTAAAAAACTAATTAGCATCTGTCACTTATTCTTTTCTATTTCTCTCATTTCTTTTTTTAATTATTTCTTTTCTATTTCTATTTATGTGTTTAATTTTATTTTTATATTATCTTCTATAATTAAGATATTAAAATTTGATTGATTCACTGCCAACTCGGAACAGGCTCAGCCCAGTGAGGTGGTATGTACAAAAAATGTATTTGTGTCTTTATAATATTATCTTGGTTACCAAATAACATTTTTTTTAAACTAGACCGATCAGTGGCTGAGTTGGCATAGCGTTTTGGTCCCACCCGCATCACTTGTCGCGCGGTGGTAGTAGGAGATTTTCAAATATTGTTTGGTTATTCGTAAACCATGAATTAAAAAAAAATAACAAAATAAAATTTGAAATATAATATGTTTGCTTAAATAAACTATGTGGATTTACGTGCCTTCTCCAGGGGTTAACAACCTTTTCAGAAGTATCGACATTAAATAACCCCCCCCCCCCCGCTCAGCCCTCCTATACATACAAGCATATCTGTTTGATTGTGAAAAAAAAATTAACAAATCTCATTGTATTTTCTATGTGTTATCAGACCCTTACATTTCAACAAATTGATCAATACGTTACTTTAAAATGTTCGGCTTTTACTTTTTTGAACTAGAAAAAGGTTAAATATTTTTTTATAGTTCTTATCATTTTCGTGAAATAGATAACTTGTCAGATTATTAATTTACTTTTTGATAAAAAAAAATTGGGATTATATAGCAAAATATCTCCGTTTCTTTTATCTTCTAATACATCGATTATTATTAATCAATTAAAATTTTATGAAGCACAATATTATTTTTTTATTTAAGGTTATTATGTTGCAACCAAGTTAACTTATTTTAAAAATTTATTAACTAGGCGGCTTAAATTATAAATGTATTTTAGTGTCTTGATCAGCCATTATCAGTAATAAATATAAATTTAGATATTTTATTTAACCGTCGGCCCGAGATATCGCGCGGGGTTGCCTAGGACCCCCAAAAATAAATATGATTAAATTGATGTTATAGCATACATTTTATGTGTTATTTTAACTAATTTTAGGCAGGTGGCTGCGTTGAAATATTAAAAATTAAATATTTATCTTTAATGTTAAAGCTTAAAAATCAACTAGGAACATTTTTTTTATTATTTTGAATCAAACTTTTTTAATAGTATACTTTTTAAAAAATCTAACTAATTTCTATCAAACGTATAAATATTTCAGATTGATGCAGACTTATTATTATTACAAAAAAAAATCAACATAATACAATGAAAAAACATATAAACTTAGTTTCTCATTGTATTTTGTTGATTTTTTTTGCCTCACACCGAAACACAAGTCTCTATCTCACTGCGCACATTTTAATTTGGTAGGCGGGTATGGGTACCGCCGCCCTGGGAACCATTTATTGGATGACCAACACCTCTGCCACAGGTCACCCCAAGTGGTTCGCTACGTTTGGTGACTTAGCAGGGGTGCCCGGGTTCTTGGGGTAATGTTTGTTCAAGTCTTGATGGCGGGTGCGTCGGCCCACCTTCTGCGTGGCGGGCCGGATTGGGAGATGCTGGTTGAGGGAGACCCTTTACAACCGGTTACCGCTGTCCGGGCCGCTCGGTAGTACAGGGGCCCGACCCTCAGGCTCACGACTGAGGGTGGGCTGCCCCATCAACGAGTGTAAAAACCCCGCCGCTGCTGTTGTGCCGGTTCGTGACCGGAGGGGACCCAGCAGTAGCGTTTGGGGCGCATTGGGTGACCTCTCCAGCCGGACTCTCCCTATCCATCGCCTTGCACCGCAGTGGGTGGATTGGATTCATTCGTTCGTCACTCTTGGACACTCTGATCCCCAGCTTCCTACCCACCCCTCATACCTTTTCCTTCCCAAACCTCCCTCCCCCCACACCCCATCATAAAAACATTTAAAATCATGACAAAACAAACAACAAAAATTAACATCATTACAGCGGCGAGTAGTAGGCGACCCCGGCGCAGGCCAAAAATGTTGGTGAATTACACCAACATTCGCGGCCTGCATACCAATTTAAACTCCGTCCACCACCACCTTTTTTCTCAACGCCCCAACCTACTATTCCTGTCTGAAACGCAGATAGCCGAGCCTGTAGACGCCTCCTATCTGGACTGCCCGGGCTTCACCCTCGCAAGCAAGTTCAGACCTAAAGGAGGTGTCTGTCTCTATAGTCGAGCTGACGTCAACTGTGTGCGACTGTTGAATCTGGAAAACTCCAGATTCGACGTAATGTGGGTACGCGTCAATCTTGCCAGTACGGTAAGATTCTACGCGTGTTTATACCGCTCACCGAACCTTAGCGAATCAGACACGTCCGAGCTCTTCAAACATTTAAGCGACACTATTGATGATCTCTTGCCCCGCTACCCTATGGCAGAGTTTGTGGTCCTGGGGGACTTCAATGTTCATAACGAACCTTGGTTGAAGTTCTCAGGATCAACAGACTCGGCTGGACGCCAAGCGGAATCCTTTGCCCTTTGCTACGGATTGGAGCAAATGGTTCAGGAGCCTACAAGGGTTCCTGATGTCCAGACTCACCGTTCCAATCTGTTAGACCTATTTTTAACTACTGTGCCACACGGTTACAGTATTGAAGTCACAGCGCCTTTAGGATCGTCCGACCACTGCCTGGTGACGACATCAATCCCTGTAAACTTCAGACCACCAAACGAGAGGCTGAAGAGAAAAGTGTGGCACTATAGGTCAGCAGATTGGTTCGGTCTGCGGGCACATTTTAATGCTTTCCCGTGGTCAGCTGTCTGTTTTCGGACTTCGGATCCCTCAAGATGTGCCCAGGAAATTGGTGAGGTCATCACATCCGCGATGGATGGCTTCATCCAATCTACTGTTAAGGAAACTGGTGTAGGCTCAAAGCCGTGGTTCAGTCGACAATGCGCTGAAGCAGTGCGACGAAAAAACGCGGCTTACCGAGCCTACAACACATCTAGAACATCCGAAGACAGAACAGCTTACAACAAAATGGCAAAGGAAACCAAGAGAATCATAAATAGGTCAAAATTCGAGCACGACCAGCAGATCAGCAGAAAGCTGACTGCATGCCCGCATGGCAGCAGGCAATTCTGGTCGCTTGCGGGCTCAATAGGTCGCAATTTCTGCAAATCCAGTCTGCCACCTCTTACCAGACCTGACGGCTCACTAGCAAACACCGCCACCGAAAAGGCTAACTTACTAGGTAAAATGTTTGCGGATAACTCAACCCTCGATGACCAAGGTGCTGTCCCGACGTCGGTTCCTCACTGCGGTTTTCGTATGAAAAAGCTGAGGATCCGGCATCGGGAAGTACTCCATGTTTTACGAGGGCTTGATGTTAATAAAGCTAGTGGGCCTGACGGAATACCTGCCCTGGTACTGCAAAGGTGCGCTGCAGAAATAGCTCCAATTTTGACGAAGCTTTTTAAACTGTCCCTGAAGACTGGCTCTGTGCCCTCTGGTTGGAAAAAAGCGGTTATCCATCCTATTCCAAAGAAGGGTGACCGCTCCAACCCGGCCAACTACCGCCCCATAGCGATCACATCAGTTCTGTCTAAGGTGATGGAACGTGTGATCAACGACAAACTGCTCACATACCTCGAGAAGAACAAAATTATTAACGACCGTCAATACGGATTCCGGCGGAACCGCTCGTGCGGTGATCTTCTCGCGTATGTGACGCATGTTTGGGGGCGATGCCTGGAACGTTTCGGTGAGACCCAAACGGTTGCACTGGACATATCCAAGGCCTTTGACCGGGTTTGGCACCGAGGACTTGTCAACAAACTGCATTCTTACGGACTTCCCGCATCCTTGTGTACGTGGATTGCCGACTTCTTGAGGGAGAGGTCGATTCAGACGGTAGTCGATGGTTTCACCTCTTCCTCTCACTCGATAAATGCCGGCGTCCCGCAGGGATCGGTTCTGTCTCCAACTCTGTTTTTGTTGCACATCAACGACCTTTTGTCATGTGCACCAATTCACTGTTACGCGGATGACAGTACAGTTCATGATAGCTTTTTGTTTGACAAGCCCCCAAAGGGCTCACAAACTCCAACAGCTCGTAAGGCTTTGAAGCAAAGAATGGACGGTTACCTCGAGAGTGTTTTCTCTTGGGGTAAAAATAATCTCGTTGAATTTAATGTTTCAAAGACCCAATCTTGTCTGATTACGTCTAAAAGGGATCGCAATGAAAATCTAGTCTCTTTCAACGGAAGCAATCTTCCGAACAGGCCCTCCATTGATATGCTTGGTGTAACCCTAAGTGACCAGCTCAGGTATGGGGGCTCCATCGAAGCCAGAGTAAAGTTAGCCTCCCAAAAACTGGGCGTACTGTACAGGGCCCGCAGATACTTTAAAAGTACACAACTGCTAACCCTGTACAAATCGCAAGTGCGCCCCACGGTTGAATTTGGCAGCCACCTCTGGTCTGGAGCTCCAAAATACCTGAAAAATACCCTCGACTCTGTGCAGAAACGGGCGGTCCGTTTGATAGATTCTCCCATCTTAACAGACGGATTGCAATCTTTAGAGCACAGGCGTCGGGTGGGAATGCTATCTTTGTTCTACCGGTATTACAATGGAAGATGCTCCGAGGAACTAGCATCATTGATCCCTTCGGCACCGGTGCATAGTCGGGAAACACGCCAAACGCGTGCCCAACATTTGTACACAGTTGACATTTGTCACATGAGAACGGGTCGTTTCTTCGACTCGTTCTTGTGTTCAACAGCTCGGCTGTGGAATGATTTGCCGGCCTCTGTGTTTCCTCCTTCCTACAACATGGGTCTCTTCAAGACCAATGTTCATTCCTTCCTCTCCTCAAAAAGACCCTCCACACAGCATCCCAGATGACATAGGCCCTGATGGAAATTATTTTCCTCAGGGCCTCCTGTGTGGAGTTAATGTAAAAAAAAAAAAAAAAAAACATGCGCAGACTGAATGTTGGCGGCGTTAGCGTCAAGTATAGTCCCTTTCAGGAAGCTACCTAAAGTAATGAATCAGTGGGACCATTTAAAGTGTAAATAATTTGCATTTACGTAAAACCTAGGCTTTTAAAGACCCCATGCGACAGGTTGAGGGTTAATATAATCTACAAGGCAAAAAATCTTATTTTTTCTTCGCGGATATTACAAATGGTGAGCTCTTCCACAAACAAATAAAAATTAACAGCTTTAAAAAGTGTTGAAAAGTAGGTAAGATCTGGTTAGTTAAATATGAAATAAATTACTTTATAACTATGATATCTGACCCGTTAGGATTGGTTGTTATTTTGTTTAAATATGCACAAATATATTCCTTGAAATAGAACATCCTAAAATAATATGTTTTCAAAATTTGAATCCGCCCCTATTCTAAATAATGCTTACCATAAATAAAGCAATGTGTCTCGGGGAACCCCAATTATTCACAAATAATTATTATTGTAGATCTTTCTCGCCCCAACATCAATTTTCGGCGATGGACTAATAAACATGAAGGCGGCGTCCATATTTCCCTTCTGTTCTCCCGATCCGATCCGGAATGACCCTTTTCCCACCACCTCCCTTCCGCCCTGCCTACTGTTCCTAATACAGGGTTTAGGGTTCTTGGTACATACACTCTCTTGCCCAACATAGCCATTACCGTGTTTATGTATTTACATAAGAAAATATCCTAAGGATCGACTATAATATCTTTGATGTATTTATTCATAATAATATTTCTTCTTTTTCTTGGATACAATAATTTAATGCCTTTATACAACAGCGAATTAAGCAGTAGGAAAAAGAGCTAAATAAATGATAATAAAAAAATACCCCTTTCGTTAAGAGTAGCTAAGCTGCTGGATTTATCCAATGTTGGTTGGGATTACAGCCACATTAAGTATCCAAATGACCAAATTCAAAAGTGGTTAAAAGAAAACTTCCTTAAATTAAATGTGAGTAAAACTAAATATCTAACTTTCGCAAAAACAAAAGAGGACGACCAATGAATTAGCATACCCTTAGAATGTCAAAACAATTTTCCACAATGTTCCTACTCGCATATAACCCACACCAAAGAACCTCAAAAAGCTAACAAAACTCATCTACTTCTTCAAAAAATTACGAAAAATCTTGTCAAGAGATCTAAAGAGAGTATATTATGCTTTATGCCCCATACACTCTCCCTTGGAATACGGAGTAAGAAAACAGGGCTCAGCAGGATCAAATCATGTGAAATAAATTAAGGTAACTCTGAATTGCGACCACCATAAAGGTCCCCATAAGGACGTCAACAAGAGAAAATTTTAAGTAGTTTGATGTTCCAAGAATACAAAAAAATCTATGCCAAAAACATTCTGGGTTCATCACCTTAAAACAGAGGCAAAAACCCCACAGAATCATAAAACCAGAACCAAACAAACGGATTTACTAAATATACCTAAGCGTAATGCTATCTTTGTATTTTTAGTAATAAAGTTATATAACAAACTCCCACACAGTATCAACCGAATTAAAATAAAAAATAACTACGTTAAAGACATCGAATCTTGGCTGAAGGAACTATTTGAAATAGAACTTACTAGTATATTAAAAAATACATCATAGAAGCTTTTGAAAAAACCTTATCCCAACCATGAAGTTGTACGATAGATAGAAGTCGCTAAAAAATATCCAAAATAAAGGACTATCTGAAGGGGACTTCCCCCTCAGTACAGGATCTCCGAGTAAGTAGGACCACGAAAATAATCTTCATATATTTTGTATTTATATTTAACACGTATCTACTGTAAATTTAAAAATTAATGTAGGTATAGTAGCTAAATTTAAAAAAATAAATAAATACATGGCATCAAGTAAATCAGAAACTTGAGTCGGGCGATGTCAAAAGTCAGAATCTTTAAATCTGCTAATAAGCTACATGTCAGAATGTTCACAGTGTGTTAAAATTGAACTGTAAAAGTAAGCCTCTCCCAATCAATTACGGTGTACCGCAAGGAAGTGTTTGAATACCTTTCTGACCAACACACCTACACTACAAGGTCAAAATCCTCAAAACTACTGAACATCCCGCAAGTAAATACATCTTTTGGCCAGAGAAACCATAATTTCCATGCTACAAAATTATATAATGCCCTTCCAATTGAAATTAAGAACACCATGGAGATACAAATGTTTAAAAAAGACATCAAATTATGGTTAAGTAAACAGGAAGATGAGGAGATCATTAAAATTATGAAGTAACCCCAATACAACCTGCAGACAAAAAACATGAATACTTATATTTTATTTATTGTTTATTTTGTGAAAATCAAGAAACTAGAAGATGAGGAAATAAAAATCGACACCCATTCAGCAACATACAGTCCACCTCGGAACAGGAACACCTAGTTAGGAGGACTGTAAACAAACCACTTTACTTTGTATTTTTCTTATTTTGTAATTTTACTTTATCTTATATTGTCATAAAAAAAAAGAATAATAGAAGAGTATGTATGAAACAATGTATGAATGTGAGTGAGGCAAAGAGTGTGTGCCAAGACTGAGTTGTTTGGCGGTCTGTCCTCTCTGCCTACCCCTTCGGGGAAACGGCATGACGGTTAGTTAGTTAGTTAGTTAAATTATTATAAGCAATAATTATCAGCCTGAAACACTCATCCACATTGAAAAATCTTCCGAGAAAAAATACATGACGCCAACGGGACGTTTTTTTTTTCTCGGAAGATTTTTCAATGTGGAAGAGTGTTTCAGGCTGATAATTATTGCTTATAATAATTGTTACCCGTTGTGCTATGCATAAAAATCTTGTCTTAAACGTTAGTTTAACAATTAAAAATAATAATTAGTTAGTTAAAGATAAATTGAAGATGTCCACTGACTTAGTATAATTGTTTCCCTCCATTATTACAATTTTTTTATTCAAATTTTTATTTTTTACATATATTCATTTTTCTATACAGGGTGTCCGGGGGTAAAGTGCATTAACTTCGGGAGGTGATTCTACATGATAGTACAAGTAAAAAAGATTAATAACTTTTTTCTAAATTCCAACTTTTAGGAGTAGTTTTGAGGTAAAAAGATAAAATAAGTCCGGCGTGTGCGGTCAGATTTATTATTTATTTTTTTTATTTTATTTTATTTATTTAAACGCCCATAGGGTTTTTTCATAGAATGCAGTACATATTTTTTGCAATATATGTTAAAAGTAAAATTTAGGTTACATAAAATATAAGCGTTAACAAAATACAGGTAACATAAAATATAAGAAACTAAATATAGTCCATAAAATATATGAGTTGAGATAAAGTAGGTAAGGTTAAAATAGTTGTTCACATTAGTTTATGGGATAGGTAGAAATAAATAGTTGGCACATATGGCGTTTGAAGTTTGTTAAGTTCAAATTATTGTCAAATACATCCATATTGTTTAAGTATTTGTTACCAAGACTATGTAAACGTTGTATTGGAGAATGTAAATCATAGTTCGAATGAGATGTACGTATATAAAATGTCAATGTTTGTCTAGTTGTTCGTGTAGGTATATGTAGATTTATTAATTGCAGGAGTTCACAACTGTTGAATTTAGAGTTTAATAATTTTAATATTATTTTCCGCTATTACGATACGGGCCAATCACAATCGAGTCGGGCGCTCGGCAGGCTCTCAGCAAGTAAGATCGTACCTCACACTAAGGATTTTTCGTAGGTACTTCTTTTTGTATGGGAAAAAAAAGTTGGAATTTCGGAAAAAGTTGTAAATCTTTTTTACTCCCACCATCATGTAGAATCACCTCCCGAAGTTAATGCACTTTACCCCCGGACACCTTGTATTATAAGTACAATCAATCAAATTTGGTACCTAACATGGGCATCTATTTAAAATATCTATAATTTAAAAAATCCATAGAGAATTTTCATCAAACTGCCAAACGTGCGAAGTTAAAATAGTCGTTAAATTTTCTGAAATTATCCAATTTTCTTAATTTTTCTTTCCGTTAGAACCTTCTACAGAGTATTGGAAAACTTAAAAAATATATGAATGAAATAGAGTCGGTCTGACATTATGGCGATACCAAGGAAAACAGGGATTCATTTTTATATATATATAGAAGAAGATAAATTCTCCTCCAATTCAAAGAATGCAGCATACATTTTTAAGGCACTTAGGGTAATTATTAATTCTAAATGTCAATTTTACTGATAAAAAAAATTAAAGCGATTTAATGCAATTGCATCTACCTGAATTGTCACAGTGAAGAAAAAAATGCCATATTTTTTTATTATTTAAAATCATTAACGAACATTAGCCCTTACCTGGTGAATAGGTTTAATTATCGCGTGCCCATTAAATATAACACTAGACTCCGTGCTTCATTATTTACTTTAGTTGATTTTCATACTAATTTTATGTACAAATTCTTGTTCACACAGATACATCGTGTAAGCAATTAAACTTGCTATATTTAAATATTTAATTTGAACACCATTACTTCCTTTAAAAAGCATATATACATGCAGATATCATAATATTGACGTCGACCAGCATCATATTCAGAGATCTAGATCCCAAAAAAGGTGCAGGCCCAGATAAAATTCCCCCTCTCTTCATAAGCAAATGTGCGCGCAGCCTGTCTAAACTACTTTCCATAATTTTTAGTTGCTCCCTTAAAGAGGGAATAGTGCCAACACCTGGAAAACAGCCTTTATAATAATAATAATAATATTTATTTCACATAAAATTATACAATAAAACATATATGGAAACTTTGACTAGCCAACTAGGAATGGATCCTGTTTTAGGCCAGTCAAATTGACAAATTTAGTTCATATCATAATTTCATATTACATTGATTAATTATATAAACATATTGTTTATTGAATGAAACAAGTGTTACGATTGAATTCCTCGTAGAAGCTTTAGTTAATAACTACAATTTTGAACTCATAAAAAAAAATTTATAACTCCTATCTTCAAAAATGGCCAAAAATCTAACGTCGAAAATTATAGATCACTGTCAAAGCTCGTTAGCTAGAGTTTACTAGCAGACATTGAATTCGCCGGCTAGTAGCTTGTAAACTATGTAATCGTGGCTTAACATTGTATGTGAATTCATTTTAAACGATATATACACACGAAACAAATTTTGTATAAGATTTTACACCACAGGTCCGGTTGTTTCTTCTTTAATGAACCGTTTTATTCAGCTTCCTTGAGTGAAATATCGGAAAAAACGGCGTTGCACAAATTTGCCAAATTTTATCACAAAAACTTATTTTAGCGTTCTTAAATCTCAAGGCTTCATAAATGCTTTATTTTTGTATCATACGCTGGCCAGAATTCGAGCATACCAACCACTCACTCACACTCAAGAACCATTTTTTTCCTAATGTTTTTCCAACACAAAAAACGCAACAAAAATAAAGCCACCACGAAATTCAGTTCCTTGTAGTTTGTTTTTTGTTCGGGCCGCAGAAAACCCGGCCATGGGTTTATTTTCTATCCTTTGGTGTTGAATGGGTCTATTGAACTCGAGTTGTTTGTATGTTACAATGATAAATGAATTATGGAGCACAGAAGCCGAGAAAGTCGAGAGTATGAGCCCCCGGTTCATCCATTTGAACATGTCCCATAACTCCCGGCCACAAAGGTAATAGCGGCGTGATGGCATTAAGGGTGTTATTGGGTTGTATTTAGAAAAGCTGTCTCGGCAAGCCCCTTTGGCCTTTGCGGATTTAAAAGGACGCCGTCTTTGGGAGGGGGAAGGGGAAGAAATGGAGATGTTGTTTATTTTATTGCGCACTCAGTGCTTATTTATGCCGGTGTCTATTTTTTCTGCGAATGAAAGGAGGTAAATGTGAACCCGAAAAATGTTTCCGCGAGAATGTATTATGTGATCTGGATATAAAAAAAAAAAACATATTTCTTCGTCCCTATTGCCACATGAATTCCTTGTTTATGATATGAACAACAAGTCGCTGGCAAAAACCAATGTGTTTGCAATACTTTTTATAAGAATTTCTATGGATAATTTTAGGAGATAGTTTTCTACCCGGCTAATCCCATTATTTGGATCGTTACAAATATTAATTTCTTGTTTACTTCATGAAAGAAAAATGCCGAAGCAAATCATGTCATCAAGGTCTCAACGGGTGGATTTCAACACTTTTAATGCAACAATTCAAAAATATGTATGTAATAAAGATTGTACCGTCTTTCTAAACGGTTGACTTTATATAATATGTGTGAATTAGTGGAAACGACGCTGTAAGCTGAATTAGTTGAAATTTTTCAATTGTCACGATGCCAGAGCTCACATTTCGAGGAAGTGTTAATGGTTCACGTGGATTTCGATTATGTTAGTTAAATGAGGACCGAGTATGAATGTACACATTATGCTCCAACAATACATCCCTTCTACTATTATCTTCCGGATGCCGGTTGAACAAGAACTTGTAGTTATTTAAGTGTTTACCATGTTATTGTCGGTAGGGTGCGGTGACTTCAAATTTTGCTCCCTTCCATTTTTAAATTGCGCGAAATGACCATTGGTTCCCACCTTCCCTCAGGCTTTTATTATATTATTTTACAGTTAAACGGATATTTCTAAACTCCTTAGCTCCTCATGGAAATGAGAATGAAATGTTTGAGACATGCCATATGTATGAACATGTACTACGTTTGGTGACTTAACAGAGGTGCCCCTATTCTTAAGGTGAGCTTTGTCCAGGTCTTTGCATTTAGTATGATAGACGATCTATCAAACTAATTGCTGGTTTATGCACAGCGTTAAGAATATTTTAATGTTTAGGAATATCTATAATAGAGGCTCCAGAAGGATTACTCTGTACCTTTTAAGTAGCGTCACGGGATGATTAAGACAAAAAGACAAAATCCGTCGGTTTTATCGACTGTCAAATTTCAACAAAAGAAAATTAATGTATATATACAGAGTAGAACTGGTGTCACCGCAACCTGACTACCGGCAGTCCCCGAGAGAAGAGACAAGAAAAGCTACGAAGAGACGAGAAGATCAAAGAAGAGGCAAGAAGAGACGAGAAGATCCAAAAAGAAGCAGGAAGAGCCAAGGAAAGACAAGAAGAAACGAGAAGATCCAAGAAGAGGCAAGAAAAGACGAGAAGATCCAAGAAGAAGCAGAAAGAGCCAAGGAGAGACAAGAAGAGTTGAGAAGAGACAAGAAGATACAAGAAAATCCGAGAAGAGGCAAGAAGAAGGAAGGCGTAAAAAACGGGTAAAGCCATGTATACCGGTCGATTAAACTCCAACCTTCTTCCTATCCTCAGAGCACGTGTTCCAGTCCTAACAAATCAGTGCCCCCTGGTGTACCGGTCTCACCGGGACAGGAGTACTCCTGGCTGGGGTGGTACAATCGTATCGTATCGTATAGTACCGATTTTCTATGACTTTCAATGGCTTGTATATGCCTATCGTGTGTTGGTGTCAGATGGTGTGGATTATTACTGCTTCCTCCCTGGCAAAGGTATTTTAAACGAAAACTTCCCTGTCGCAATTAGCGCAATGTTTTATTTGTTTCTTATTTACTTTATTATTATCATTGTGACCTTGAGTGTTGAACTTCACACCATATTGCATAAATTGAGTTGTTATTCTTCCATTTTATTGGCCTACTCGCTTAGCAATAGCATAAGTTATCGGGGAAATGTTATGCACTCCGGACAAAACAATGCACTCAAAGTCAGCGGTAACAAGTAACATCCGCATTTCTCATATTGTTATTCATATTCCGGGTACGAAAACACTTCAAGTGAACGAGGGTCCCCAAGTGCCTTGATAAATAACTGGCTCTTGAGTATGATCGTAAATAGAATGATTCCATTGTAAAATTGCCTACGCAAAAGACTAGTATTTTACATTAAATATTTTATCTGATCAAATAATGCTTATGACGATCGCAGCTTGTTTGAATATGATTGCTAGTTTGCAAAGTGCATACACTGGATAGTAAATGCATTATACTACTAGATATAGTGTTATCGTATTAACAAGTCCGTGCATGACTATTTATATTATTCTCGTGAGATTAACATCATGTTGTCTGTGGTCAGGTATGGCGGCAAATCTATGTCCCTAAGTGCGTCGAGAATATGCCGAATCATAACGTTATTGGAATAGTCATAGAAATGTGTATTTGCATTGGTTTTTGAGGTAAAATTTCTTTACGCACGCTTGACTTGGGCAGTAAGCTGGTGAATGCGTGACGAGAGCGTTACGAAAAGCGAGGCGAACGGTAGTTGAGAGGAAGATATATGTTAGTGAAGATAGAAAGAGAGAGAGAGTTATGTTTCGAATATTACTGTAGTGGCAAGAGAGAGAGGTGCGAGCACACATTTTTTCTCTCTTTCTCTCATAGCCAGTATCGTATATCTAAGACACAGTGCATGCCTATTGTCTTTATCACGCTGTAGGAGTAAGAGAGAGCAGTGCGTGCGCACATTTTCTTTCTCTCTTCGTATCATATAGATGGAACTAAAGAAGTTTTATTTCAGTCGTTTGGTCTAAAGCACTCTCGTTTTTTTTATCGCTACCCCGTATGACGACCTCCGTAGTCCAGTGGGTAAGACTCTTGACTCACAATCCGGAGGTCGCGGGTTCGAACCCGGCATGCGCAGATTAATTTGTGTTATTTCACAATTAATTCATTTAAAATAATATATAGTATATTTGCGGCATGTTCCAGAGTGGAAGATACTATCAGTATCGCCCTGGTGTAAGACCACCATTCAGAATTGAAACGTTGCTTGAAAATGGCTTTAGCCGTGTTTAGTGACCAGATCTGAATAGCCAGGTACTTCCCAACCTTCCTCTTCCTCACCTCTTTCCCCTCCCCACTACCTTCAGCCTCACAACATACCCCAATTGGGGATGCCATAGTCTCACTGGCTCCAGACGGGAGCAGTTGAGATTCTTGTGCGGTATTCACTGTAAAAAAAAAAAAAAAACAAAAAAAATCGTCGTTTGCTGTTTGATCAAATTTACTTATGAAAATAATTGTTCGCAAAAATACATTGACCTAACACTTGCATACTACTTACTAACAACGTATGCAGGGACATTGGTGGTCTAAATTCGTTCTAAACTAATTGTAGCTTCGTTCTCTCAAAATTCGTTCTAAACTAATTGTAGCTTCATTCTCTCAAAATTCGTTCTAAACTAATTGTAGCTTCGTTCTCTAAAAAAAGTTCTAAGCTAATTGTAGCTTCGTTCTCTCAAAATTCGTTCTAAACTAATTGTAGCTTCGTTCTCTCAAAAAACATTGAGTCCTTGCAAAAAACCATCTGTTACTTATACAAGGCGGGTAAGTAGCGGATACCTCCAATGACCTAACCATTAGTAGTAAAATTGGTGTTCAGTGACTAGGGGGACTGACTATAATAGTAGTCAAAACGTAGACTCTGCTACGAAGATTTAAATTCAAATTTTGTATATTAGTTAATAATACTATCAAGAAATGTGCGCATGGCAATTAATTAACCTATTATAAATTACTCGGGAGTTCACGGGTACACCTTATTACGACTATATAAAGACCCGTCAGCTCCTGAAATATAATGACATTAATCCCAGCTCCCCAGCCAACAACCCCTTCGCGAAATGACGTGCCGGTATGTTTATAACATTATTTTATTAACCCCTCATATTTTGACGACGGGAAACACTTCCCTAGATTAAATTCACACCATTCTGAGGAATGCTTTCTTGCATCGCATTATCATTGTCCCAACACCATAACACGTGGACAATGGAGGAACAGTTTCATCACGTAGTTAATTTAGTAATGTTTTATTGCGACCATAACCTTAGCACAGGATGTCTAGTACGGGGCCTATCTATTACGTATCTTATCATTCGATTTTGCATTAAATGCCTACATTTATGTGATAATAATCGGATAAACCAGAACACTGACGAAACAGAACATAATATCATGATGAATTAGGTTACGTTGTGTTTGTTGTTTGTTATATTTCTTCTTTTCTTCGATGTTCTTTTTTATCACTGTTCTGTTTTGTCATGGAATTCATTTACATACATACTATGCAAGGGGACTTAGATGAAGACTTTAAAATTGTCAAAGATGACACGATAGTGATTTTGTCAACATTGTCGTTGGTTGGTCGTGTTCGCACGCCGGCAATCGACAATAACGGTTGACTTGGCGTTCAATCTGCTACGTAAATAAATAGCGAGGTCTTCTGCTCTCTTGATCTTGATATGGTTGGGAGGGGTAAATTAATAACGTAAGCTTTTTGAAGTGAAACTTTTATAGCCCCGCTATGATTTGGATTTCGGGTGAAACGGAAATGACGATTACTGCCCCTGCGACGCATCAACTGCGCTCATTGACCGCAATGATTATGATGTCACTAATGAAATTACGCTGGTCTGCGCTCATTTGTCGCTTTGATTATGACCTTACTTTTCAAGTATTGGTTAAGATTGTTTTGGTAAAGTTTCGCTTCTAAATACAACTACTACTGGCTAATGGAGGAAATGTGTCGGTGTTACTATTATGGTGCGATTTGCTGACACACATTGTCAAAATTATCGGTATATTAATGTATATTTTACAAATACAAATTAAATGTAAATAAATAAGTAATCAAACATAAATAATTTTAAAAAATACGCCGGGCTAGCGATATTTATCTACATAACTTCAACAGTTTGGTTTATCACGTCGATCATGCGTATTTATCGATATCCATCTGTTATATTAATTTTGTTATTGGATAATAATATATTGTACCATCTTACACCTAAATACAAATAGTGGTGCTGAGCCGTGGTCGTTCTAAGCATAGGGATGGCTATTAAGCCATTAGTTTTAAATCTATTGCTTATGCTATCTGAGGGGTGAACTTTTTGAATAAAATATTCTTTATAAATTTGGAAAAGGAAAAAAATAATACAGACATCAGACATCTTGTAAGACAATAAATTATTGTTCAAAAATAGTTCCCAGGCCCCTAATGCATATCTAGTGCTTAACGATCTCTTATTGACAAGTGTTTAAATACATATGAGTAGGCTCTACACTCTACACTTTACATATCGTTGTTTTTTGCCGTATAATACAGTTAAGATGATCCACAATGCAAAGTAATACAAAATCATTAAAATAGCAAAATAATTTTTGGATTTGAAAATTTGATCGCTTAGAAATATTATAGATACTTAAATTAAATGCTGCAAGTAGAACACATTTTGGCATTTGAAAATATCGAGTAATTTTTTGATACGTCTTTTAATAAGGCTAGAAAAAAATAAAGTGTCCGGCCTATAAAAAAATGCTTTGAAATGCGAAATCTCCTATTTAAAAACCCTTTTTCGGATATGTTTTTATTGTATAAGGTAGCAAATTAACTTTCTTACAAAATAATCGGAAAATATTTTAATATTTCTTTCTGAACTTCACAAAAAAAATAAAACATGAACTTTGGCGATGTTCTTTTTCGGGAAATTAAAAAAAGGCGTTACCCAACTGCGAAATTCACCCTTCTGCGATCCGCAGAAGGAACGAAAGCGCGTCGTATTGTTGCACTCAGTACCCCCCCGCCGCGCCGCGCCGCCCGGATTTTGGGCCTAATAGACGTGCTTTGCTCTTCGCGTCGCTTCGTTCTGTATAAATGTACTTTCGAAATAACAAAATCCGTTGTTGGCTATTGATTGTGGTTTTTATTGGTCAACGCTAAAGTCACTTGCTCTCGCCCATTTTCGAATGGGTCCGAAACTAGGGGATCGTCTTAAACGTAACGTATTATTGTCCTCATCCGATATATCATTATTTGCAACGCGAAAAATGTTTGTTTTCGTTGTAGGCTTTATGTATCCGCGTGACATTCCACTCATAGCACTGCTGAAAGAAATACACGGGACGTGTTACGTGTTATTTATATTGTGCAGGGTAGGAATAATTGAGGTTTGTGCAGGGTAGAATAATAATAACAAAGATAAATGTCTACAAATTTTAAAACTTTTTAAAGGACAGTTTTAAATTTTTAAATTAATAATCACTAATATTTTTTGACGATCTTTAAACGCATATATACCTTGATACGTAAAAAAAAACGAATTTCAACAAACACAAACTTTCACTAATACACCAAGCGTACAAAAAAATACAAAAACTCCGACGGTAAATACAAGCTTTGGAAAACGACACCACAAATACCATGCAATAAAAGCATTCCTTTCACTTGATTAAAAAAATGAGGAAAACAAAATAAAATTCAGATACAAGATTAAAAGAAGAGAGTAAAGAACAAACAAGGCAATATTATAAATTTTTTATAAATATAAAAGAATAAAACATTTACACAATACCATTATAAAACAAACGTCATTATACACAATCGTACCTCATAATGTACACCGATTTTTCTTCATACCCGGCAGGATACCAGCCACCCAGTTAAGGCCAACATTATAAAATTTTGTTTTAATGTGTAAATTATTTTACCAACATAAAAATAAAATAAATAGACTTTGGTCTTGGAAATTGAAACTTTGAAATATGTGAAAAATTATATTTCCAAATTATGGTTTTATGTTAAGATTTATTTAACCAAATTAATGTTTTATGTTAAGATCGTTGCAAAACTCTCTATAAACTAATTTCTTAAGTGCAAATGTGTATTCCCCGCTTTTAAGGGTAAACTTAAAATTATTCATAAACTGCTCGTTAATACTCGTAGATGGCGCTAATTTAATTATTTTAGTATAACTCTTTTTGAATGTTATACTTTAAAGTATTATAATTAATTGTTTGTTTGTGCCTGTGCTTAGGTATGTGAATATGAGTAAATAGTTTTATCCTTATAAAATGCCGTATTTGTATGCCTTAATTATTTTAGGTTTTAAAACTTTTTGCACGTTTTGCTTTAAAATATTGAGGTGAATTAATTGTTCGCGCTGTACATATCTAATATGAATATAAATAAATAGTTGATAAATAATGAATACAAACCCATACAATACAATATTGGATTGAGTCACCGATACAAAATTGAATTTTTCAGCCTCTCTTGAAAGATTTGGGTTTGTTTATGGACAAAACTTTTTATTTATATTCATATTAAATATGTACGGGCGCAAACAATTAATTCACTTCAATATTTTAAAGCAAAACGTGCAAAAAGTATTTAAAACCTAAAATAATTTAATTGGCGCAATCTGTGAATGCGTAGATTATAACGTACGTGACGTTTAACCTTAAAAGAATTGAGTTTTTGTAATTGAATTAGCGCCATCTATGAAAGTACAGTTTATTAATTATTTTAAGTTTACCCTTAAATGGATATTTCAAAGATCCACTGCTTCTTCTGGAAATGATGTTTTGAGCTGAAATCATTTCATCGTTCAATCGTTTTGGCTAATTCGTGGAACAATGGTATCAACTTTGGAGTTTTCTGCATTATCGTCATTTTTATAATCTACAAGCAACACTCATATCGCCCCTTGTTTGTTTCTTGGAGAAAACATCCGGAGCGGGGCGGCAGGAGGCACGCGACAGGCGGCTGACGGCGGCCGACTTATTTAATTATAACGATACACTAAATTAATGAAAGTGCTTATGTAAATTAATCTTTTTCAGTAAACATGTTTTTTCTTCTTTTAAGTATCTTGCACCATGCCAGTTTCTCATCTGGTCAACTTGCTCGTGTTTAATTAAGCCTCGATGACACACGGCGAGTTACAAGCTACTATCTAACAGCGGGTAAATCGGCGAGTGAGATTGTCATGATGACACACAAAACTGTCCACTCGCTCAGAAGCGTAGGAAACTGAGGCCGCTGCTAGCGCCAGTAACAAGAATAACGACGACTGCGTGAACTAATTCTTCAATGTTTGACAGTCGAAATCAGCTGTTTATCGGAAGCCATGTTGGAAACATAAATAAACCAATAACGAGCAAGCGGAGCAAGCGTGTAGGCGAGTAAAGTTGACGACCTTTCAACTTTTTTTCGTAGATTGTCAACAATCTGCTAGTTGCTGCTAGTTAGCAAGTGACACGATGACACTGGGCGAGTTTACTAATAGTTAGTGAATTTCCCAGATAGGTAGCTTGTAAACTAGCCCTGTGTCATCGACGCTTTAGGACGGGTTGATTAAAAAATTTGAACATTTCATTAAATCTTTTAAGTTAATTTATACTTTATGTGTAAATTCTATTCAAGTTTTGTTATTATATCATTATAGGGCAGTGCTACATAAAACTAAAATAATCACAGAACTTGGATAAGTTTTAAGATTTTCACGGCCAAAAGCATTTTCGTTATTTGTTTTTGGGGTGTTATGCCGTGTTGCGCTACCTCCTTCTTTAGCCAACGTTTCGGACATCGTTGCAGTGTCCATCATCAGGGCAGATCCGGCAGATCACACATCTACCGGATCTGCCGGATCTGCCCTGATGATGGACACTGCAACGATGTCCGAAACGTTGGCTAAAGAAGGAGGTAGCGCAACACGGCATAACACCCCAAAAACAAATAACGAAAATCACAGAACTTGTATAGAATTTTCGCAGAATGTGAAAAATAATTTTAAAATTAGATGAATTGTTCAAATGTTTTTAAATAACAAGCCCTTAAACTTAAAAAAATTGGTTCCTTGAAATAACGATGGTGTGCAACTTAATTCCGACTGTATACAAAAAATATTTCTCTTTCCATCATTATGATGGTTTATTTCCACTTACGGTCATTCCTACTTTTTACCTTCCTTCCTAGCTTTACTTTTCCTACCCCGTCATTAACTATTGTTTTTTTTTAAAGCAACTGTTTTCTTACGCATTATTTCTTTAAGATGATTTTTTTAAAACATACGCGCAATATTGAATATTTTAAAGAAATCACGATTTTGGCGAGACATTGCATAAAAGCCCAACTTAAACGTTATTTATTTTTAAGTACCTATTTGTAATATATTTTTGATACACTGATTCAGAAACGGGGATTTATTATAATAATAAAAAATAACTGTATTTATCAATTGATTTTTACAATTTTATACATTTTGTTTACAAAACTCACTCTGCTCAGCTCATTCGTGATTTCTCCCGGAATACAGCTATTCTAGGAATATTCTAGTGCCTCTAATATAATGCACATAATATATTATACCTACCAATAAAATCAAATCTCTAGTATAATACACAAAATATAATTAAAATCAAAACGTATAAATGAAAATTCAAATTAAAGCAAATAATATTAAAATTCAAATATTAAAGTTCAAAATAAATAATATAATCACAAACACAGGTAGGTATTTCTTTAATTGTAAATTCTGTCAATTAAGATGTTGTGCGGTTGACTGTGCAGTCAGCAAACATTCGCCGAGGAGCTTCTTGAAACACTGCAACGATGTCTATATTCAATTTTTCATTTCACGTTATTCGACTATTCATTTCACGTGACCATTTCACGTTTATGAAACACACTACAGACGGGTAAGTAAAGTAGTGAGTGCGGAGAGCCTAGAGCCGAGAGCAGAGGTCATCACCGGCAAAAGGCTGTGCGAGGTCGCGGGACACGGCGCATTAGGGTCATCATCGATCACCGCCCAAAGTTCCCCGTGTCACCTCGGTCTGACAGCGCCATGTTACGAATCCGTCAGGGCCGTTGGGGGTGAGATAAATAGTCCAACATATCTACGCAGTTTGCTAAAAACTTACATGCTACCATGACAACTCAACAAAGTGGCATTTCAACACCCCTTAGAAAAATCATTAAAATTAACAAAAAAAAATTACCCAAATCCCTAAGTGTATTTTTTTAAGTGCCGCTTTGTAGAAAGTTGTCCGGTCACCACTCCAAGAACACGAATAAGAAGTTCCTTTGTCATGGCACTCTTTTTGACTGAACCGAGCATAGCGAAGTCCTGTTTTGACTCGACCACTTTGCATTTCGTCGCTATTTAAATTTGTTTGTGTGTTCCGAGCCCGTTCAACCCAATCAAGAAGATAGCCGTGTTTGTTAGTACCCTTTTATACCACCAGAGCGCATGACATATCAAATCGAAGCAATCAACATTGCGCGAAGTCTATTGCTCACAGAACCACTAGTAATATAATATATTATGACTCTTCTTCTCCCAAATAATTCGAACAATCTTTTCCTAACAGAAAGTTGTTTAAATTTTAGAATACCGGAGGCCACTGTTGCACTGTTCTTGCTTAGTTTTTGCTTAGGCAGTTTTTGCTACAAAAAAAATTCTTTAAATTTTATTATCTCACCTTGGTGCATTTTATAACTAAGTCTTACCTTTCGGACCAAACTAAGCTTCGTTTCAGGGTCTGGCGAATCATATTACAGGATCTTTTTCGTTTTGAATGCGAGAAGAGACACCATAATATTATTATGTAAATATTTATTTATGAGATGTAGCTGGAGAAAAAGGCGAAATGTATTTTTTCTTCATTGCAAATCCTTGAATAACATTCTTCACGTTCTGTCAAGATAATAAGAAATTAAAATGTTGTAAATTTACTAAATGATATATCAAAATTTTGTTTTCTTTTCGTTGTTTTGATTCTGTGTTTACACAGTTACTACCAAAGATTGCGCAATGTTATTTTCACGAAGAATTTGGTTCTGGCGATCACCCTCCGAATAAAGTCCATTTGGAATTCAGATTTCGAATAATATTTTCAAAATTTAGAATGACGCATCTCAAAATTATTATTTTTATCCGCTGTAATCTTCTTTGAAGTAAACATGTTTTTCTACTTTGATTGAAATAGCGCAGTGGAGGGTCGAGATGTAAGATATGTTTTTTCCCTATATGTATTCATACATCACAGGATCATTTTTCAAACTTATCTATTTTATTTTGCATTTTTCTGAACACTAGTACTTCGTTGCTAGTAACAATGAGGGTTTTTATTCGCTCAAATAATTCGAGTTCGAAACTCACGGCGGGTAAGAACTACCTTTTGGGCGATATGCGCCCTAAAGTTGCTTGAATAAATTATTAAATGCCTTTAGGGTTAGTTTTTACAAAAATGTTGCTATCATTTACATAACTTAATGTATAGTTTTTAAATTGTTACATAAAATCTTGTTATACAAAATTATTTTGATGTCACATTTTTGTTAGGGTCATATTTTTACTTTATTTTTTCATGAACATCTTTAGGAATGCTGAGAATGTTAGTGATGAAAGGAAAATTAAAACACTTTGTTATCGAAATATTTACATAGTTTTAGATGATTTTTAAAAATTGTTTTTTTTTTTAATCATAAAGTGTTTTTGAAAAACGTTGAATACACCCTGACCGTTGTATATAAATAAACATATTATGACAAATAAAGTCTGACACACCATCTTCTCTAGACATAACACTTAATCAGCGCAACGTGAGCTGCATCTTTCTATTACAGGGTAATTCCATCACTCGTATGGCGTATTGTTGTGTGACATTGATGGCTCATGTCTCGCCAGGCATTGTCGTCTTGCAAAGTTCCCCGATCCAAGATATGGTTCTGCCGCTATGAGCTTAGTTGTGAGCTCTCTTTCTTTAACATGCGCTGCTTATGAGAAAGAGGGGAGTTTAAAAAGGCGCTATCAATGGTACGCCTATGTCGCCTATACCATAGGTTTTCAACCTGGGCGATGACGCCCCCTTGTTGGCGTTTGAGACTTTCAGGGGGGCAGTAGAAAATCCAGAAAAAAATAAGGGGCGTTGAGATGGCATATTGAGGGCATGGGCAGATAAAATAAATTATATTGTTGTAGAAAGCAATCACTTTGTCGTTTGACATATTTTATAAAATAAAATACTTTTTTGTTTAAAACCACGAAATTTATTAATTTATGAACCAACCAGTTTCGCTTATCTTAAGCCTCTTTAGGGTACAAATTAATACTAAACAAGAAGTACATAATGTGTGCTTATATATAAAAAAATATAGAACTGTTTTTCCCATTACTTGAGTGCTTATGTTAATGTATTTTATGGCCGTCTATGTGTTTGTTATGTTGTCTCCCTCTATATTTTGTTATATACAACGTGTCCCGAAACTCGTAGTACAAGCGGGAAACTGGGGAATCTACATCACGTAGAGAACCCAAAAAACTTATTTTTTTCGATCTGAGCATTTCGAGTTTAATATTTTTTTTTTCTATTTTTCCATTTTTTCGGCAACTGAAGGGTAAAAAAAAAAATTGCGCCCGGTTTACCCTTCGATGCGTTTTATAAGACATTTCACAGCTGAACTCAACCCTCTAATGAAATTTTTTTTCAAATTTAACCAAAAAAATTCCAACTTCGGACCCGATTTACTCGAAAACGAAAGCTCAAATCATAAAAGTTATATCACAAATCGACTCCGAATGTGATGTAGATTTACCAGTTTTCCGCTTGTACTGGTTTCCGGACACCGTGTATAAGCACACATTATGTACTTCTTGTTTAGTATTAATTTGTACCCTGAAGACGCTTAAGATAAGCTAAACCGGTTGGTTCATAAATTAATAAATTTCGTGGTTTTAAACAAAAAAAGTATTTTATTTTATTAAAAAAATTATATTCTTAACAGACAAAAAAACACGCTAATCAGGTACTAATAAAGCAAAGTAAACTCTACTTTAATTTTTTGTTGTGTGTATTGTAATCATTTTTATCACGTGTGCGAAAATGCACATATTTCGGTAGTTCGGGAAGTGGATGAAAATTGTACTTAAATCTTCCATTAGGTTCAGATCTACATTAAATTTGATGATATGAAAATTTTAAGAATTGACTGTACCTATATCTAATTTAGTAACTGCTATGTTAGTAATTTTTTTTATCTTATTTGTTATCATTCATAAGTTTATTTATTTCTTAATTCGAAATATTATCTTTTTTCTTTATCTTGTACTGTTATGGCACAACTCCCCAATTCAACCACGAGAAATGTTTTTCTTTTTTAAATTAGGTAGATTCATTAATAAGAAATTTCTTTATTTGTAAGTAGTTTTTAAAAACCATATATTTTTCTTCTGTTAATCTGTCGTATGTATGTATATTTCAAATGAAATAAAAATTAAATAAAATAAAATAAAAACATGAATAAGAATGAAGGAGGTAGTAACCCGGTATTTAAAATACAAAATAATTGCTTTTTTAACTTGCTAAAGAAAAAGGTATAACAAATAATTTAATATATTTTTATTCGAATTATTGATTCCGTGACCACCCCAAATTCTCAATGTGGGCGGTGGGCAAAATAAGGTTGAGAACCTTTGGGCCCTATATCTTTAACCTAAGAGATATCCGATTCTCGAGGCGTTGAACCAACTTGGGTTTATCTTATTATTTGTCGGCAAGTTTTCCTTGTGTGGATTGTATCTACACAGCAAACTAATACAATATTATTATATTATAAACGCGTCGTTCGTTCGGGGCTTTCCTTGACACCAGACCCGCCTTTAGCTAGAATCACGTTTTTCAGATAGAGGATTAACACTGGGGTGTTAATTGAATCCGTCCCATTGGGAAAATACGGAATGAAACAATATAATGTTTTTTAATTCTAAAACTCGGATGACCCTCCACACAGTTTGTTCAAAGATGACTTAGGCCCCTAGGGAAATTATTTTCTTCGGGGCCTCCTGTGAGAAGTTGTAAGAAAATGCGTGCTGTGAGAAAATGCGTAAATATTGAAATCACCCGCGTGAACAAAAGATCAGGCTTCGTGCAACCCTTTTTGTTTAAACAATTGTTTACAACCCTTACCTGTTTACAATTCCAAGAGGCTTTTTTGTTCTTTTTTCAATTTAATTAAAACAATTGTTTTCGATATAATACTATATTAGATAAGTTTTAAGATTTTCACGGCCAAAAGCATTTTCGTTATTTGTTTTTGGGGTGTTATGCCGTGTTGCGCTACCTCCTTCTTTAGCCAACGTTTCGGACATCGTTGCAGTGTCCATCATCCGGTAGATGATGCCGGATCTGCCCTGATGATGGACACTGCAACGATGTCCGAAACGTTGGCTAAAGAAGGAGGTAGCGCAACACGGCATAACACCTCAAAAACAAATAACGAAAATAATACTACATTATGTAAGTGCGTATTCCGCGGCTATTGATATTTTTTAATACGTAAAGGCATAAGGTATCCTATGGTAGTACCAGAAAAGGTAGTATGTGAGTCATCGAGGTCATTCGTTCCTAAAACGAGGTTTCGACATTACATTTTCTTATGAAAGCAAGACATTTCAAAAAACCTTACCTATCAATCTTATTTCAATACATTTTTTATGTTAAATCTTTGTAGGTACCTTGAGATAGGTATCTTTTATTTATACATTTTACATTTTATTGTTTTATTTATCTCTTTAAATTTTTATTTTTACTTTTATACATTATAGTTTTTATACACTACTTATTGCCTTACTTTTTACCTTTTTTCTTAAATTTTACTGACATTTATACTGTTATTCTTCATGTTGTTGTACTATTATAAGTATGTCTATTATGTTAATGGCACATGTTGCGCCTTATATGTGTAAATAAATAAATAAATAAATAAATGTTTACACCAGCGCCAATGGTTGTTACACTTAAGATTATTTTGTAATTTATTTATTTATTTATTGTTTGTTTGTAATTATTACATAATACAATATAATGAACTTAAAATATCCAACTATGCAATTGCCAATTTATTTAATAACATTGTATTCACGTACTTAATTCAAATTATTGATAAAAATAAACATTATATGGCCCACTTGAGTTGATTTTTAAAGAACATGGTACTATACAAATTATGCTATTATAATTACTCTACATATTCAAAGCTTTTATCACCCTTCATTATAAAGTGGACGATAATTATAATTACTAACCATCATTAGAACACGATAAAAATCATTGCTTTTTAATGAGTATTGCATGTTCCATCATCGGCCGCAATACCGATAAAGATTTTACAAAGTGTATTCATAAATAATTCCCTTCGAAATACGAGTATGTCCCTATGCGTAAGTAATAATTTCCGAGTAAGTCGCAACGAGAATTTATTCTTTCCCATTTGTAAAGTTACAGTCAGATTTGTGGCGTCCGAAACACCCCTTGAAAATTCATTGTAGTGGCGTAACGTATTTAAGTGCATACTTCCCGGAAGCCGTTAAAGGCCGACGGCGCCACGGCGCTACGTTTAGACGCCTACCACAAGTCAGGGCAGCACTGGCTCCGCATAAACAACTCTGATTTAATGACCGACTACCTTATTAAATTATTGTTCAAAATTGTTGGGACTTTGCTACGCCGCGCTTGCCGAATTCAGATTTTTGGATAGTTTCAACTCGTAGACCATTGGGGCAAGGCCGTCCAAAAAGTGCAACTTTTACGTCACAGTAAACTGAAAATTGGCGTCGTTGACAGTTGCAGCACTGTGCTTATCCGGAAAAAACCTCTTTATTTCAATTTTTCAGCTGCCAACGGAAGTCGTAATGATTATGGTGACATCCCTTTGGCTCGTCTTAGAAATGCTCTGTAAACTTTTCTTCAGACATATATTTTATAAAAAACATTTTAAAGATTAAATCAAATTAGTCGTGTATATATGTGACATATCGCAAACTGGTAACAAACCTTTTTGGATAACCAACACCTCTGCCATAGGTTCCCAAGTGGTTCGCCACGTTTGGTGATTTAGCAGAGGTGCCCGGGTTCATGGGGTGAGGTTTGTCTAGGTCTTGGAGGTGGATGACCAAGACACACTGAACACCAGATTCCTAACCACCCCTTAAACCCTTTTCCTTCCCAGAACTCTCCTCTCCTTCCTTTCCTTAAAAAACCCTCCACACAGCATCCCCAAAGAAGACATAGGCTCTGACGGAAATTATTTTCCTCGAGGCCTCCTGTGTGAAGCTCATGTAAAAAAAAATAAAAAATTGTCAATTTTGTAGTTACTCGTAGATGTAAAAATTTGTTTTAGACCGTGACCTAATTCTTTTATTATTCCAGAATAACCGAAAATAGTTATCTATTTCGCAATGGATCTTTCGATTTTTGCCGAAACTAAGCACTAATAAATTTATTTATTTTACCTTCCACCAATCAATCTGCCGCACCGAACGGACATGAACGTAAATAATGCGCTATACACGGTGCGAACCCACACACGAAAGCGGATCGCCGACAGTCCCACACAGGGTAGGCGGCGTGCACGTGTAGGTGGCTCGCTAATTCTAGGTTGGTGGGTTGACGCCGTCCCCGCCCTCGCCCCCGCCCCCGCCCGCTGCAGCCCGAAGTGGGTCACTTGCACAACGGTTTGTTTGGGTGCCGCGCGCGAACCGCCCTCGGCCGCGCCGGTGCAGCGCCGAGCGCCCCGCCAGGCCTGGAGCGGGGGTAGTGAGTAGTGAGGCCGGATCAATACTCCACTGCTGCCGCCGCGCATCGCTATGCGCCAAACGCAACCCACGCCCACGCTACGGACTGCCACTGCAACCGACCGTCATTCTCTACGTTTGACGTGGTACAATCAGATTATAATTAAGACAAAAAACAAGATTATTTTTATCAAATGAAAGTTTACTTACCACTCCGGGGATATTTGACCATCCTCCTCATAGATTATTTATTCATACGGTGACGTACATTTTAGATTAATTATACAGGATTTATTTATTTAAAAAGTCTGAGGTTACTATTCGCCGCTTGAACCTATGAATAATGGCTACGTATAGGATAAATTAGCCGAGTTTTTTTACCAGTTTCGAGTATTTATTTGTTTATTTATTAATATTCGTTGTGCGTATGTATAAGCTATGAGGGGGATGGTGAAATACCCTCTCTATATAATAATATGGATAATGCATAAATGTGATTAATTGACGTAAAATAATGCTATATATTATAATGCTATATAATATATATAGTATATTTTTTTTACATTAACTCCACACAGGAGGCCCTTAGGAAAATAAGGGCCTATGTCATCTTTGAAGATGCTGTGTGGAGGGTCTTTTTGAGGAAAGGAAGGAGTGAACACGGGTCTTGAAGGACCCATGTTGTAGGAAGGAGGAAACACAGAGGCCGGCAAATCGTTCCACAGCCGAGCCGTTGAACTCAAGAACGAGTCATAGAAACGACCCGTTCTCATGTGACTAATGTCAACCGTGTACAAATGTTGGGCGCGTGTTTGGCGTGTTTCCCGACTATGCACCGGTGCCGAGGGGATCAATGACGCTAGTTCCTCGGAGCATCTTCCATTGTAATACCGGTAGAACAAGGACATCATTCCCACCTGACGCCTGTGCTCTAAAGATTGCAGTCCGTCTGTTAAGATGGGAGAATCTATCAAACGAACCGCCCGTTTCTGCACAGTCAAGGTTTTATTTTAGGTATTTTGGAGCTCCAGACCAGAGTTGGCTGCCAAATTCAACCGTGGGGCGCACTTGCGATTTGTACAGGGTTAGCAGTTGTGTACTATTCAAGTATCTGCTATGATGCAACTGCAAACCCTCCGCTAATCTTTTGACAATATATTAAATCTAGTCCTCAAATTTGCAGAAGAAAATAACGTATGATTTTCTTGGAGTTTAGAGGTATCGATTGAATCCCGCAACTGCAGAAACAAGACTGTGTGTGGCAGTCCTATGCGCAATTTAATGACATAGATTCACCTCCTCCGCTTTATGTAACCCCGGGCTTCCCGCTGTAGCCCAGTTTCAAGCGGCAGAGGTCACCCTGCCAAAAAGTGGGAATCTTGTTTAATTTATAGACCCCTAATCTATTCAGGAAACAAAAACCAGAAGGTTCTACTCTCTCTTAAATAATGTTTAATTATTTTTTTATTGTGGTCCTACCTACCTGTGTTGAAAGAAAAATGGGTTGAGTACATAAAAATTAATTCTAATTAAAATAATGCATTCAACATTTTGTCCTTATCGTGTTTTTTATTGTACACTGGTTTTTATCGCCTGCCCTTTTCTTAAGTAAAATCCCCAAATATTTTTGTTTTGATGTATTTTTCCTTGCTGGATTTAATATTATAACTGAGGGCAGATTGTGCGCCCTTATCTTAAAAGAGGAATTATTCACTCATCTCTCTTTTCCTTTGGCCCACAGAAGTACAATATTTCTACATTGCCTCTGAGTGTATTCCGTAAATTATGCTTTGGAATTGTCAGTGGAGGTTTCAAAGTAAAGTAAAAGAGACGTAGTACGAAAAGATGTCGTTCTGATTTGATGTATATTTAAGGATAAGGTAATTTATCAGTATTTCGGTCTCGCTCCCTTCCATTGCGGTATGATTTACGACACCGCTCGCAGCCCCCAAATCTCGAAAGGGAAGTTCGTCCTCAACGCCCTTGAGCTCCCTGTATCCTGGCCTAAATCGGCTATACGGCCCTTCGCCATTCCGATGACCTAGAATCAGTTCGCTGTAACGGCGGGCTGTCTTGTAACGGCTGCCACGTGGTCTCCGTTACACGTGGAGGCAACGTGGTCGTCACCGCCCTACGAGTATTTACGTTCCGTTACTCCACGTTACAACGGAGCTACAGGGAGAGACAGTACCTACACCACCTAGTACCCAGTACCTACCATTGTGTGCTCGCTGCTACCATTGCAGTAGGCATCGTGCACTATTTTACAACTAGTATTACTACGTCGACATTAATACACCAGCCATTCATCTCTTACACGGCCTATAACTATGCATTACATCACTGAAAAAATGTATTCTCAAATCGCGTTCTTTCACACAATTTCTTTGATACATTTTCATTATTTTTTTATCTGGTATTATGTTACGCGTCTTTAAAATTATGGGAGGACTACAATTTGTTTCGTAAATATGCATTTTTAGTGTGTTAATTTTCAAAAAAGTTGCAATTATATAACAGCTATAAATGTTCGTACGTAGTTAATAGAGCTCCCCTTGAAATTGTATTTTTCGACATTAATCGAAAGGCTTTGGATTATTTTTCTACACCAGAAGGGTTCAGGTAAATATTTTCAGACCTTAATTAAACATAAATGAATAATATGTCCACTTAAATCCGATGAAGCTTCCCTGATGCCTGCGCATTAATCCCCATCTACGGCGTAGCGTAGTAAACGGCAATTGATTATGCATCAGGCCCGTGCAACGTAACATTCACGTGGCTCGCCCGTGGCGGCTATCGACCGTAAAGCTTCCGGGAGTGGGCGGCGCGCGCACATCACTGCAGACCTAGCGCCACTGCCGCCCCCGCCCCCGCCCCCTCCTCACCCCACATCGGCCCCGCCAGACCTCCGCCCACCTGAAACGTATTCCTCCCAACTGTCACACACACGAGGCGGCCAAAACATTACAGCATTGTGAGAAGGAATCGCTAATGCCGGGGCGCGACTGTCAGAATCGTGAATTTTATTACTCGCAAAGTTGCTGATAGCAAAAAGCACGAGAATAAAAAGGTAGAATTTATTTACCCGTTTCCTTTGAAGGGTCTATAAGGCTTTAAACCCTTGTTTTGAGATGGTTAAATTACTAACCGGATACGAAGAATAACAAATCATTTTGATTTCATCATAACATGTTATTGACATTCTAATAATTAACTTTTTTATATCGACCAATTGGTGTATATAGTACATACACTGTTTACGTCCCTTTGTACTTTGTTTTTACGTCCCTTTATAAATTTGTTTTATAAAATTGTAAAAATATGCAAATATTTCAGAATACTAAGGTGTAATTTTTTAACACGTCAAAACAGTGACTGTATATTAAATTGTATTGACAATTTATCCAAAAATGTAAAATTATTAAAATTGTTTATTAAATAAGATCAGCATCATCATCACTCTTGGCTCTACAACCTCTGGTGGGTCTTGGCCTCCTCAAGAGTCTTCCTCCACTCATCTCGATTTTGTGCCAGCTCTCTCCAGTTTAGAAGCTCCTAGGTAGATATGTCTTTGAGGACGTTTTCGCTCCATCTTAATCTTGGTCTTCCCAGGCTCATTCGCCCTTTCGGTATTGAGTTCAGCAGGGACTTTGGTGCTTGATGCTCGGTCATTCTCTCTACATGACCCAGCCACCGAAGACTTCGCAGTTTTATAAATTTTGTGACGTTTAGATCCTTAAACAGAGTATATAGCTCAGGTTTTGTTTTGTTTAAATAAGATAATGTGTATATATATGCGCTTCATTAAGGGTTGTTTTACAAATAATCGAAATTACCCTCTAGCTTTCCCCATACAAAGTTTAACCATTCTGTCACAATACACTCAATGCAGCATCCACGGGGATGGGTCCCTGGAGAGGAATGGACTGTTATAGTTCGGAGGTTGTTCGCATACTGTCCGACATAACTCCATTAGGGTAAATATGTGTCCGGGAATCGAAACCGTAAATTCGTTACGTAACTTTGTCTAGACGTAAATAAAATAGTACTGATCAGATGTGTGTTTCCATTTAACCCGATTGCTTAATGTTTCTGTCTAAACAAATGATAAAAAAATTTGTTTTACTTTTTCAATTATGTTTATGCAAACCAAAGTTCTCGTTTCAACCTACTTTTTGTACTGCTTCTGTTATAATGACCACTGAAAGGTTTTGAGTGGAAGACAGTGGCTTAGCGCCACACTTCCGAGCTCCCTGGTAAGCTTATGACCCGAGTGTACCCGTGTAAACAACAGAAGCTTGTAATATGTATAACTAGCTGACCAGGCCACGCGTTGCTGTGGTTACTGGAAGGTTACCTAACATTTTGAGTACAAATCAAATCCACACCGCCCACTTGCCTGCCCGCTCGTCTACCACATACAGATATTCTCCTTTAATTATATATTTCAACCAATTTACACAAAACCTTGACAAATTATATACATAAACCTTCCTCGTGAATCACTCTATCTATGGTGAAAACCGCTCGAAAATCCGTTCAGTAGTTTTTGAGTTTATCGCGAACAGACAGACAGACCAGGCGCGCGGCGGAAGACTTTAATTTATAATATGTAGAGATAATTGCCTTTTAAAAGTATTATTGAACTTGGAATACGTACATTGTCATTCCACAAATAACTCAATCAAAATACGGAATTGATTAAAAAACTAATGTTTGTAGTACATCTAGGTATCTTGTATATAAAAATGAATCCTTGTTTCCCTTGGTCACGCCATAACTTCAAAACGACTTAACTTATTTCGTTCGTCTTTTTTTAAAGTTTTCTAATACTTTGTAGAAGGTTCTTACGGAAAGAAAAATTAAGAAAATTGCGCTAAAATTGAATAATTTCTGAAATCTTAACGATTATTTTAACTTCACACGTTTGACAGTTCGCGCGTTTAATGAACATGAATTTAGCAGGTAGCTGGTTTTTTTTGTAACAAAAGAATTGTCTATGGATTTTTAAAATTATTTTATTTTATATAGGTACCTATGGCAGGTACCAAATTTGATTGATTGTTCTTATAATATACAAAAACGAATATTCGTAAAATATGAAAAATGATCATTTGAATAAAAATATTATAATAGGTGGCACGCGAGCTGTTTGAACATTGAATATACAGGGACTGAATATATTGGAACGCGGGAGGTGGGTTGGCCGGACGGGGGAGCGGGGGAGCGGCGAAGCGGGTGTGGGGAGAGGTTAGGCGGGAAAGGTGAAGGGGAACGCGGGAGGGGAAGGGGATGCGCCAGGGGAACGGGGACGCACGGGAAAGGACATGCAGGGAGAAACAATTTATTTCTTTGAACATGGCATTGAACAACATCCAGCAATCACAGTACCGGGCGATGCAACTGTTGGTGATAATCAGTGTATTGGTGAAAAGTAGTAAAATAAACGTTTGCGGTTGTCATTTAAAGTTGTACCTGTATCCGAGTGCATAATGTAAAATAAATTAATATTTCAAATTTAATCGTATTGTTAATCTTTCATATAAGTTAATCTAAACACTCTTTAAAGCACATACATTACCCGTTGTTGATGAATATTTTAAATATTCCAAATTAAAAAACTAACGAAAAATGAATGACCTAACTTTTGTATTAAAATTAACAAACTCTAAATCCGATCGTTGTGAACTCTTGCATTTAATAAATCTACATGTACGTTAACGAACAACTAGACAAACATTAACATTTTACGGGAATAACATACATCTCATTCCAACTATAGTTTGCGTTCTCCAATACAACATTTACATAGTCTTAGTAACAAATACATAAACAGTATGGATGTATTTGACAAAAATTTTAACTTTGCAAACCTCTAATGCCGTATGTGCGAACTATTTCTACCTATTTCATGAACTGAAACACACCAATTTTAAACATTTTTATTAATATTTTGTTGATTTGGAGGATATTGGCAGATTATCTATTTTTCACTTATATTCTATGTTACCTTATATTTTATGTAGTGTCAACTTTTATATTTTATGTAATATTTTGTTTCTTTTATTTTTTGTTACCTGTATTTTGTCAACTCTTTATTTTCATTGTAATTTTAAAAAAGATGTTCTGCATTATATGTGCAAGCCCAATAGGGCGTTTAAATAAAATAAATAAATTAAAAATTTGAAATTTAATACGATTTTGGATTCTCACGGCCAAAAGTATAATCGTCATTTATTTATGGGGTGTTACGCCGTGTTGCGCTACCTCCTTCTTTAAATAAATAACGATAGTTTCAAAGTTTTTCTTTTTCGATTTCCCGGCGAGGGTTCCTTCAAAGCTGGGTGTAGATTGCTGTAACGTAACATGCAATGTAACATGAAATTAACATTTCGTAAGTGTGGACGCAGCGCGAGTGTAGTGTGTCACCCCCGAACGGTTGTCCCCAAAAATGCGTGGGCGGTCTCTACGCCACTGGTTACTCTTAAGATTACTCCTGCTCACTTTTACTCTTAAAACGATTTAGAATAATTAATGAATTCTACCCACAGACAATTGTAATAAAATATCTGTAGGTAGATTCATGAATGAGAATCTAGATTTTTTTACATATCTATTTTAAAGTTTTTGTACGAGAAAGCAAAATGTCGCTTTATAGAAAAATAAAAACATTAATCTGTTTTTAATCGGTTAGGCTACGAAGTGAAATGAAATAAAATGTTAGCGGTAGTCGCCATATAATATGGTTACAGCCATTTCTAGCAATGTTTCGATTCCGAATAGTGGTTTCAATTTAGTGCACACTGGGAGTATCATTAATAATATTGCATTGCTTTTCTAAATTACATTCACATTAACGGTAAGGAAAATACGATTTAATAATTCATAAATTTTATTTACAATATCGAACTCGTTACATACTCCCTCTTCTTTTTGCTTTGTGTACTTCTTCAATCTTTTCAAATTCACTTTGTGGAGTCATTTTTAATTAAATGAAAACAAATCGCTTTGTAAAACATCATTATTTAAACAAAATTATCTACAAGTTTCATAACCAAAGGTTTCTTCGTCAGGATAAGATTGACATTATATTAGATGTTAAAGGTATCGATTCCCCAAAAATAGTAAATACGAAAATTATTATTATCAATGGTTTTTTGTAGAAATCAAAATTAGAAAAATTATTTAACCGTTTCAATAATCCTGTATTTTGAGACACGCAATCGTTCAGCCGATATCTCGTGCAATGTAATTTAGAATAAAAAGGTGTTGCTACTACATTTGTATTTCCCCCTGGGTTCATGCCTATTTCCTTGAATAAAAAAGTCCCAGAGTAAACAAGAGCACGTGCAATAACATGAAATATTGATTAATTTACTTGGAAGCGATAAATGGGAGCCTTTTGTAGCTATCTAGGTAGGTCGTATGCGCCATGATGGACTGGATGTTTTTTCCGTTTTTCTCGGAAACAGCAATATTATTATTTTCACCGGGCTGATTGACGCGTATTAGTGGAAATGGTTTTATCATTAGCGGGATCGCATTTTATTATTCTATTTGTGGAGCACTTTAGCTAGAAAATTAATCATAGGGTAGATAATGGTATGAAAATGTTTCAAAACAAGTGTCTTTTTTCTTGTCTTATCTTTTTACTTTTTGTTTATGTGTTACCGCTAAAGGTTTCCATTTCTCTGGAGGCAGTGGATTGTAGTTTATCTATTTTGGGATTTTTTATCTAAAGGAAGTGGGAGAGGAAAGTGTGGAAGATAATGGTTTGGAAGTACCTATCAGGCTCTACAGATCTACTCACTTGATTTATAGTTTTACCTTTTCAAGCGATTCTTAAAGGTCACCTTTTCCCACGCCTGTATTTGAACCTACATACTCTAAAAATGAATCCACATGCGTGTCGTTCTGCCACGGTGGCTTATATTCCTCGTTAAAAAAATTTATTGCGTCCGTTTAATTTAAAAGTAGTATTAGTACTTTATTAAAGGTTTTAGCTAATTTCTTTACAATTATTTTTTAGTACGTTAAAAATAAAAAGTTACGGGTAAGCTATGAAAAAATAAAATGGATGATGTACATAAATATGAATGCCTCTTCGTGCATAATAATATACCTATCCAAAGTCACCCTGTCTCACGAATACTAACTAGCCTATGATCTAACACTACAACAAATCGGCCGTGGAGCAAATGGTGTGTGTGTGTGTGTGTGTATTAATGCAATGCTTCCTGTGAAGTTAGTATAGTATGGGCATAGTTTGTCGTAGTATACGCATCTGACTACCTTGCACGGTATGTCTACGCCAGGAGCGCATAAGTGCCGAGCGTACTACGGGCTACGGGCCGCGGGTCGGATCGTTACGGCTACGTCAGCGCCGGATCGATGCGCGCCGCCCGCGCTCGTCTCGAGTAGCGGAGTACCGGAGTACCCGAGTACCCGAGTACCGGGTAGAGGGTAGTGGGTGTCGGGCGACCCGTGTAGCGAATTGGGTCATGCGGCGCGCGCAGTGGCCTAGCCTACGTCGCGGTCGCTGCAAACGCGGTGCATGGGGAATCACCGTCTATATTGCGGCGCTATGACCTACGCCGCTCCCTCACCCCCCCAAATGCCGTAGCCCCATTTTCTGCGCCCTAATTCGGCTTGATTATTTTTATTTAGTTTATCGTCGGTGTAATCACGCTCCACATATTTTAATAATTAAACTCTCTTCGATATTTTCGCTATCCACGTTTCTAGAACAAATGATTAAACTAAATCGCAAAAGTTCTTTTTATTGGGGAGTTCGTTATTTGAAATTCACTGGACGAATGAAAACTAATTTCTACTAAGTAATAAACACCCATTAACTAAGAAATTTACTGCCAATCAGAACTCAGGAAATTAAAGAAGGTCGCCAAAATTGTGTATTTTGATGTTAAATTCGAATTACTCCCCCCTTGCTAAATAACATTTTTTAACCAAATCGGTTTGAGAGCTCTAAAATTTCCAGATTACCAATTATTAATTATATATCATTTTTCTCTTTATCATGTTCACATAGGTACAGTCAGGGACGGTACGTGAGTTTTCGGTGAGCTAGAGCGCTAGGATTGAAAAATACGACGTTATTGATTTTGGTGAGCTGAAAAGATTTTTTTTTTCAAAATTTCAACTTTTTGTACGAAGATATACTGAAATATAGATCGGCGCATCCCCAAACTGCAAGAATACCGAAAATCTTCATACAAAATACTGAAATTAAAAAAAAAAATCATTTTCAGCTACAATAACGTACGTCGTATTTTTCAATCTTATCACTCTAGCTCACTGAAAACTCACGGACCGCCACTAAGGTACAGCTCAATTTTTGGACTATTACGAAAGCCTAAAGGAACTGATTTCAAAAATAGCCTGTTCCTTGTAAAAATAATATCGTGCAATCCAGTGGCAGCAAAGACGCTGAGACAAATCGGATGCCAATAATGTTGAAATGAAGTCGGTTTCATGAGTCAAATTATTTTCTTTTCAATTTTTATATTTGATTTTGGAAAACGTTTTGTTTGATTAAACATTTACCATTTTTATTTTATTATTTAATGTTTGGAAATTTTGCTTTTGGGAAATTTGGGATTCTGGAAAATTTTATTTTCCTTAAAACATTTCTTCTGGGAAAATCGGATAATTGGTATAGGTCGGAAATTTTTATTTTACTGAAAAAACTTCTTGCGGGAAAATTGTAAAATTTTTGCCTGAACTGGGTCGGGAATTTTTTATAAAAACATCAAGACATTTATCTTTTTGGTTTTATTATTGAAGTTTGGAAATTTTTCACGTTGGGAAAATTTTTATTGAAATTAAAAAAGAAAAAAACTTATAAATGGATAATTTAAAATTTGTCGTTTATTTATATTAAGTAATTTTTGTAAATTTTCGCGTTTTAATTTTTTTAATCTTAGGAGATTTTCAGTGAAAATTTATCGGAATATGTGCCGGGAAATTATACAAAAGTTTTTGTAACTGAAAACTTCCAGTTTTTGTAAATTTTGTTTCTGATATTTTCTCCTCAGGGATTCTGTTTGTAATGAATTATTAGCTTTATATTTTAGTTGTAATAAACGACTCGATTTCAGGTTTTGGTTTTTAATAATTATTTTATTTAAGACAAATTTTCAACTTTGTCACTTAAAATGTATATTATTTTATGTAGTAAAATATGGACAAAGTTTTATTTTTGATATTCTCCTACTACCACCACAGTAAGCGGAAAATGTTCCTTGTGTTGTGATGGAGGAATTGAACACCCGATGGCTGGGTGGGACCCAAGCGAGATGCCAACTCGGCCACTGACCGGTCGGTCATTAAGTTACTAGATATGATTACTCAGGTTCTTCTGGCCAGTTTCCAAACACTCATTCTTCTTCCCCTTCCCCTAATTATTTCCACCTCATAACTTTCTTTCTTTGGGGCGCCAAAGTTCCATTGGCTCCTAATAGTGGAGTTTTCTGTAGTTAATATTGTAAAGAAAGACTGCCTTGGAGTCTAGAGTCGAGTGTTGATAATCAGTTTTGTGTGCGAACCGACCTTTATTTTCCCGATATTGCGTTGTTAACAGTTGATTCTACAATGTGGCTATATTGAACTAGTACATGAGCAATACCATAAGACACAAAAAATATCGGAATTTTATTTCAATTTTAATTTTTTTTTTAAACAAATTAAAATTGAAATAAAATGACTTTTGTTCGGTTGAAACTGTTTTTGATAATAAAGCCACCAATGCCTATAATAATGAGTTTTTTGCTTCCGAGCTTTCGGTTTTTCTAGAGCCTTATCAAATCTTCTACAACTTTCCGGAATAAAAAATTCGAAAAGTTTCATAAACTTTTACAATAAAAGGATTAAATTGATTAAATTGTTTAACTCTTCAGTCTTTAAAATATTTTTAACTACAAGTCCCAACGGCAGTGAAATTTTCACGGCTTTCGGAATGCTTTCGAGTTAATTTAAATGTGCCGTTATTTCTTATTTTTGAAGTGGTCGTTAAAAGAAATACTATTTAAGAAACTAAATTGAATTATCTTTAAAATGTTTATATCTATATATAGATATAAAAATGAATCCCTGTTTCCCTTAGTCACACCATAACTTCAGAACGACTTTACCTATTACATTTATCTTTTCTTTTAAATTTTCTAATACTTTTGCAGAAGGTTCTTACGGAACGAAAAATTTGGAAAATTGCGCAGAAAATTGGATAATTTCAGAAAACTTAACGACTATTTTAACTTCGCACGTTTGACGGTTCGCGCGTTTTATGAATGTGAATTCAGCAGGTAGCTGGTTTTTTTATAACAAAAGAATTGTCTATGGATTTTTTAAATTATAGATATTTTTAATAGGTAGCTATGGCAGAAACCAAAGGTGATTGATTGTTCTTATACAAAAACGTATAATAAAAAAATTATAATGGGTGGCACGCGAGCTGTTTGAAAACAGAATGTACTGGGACTGAATTTATGGAACGCGGGAGTAGCAGGAAAGGGGAGAGGGTAGAATATGATATTGCAACGCACGCCGGGAACCAGCTAGTTTAAAGTAAAATTTGACTTTTTTAATATCGAACATGAAAATTTTATCGAAAATTTTGTCTCGAAACGTCCATAATTTTGAAAAAAATATTTTGAAAACACATTCCTTTGGGTAGGGAATTAGTAATTCAATTCACGTTTTATGACATGTGATTTACCTAATCGCGATCTGAGTAGTACCATTGGTACAGTACAAAAATATAAAAACTTTAAAAAAATCAATACAAGTGGTTCAATTTCGTAAAAATATGCGTTTAAAAGTGCTTAGTTTCATTTTTGATATTCCTGTTGATTTTCTTATACTTAACTCGTATTGATCAATTACCTTGGCCCCCCCAAACTTCGTCATAAAAAAAATATTTTTAGTGAAACATGAAATTCGACGATGCAACGCAGGCGAATGTACGAGTACAAACTACTCCATCTAAGATCGTTAGAGAAATGACTCCTTTTTGTTGTCTACCGTTTTTATAACCGTAATTAAGACGCCATTAAAAACGTTCATATGTGACTAATTACTAACCCTGTAATTAAAATGTAAGTTAATTAAAACGGTGTTGTGTGTTTAATTAAAAGTGGCGCAGGTACTTGTGGCTAGGACTTTATAATCGATCCACGGACGACTGATGCATTAAAAAAATCATGCTTTTAGATCGTAGTAGGTCACTGGCGTCGTTATTTAACTTTCGTCGTATGCAGTTGAATGGCGTAGCTCTACACCATTATTGCTCGTACTACGTCACTAACGTTGTATGCAGGCTACGTCGCATTGTAGCCTCACCGTTTCTGCGAATTCGAGGTGGATATTTTATTTCGCTGTGGTTCTATTTTCCAATGAGAAGGTTCACATATTCCTGAAAGCTCTGTAAATAATTAATAATTACTGATAGCTTCTTTGAATCAATTGTTTCATCTACATAATTTTCTATTCAGGGATGTATTACGTTTTTTTTATCCCAATAAATTTAGTTCCGTTTTTTAAGGCGTACTGTAATCAATGACTTGTATCTTGAATTGCTACGTAATATTACGCTTCTAAGAATTTAGGCTTTTATGAAAAGATCCGTGAAAACAATTCATAATTAATCAATTATCGGCTTGTACGCCGATATACTTTTCTCCACCCTCTGAAGAACTAAGCACGTCGGACGAAAGTCACGTCGCAAAAAGAAGCAAATGAAACCTTCCATTTCTTCCTGAAGTTTCCCGTTTTTGCCCTTCCCTTTCCTTCTGGCGAGTTAACTGCGCTGTAGAATCTTGGAAAGGCTAGAGTTCACGGGTCGGAATATGTTGACATTCACCATAGGACGAAGGGGCGCGCGGAAGGGAGATAGAATGTTCTCGAACACCTGAAAACATTTTGAGAGATAGCTGAAATATTCTTGCTGAACTTGGGTATTGGTGAGAAAGAAAGAGATAGCCTTTAAAGCCGAGATGCTAATGAAAGTGACGGGTATACCTATTCTCGTCGCTTGCTTTTCCCCAAATGCTGAAATTCACGTGATGGTGGAGATTATTAGTTTAATCCGCTATTAAAGCTGTATTTGTGTACGATCTGCGGGATTTAGGTTACACATGAACTATTTCGCCTTGTAGTGAAATGGCGCTGTCAGGTGTACTGATGGGAATATTCCACACCGATCCTCGTGCCTCTTTTATCTCGTTCTGTTATGATATTTTTTTAATCCTTTGTGTTTCGGGTTACGTGATGCGCATCTCTGACCTTTTCTCCCTCGGCTGCACGGATACGTAGCGGAAGCTATTCACAATGGGGTAAATAGCACCTTTTTATGGCGCGTCTCATAATGCTGTGGGTTAATGCCAGCAATGAGTATTTATTTTTCGTAACTTTTTTACATAAAGAATGCTGACATATTATAAAGGAATTTCAACACTATTATAGGTTGTACTATGCTTTTCGATTTTAAATACCCGTGCGCTAAGGGATTCACACGGATTGCCGATTTTAGTCATTTGAAAAAAGATTGAAAACATCTACCTGTAATTATTAATCAAATGCCAATTGTCGCTAGAATAATTGTGCATATCCAACAGATTTATTGAATGAATGTCCACTTCAACGTTTGCGTCACAAACCGTATGACGCAGAACCGTGAATTGTGACGCAGTTATGTTTATTGTTTCAGCATTACATAACACTCGTATATTTGAACACAGTTCTGTGTTGTGGCGCTTTATACGTCGAGTATACACAATACGTTTTCAAATCTACGCATTTTTCTAACATTGGACTTTTTCCGAAACTCTCGGGTTCTTTGGGTCTCAAATTGTTTAGAGTATTTTATACACCTTTTTCGGTTTCTGGTACAACTATTTACATTCAAAGTATTTTGTAGATCTTATTCGGTTTCTTGTGCAACTATTTACATTCAGAGTATTTTATACATATTTTTCGGTTTCGTGTGCAATAATTTAAATTGTACTTAATTCGAAGATTGTATTTGATTCAACTTTACAAGGCTACTAATCTTTTAGTCTTCATTTCATCATTATTAGGCAGGCCGCACACCAAAGCATCACGCTACATAAACGCAACATCTACGTCGTCACAATAATGAATGCAACATTTTTGCTTGGAGTATATGTGTCGCGTACACGCACACCGGACGCACAGTTGTGGTTTATACCTACTCAAAAATGTCGACATCATCTGACGACACGGATTTCTTGATGTGGAAATTAATGAGAAAAAAAGACGTTATTGGGTTCACCCATTTAATCAAGATTCTGCAATTTACGATAATTTAAAAAAAAAAATGTTTTCGCCAATTTTGGTCCAGATGATTTCTGTAATCCGTCTATTGCGAGTCAGTGAGTCCATGGTTATATAATATAGCGTTTTTTTCAACCTCTGCAATAAACTCTACATAAATTCAATATTGTCTTTCATTTTTGCAAAGCACTGCGCCACAAAAAACGAACGCGTTCGATCTTGAATACATGTAGCACGGCTAACGTCTCGCCACAAACTGCACCCGCTACAAACGTGTCCTTGGTGTGCGTGCTTGCGCGCAAATATAGGGGGGCTTTAAATGTGTCGCGTTTCAAATGTGGCGCCACAGTTATGCATGTCTGGTGTGCGGCCTCGCTTATACGGTGGGCACGGTAATAAATCCAGAAATACACAAATAATCGCCATCGGGCCGGGGTAAGTGAACAGGTCGCGGACACTGAAGGCAACATCTCGGGTTGGAGGCGTCTACTAATATCTACAGGAATTCCAAAAACTGAAAAAAATCAAACTAATATCTATGAGAACCAAAGTGTTGACGAAAACCTACAGCTCAAACTGTTGACTAATATCTATGAGAACCAAAGTGTTGACGAATATCTACAGCACTGGCAGAGGTTGGATTTGCAATTATGTATAGCATATTGGAATAACGTTATATTGCGTATGCAGTTTAAAAAACTTAATTTATGTAAGTATGTATGTAAAAATCCCTAATATCGGATAAAGATTGATATTAGTCAACACTGGGACCGTTATAGATATTCGTCCGACCTTAGCTCTGTAGATATTAGTCAACACTCTGAAGTTCGTAGACATTAGTTCAACATATGAGCTGTAGATATTCGTCCGACATACAGGCTGTAGATATTAGTATCTGGATTCCTCGGGTTCACTAAATTCCAATTAGCTTAAGCTACGTTATACGGAACACTACGTTTGGGCACATAAATTTTTTCGCCGATTGAATCCTAGTTGGCAATGCGTGTAATACGTGATGAATCCTCAATTCATTCACGAATTTATTTAAGAGTAGTTTACACGCGGTAGAAGCGAAACTTAACCAAATTAATCTCTACCAATAGATGCTTGAAAAGTGAGGTCATAATCAAAGCGACCAATAAGCGCAGACCTAGCGTAATTTCCGTTTCATATCTCAACCAATATGAGCCTTTAAAAGTGACATCATAATCAAAGTGGTCAATAAGCGCAGTTGATGCGTCGCAGGTGCAGTAATCGTCATTTTCGTTTCATCCGAAATCCAAACGGGGCTCTAGAAGTTTCACTTCAAAAATTAAAAGTTGCGACGGGTCGCATCGACAGAATTTGTCTGTGTGCCGGAAACGGAATCAGTGTCACCTTCCTCTATTAATAATGTTGCCACCGTTCCAAAGGGCATATCTTTAGAGCACAGGCATCGGGTGGGAATGCTGTCTTTGTTCTAACGTTATTTCAATGGAAGCTGCTCCGATGAACTAGCATCATTGATTCTTTCTGCATAGGTGCACAGTCGGGAAACACGCCAAAAGCGCGCCCAACATTTGTACACAATTGACATTTCTCACGAAACGTTTCTACTAGAGATGCCACGAATAGTGATTTTGCCGAATACCGAATATTCGGCTAGGCTCTCGGCCGAATCTCCGAATATTCGGCAGTCATATATTCGGTGACAGTACATTTCGCAAACAGTTTTCATGAATAATAATAAAAAATGGTTTTCTTAAATTAAAATGAATTGAACTCATGAGTTAAAAATCGTTTTCATGAATCAAAATGAATTGAACTCATGAATTAAACATCGTTTTCATGAATTAATAAAAATCAGTTACATTTCGCAAATGAAATTGATTTTTACATGAAAACTGTTCGCCTAAATCGAATAGAAGACCCTTCCTAGTGGTGATCAGCAAACGCAAAACAGTATCCAAGCCCAGCAGAATTGGCTAAGATTTATTTATCATCTCCCGGTAGAAGTATATGTAATAGTGAGCGGCTGTTTTCGGAAGCAGGTCTAATTTATGAGTAAAAGAGCAATCGTTTGCTTTCAACAAATACTGAAAAAATTGTTTTCATTCTACAAAACTTACCACTGATAGATTTTAAGTATTAAATGTTCTGATTTTTTGTTAAAATAGAATTTTTTGTGAGTAATATGTTAGTTATTATGCATTTTTTTCATGATTTGCTATTCGGTATTCGACCGAATACCGAATAGTAAAAAAAAATACCGAATAGTAGCCGAATATTCGTGGCATCTCTAGTTTCTATTCTCGTTATTGAGTTCAACAGCTAGCCTATGGATCTCTTCAAGACCCATGTTCACTCCTTCCTCTCCTCAAGAAGACCCTCTATAGAACGTCCCCAAATATGACATGGGCCCACATTTTTTTTTCCTTACAGCCTCCTGTGTGGAATTGATTAATGGAGGAAAAGTGTTAAATTATAAATGTGTAGCGACGTAGCAAGTTAGATCAAAATTAGTAATAAGAAGTCGGTATTGTTTATGAAAATTATTATTTCAATGTAATGATATTTTTTTTACAACAATAATTAACTGTGTAGCGACGTAGCAAGTTAGATCAAAATTAGTAATAAGAAGTCGGTATTGTTTATGAAAATTATTATTTCAATGTAATGATATTTTTTTTACAACAATAATTAACTGTGTAGCGACGTAGCAAGTTAGATCAAAATTAGTAATAAGAAGTCGGTATTGTTTATGAAAATTATTATTTCAATGTAATGATATTTTTTTTACAACAATAATTAACTGTGTAGCGACGTAGCAAGTTAGATCAAAATTAGTAATAAGAAGTCGGTATTGTTTATGAAAATTATTATTTCAATGTAATGATATTTTTTTTACAACAATAATTAACTGTGTAGCGACGTAGCAAGTTAGATCAAAATTAGTAATAAGAAGTCGGTATTGTTTATGAAAATTATTATTTCAATGTAATGATAATTTTTTCACAACAATAATTAACTTTTTTATCTTACTACCTGCTTATTTTACAAGGTTAGTTGAGATTACATTTTAAAATTTTAAATTCACAATATACTTTAATAAAATAACGTTAAATGAATGATATGAGTAACATGTTTTATGTTCTATTTGCTTAATTTAAGCGATAAGTTGGCGTCTGAATCGTTCAAGATAAGATGTCGCCATTGACCGTCGCGCGTCGCCTGCCTTACGAGTAATAAGTAGTTATAGGTTTATTCGCTATCAGTATCGTAAACGTGATTCTTCTACCTATTCAATTTGTATGCGGATATTCCTGGAAAATGTCATAATAATATATAGTGACAGCTGCCTTTGGCGCCGATCGATAACTGATATTAATCAATTCTCAGAAAATTGGATTTGTAAGTAAAATATTCTTTTTACGGTTTTCCGATGGCGCCGTTATTGCGATAAGTTTGACGTGAATTGTCATAATCGATGTTTTTTGCTATTTATTTATTTTGTTTCTTAAATTTACTTGCGTAGTATTTAATCCTTCAAAATTCGTGAGTTTTTGTCAGTAAGTAAAAATATTTCCGCTTTGCGATAAAATCCAAATAAATGGAATATTTTTGAACATATCCGAAAACTAAAATGACAAGTGTGCAGTTCACACACGGTAGAAGTGAAACTTTCAGAAAACTAAAGTAGACAGAGTGGGGAGGCTACGAAGCACCGCACAAAGAGGAGGTAGATTATTCTTTCTAAAAGCCATGATCGAATAAAAAACTGGTTTTAATAAAACTAATAAAAAAAATAGTTACATTACTGCCTACACTCTTTAATTATAGCAACACTCAGAACGTGCAAATGGTTTTCCTAAAATTCTGGCTGCACATAGTCTGCAACCAGAATTTTATAACTGCATTTAGACACGAGAATGGTTTCCTTCAATACGCATCAGTAGGTGATTTAGTTGCATTCTGAACACAGAACTAGTTTTAATTTAGATTGAATTTGCATGCGGGTAATTAAAACTACACATAAAAATGGCTTTCCTCTAATTCTGGCACCACAAACTATGAAACTCAAATTTTATAAATGCACTTCTAACACAAGAAATGCTTCAGCAAATGAAATCACTTTTGTCTAATAAAATAAGTGTCTGCTTTTCTCTTTTTTCGTTATCAGTATTACTGATAGAAAAAACGTAAGGTGAACCATTTTTTAATCATTTTTATGTTTGTATTAAAAATTTTAATATTTCAAAAGCTGTATTTTTATTTCTAACTAGCTGTTCCCGGCATGCGTTGCTATGCCATTTAATAAAAAAATTGTTTCTCCCTGCGTGTCCTTTCCCATTCGTCCCGTTCCCCTTCCGCCTCCCCTTTTTTTCTTCCGTTCCCACTCCTTCACCTCCATCTTCCCTCTCCCCACTCCACTCCCCCCCCCCCTTCCCCCGTCCCGCGAACCCCCCTCCCGAGTACCCCTCCCCCCGCACACGTCCCCTTCCCCTACCGCGTTCCCCTTCCACCTTCCCCGCCTTCCCTCTTCCCTTTCCCGCTCCCTCGTCCCGCCAACCCACCTCCCTTCCTCCCGCGTTCCATATATTCAATCCTAGTACATTCAGTTTTAAAACAGCCCGCGTGCCACCTTTTACAATTTTTATTCAAATTTCCATTTTTCGTGTATATTAAATTTGGTACCTAACATAGGTACCTATTTATAATATCTAAAATTCTTGATTCGATTCAAACTATTAGGGGCGTACCTACTTTAAATAAATTTATCAACTTAAAGATTTTCAAAAATAGAATCCTGATTTAACAATCATTGTTTTGCAAAATGTCATTCTCAAACACGCGAACTGTCAAACGTGCGATAGTCGTTAGGTTTTCTGAAATTATCCAATTTTCTTAATTTTTCTCTCCGTAAGAATCATCCTCGTACTTCAAGGAATATTCTAAAAAAATAATTAGCGAAATCGGTTCAGCTGCTCTCAAGATTTGAGCTTAGCAACACATTCAGCGATTCATTTTAATATATAAGAAGATAATAACATTTGTAAACGTATTTCGTCACCTTTCAAAACATTTTTTGGTTTTGGAATGTGTTCAGAAATGTTCCATTTATTTGGATTTTATTGCAAAGTCTTTATATTTAGACCTTTTGACAAAATGCGCCCGATTAGAGCTAGTTTAGTGTCGGCCCTCCCAAACGAAAATACGATGTCAGTAAGTAGGTCTGTATTTATATTATTGTATTTACAGAAAAATAATAGTTGTGTTGTTTAAAGGTTATCTGAGAGCAAATCAACGTCTTTCACGTGATAGGTTATGGATTATCATTTTCAAGAATGCCGATTGTTTCCGGTTTGGCGCCGAGAATAAGCACTCAACCGCAGGACACGACTTTAAATAAATTAATCACTAGGATCTTATATGATATTGTTAATCGTTACGGCTTATTTTTATCTCCGGTTCATTTTCCTAATAAATCAAATGTCGGGAAAGACCAACTATATTTGATATCATCTAGTCTATTTTTGCAAGTCACCGTCATCACGCCTTACGCTACAGCTATTAATAAATTATTGTAGTGTGTAGTTTGGATCATAACACTCGACTTGTTTATTATCTAACTTAAACTAGTATTATTTATTGTTTTTTTTTATCTAGCAGGTTTAGTATTAATTATTGTCTTTTCCTTTATCTCACTCGTGAAAAACTAATATATCAGATCGTGGAAACAAATTCGTCCACTATACATTTTTATCAATGGCGCCGTATGGATTTTTATCTGTCGGTGGTATACGCAAAAAATTGTTGGCATGTTGTTATCAAACATTTATTTTGTGAGTGTTATGATAACGGCAATGCAGTGGTTCATTGGACGCGTTCTGGCTGATTGATTCGAATATTGTAATTTTCGGTTTGTGGACTTCAAAGACATTTCTTAATGACTAATAACTCTAATTTGCATTGTGTTTTTGTTAGTTTAAAGTAGATGCGTATTTTCCCCTTGCTATGTTTAAATGTTTTTCTTCCGGTACAGTTACGTAAATAGATTAGCTACTTGGAACAAACAAAGACGAAATAATTAATCAAGAAACAACAATAATATTAAAACTGAGACGCTCATCCCATTGTGAAATAACATTCCAAGCACAATATCCGGTGCGACGTGAATAATCCTACAAAAGAAAATACCTCCAAGTTTTGCTTTTATTGAAATAGCTACTAGGAACGCCATTTCCAGCATCTGTAATAATATCAATTAGCATTTACATTCAGATCTTTAAAGACAAACGGCGTTATGACAATTATCGAAAAACAAATAACAGCGAGATAACTTTATCTTTTTGAGAAGATATCATATAGAATTAGCATAATTCATCATTGGTGTTGTTTTAACAACAGTGAATTATGTAAAGGTTGCTTTACTCGTAGGTATAACTCAAGGCCCCTTTATATCGCAACACGAGAAAAAATATCCGCTTTGAATATTGATGTCAAATATTCTGCACTTTATAAAAAAACAAGTTTAATTTTCAAAAGAAAAAAAACATTGTTACTTCTTAGAAAAGTGGATGTACATATAAGCACTCTGAGTATGTTTTATTGTTATTGTGAGATGAAAGTATGTCACCGCTCATTTGTTAAGAGCGGGATTAATCAATGAATACGAATTACAAACAGTTGAATTGTTAAAATCGGGATTAAAGCAGATCCAGTGCAGTCAAATGTGGTTTCATTTGATCACTTATTGTGAAGACACGACACTTAGAAGCCAACTTCAATGCGGGCGCCAGACACGAGTTCAAAGAAGTGATCAAATAAGTGTTCACATGTTTGGCACGGGCATTTGATACTGTTGTCACATATTTGATCACTTAAGTGCGCTTTGCCGTTCAGTATCGGTTTTTTTAGCGCACATCAAAGGGATCAAGGTCCAAATGTTTGTGTGCCTGCCACACTGCGCGAACGCGAAGCCCAGTTGCGAGAGCGTCGCCGCGGCCGTGGAGAGATGTTGTTTGTGCGTAAATAACCAACCATCGTTAGATGGAGTGGAATAATGAGAGCCTTTTCGAGTTCATAGAGTTGAAGCAAGGAGAGCCAGGTATATGGGATCCGAAATGTAAAGGGCATACAAATCGAAATAACATCGAAACAACAAACCTTGTCGACCAAATCGTCGTCCATGTTATGTGAAGTCTATTTGAAAACTGTGAGAGCTCAAAGATGTGGTCAAATCTTTGAACACATATCTGGCAGATACAACAATATGTGACCAAATGTGTGAGCAAAGTCTTCAAAGAATTGATCACTTCTTTGAACTTATGTCTGGCGCCTGCATTATATCATTATACATAACATACTTCATAACTACTCATAAGCCATGGCAGATGACTAAATGGGTGTGTTCATTTCACAAGCATAAATATAACGCACGTCACTATAGCCGTTAAAAATTAGCCATCCGATTTTCAGTTTTTTCTATGTTTTGTTTGTGTGATAGTCCAATATCGCCTATTAAAAATGGTCTAGCGGTTTTTAAAGTTAGTTCAATAAATAGTTTGTTTTCTTATATTTTTACGGTATCGTCCCGATGGGAGAACCCTATCAATGTTGCTTAAAATGATTTTAGCTGTGTTTAGTGACCAACTCTACACTCGTATATATCTACATTCTGTTTAAGAAAATACGCCAACCTTCTCAATTGCATGATTATTGAATGGAAATTGAAACACACTATTTTTTTAATATGTATTTTTTATTTTTTTTAATGTAGCTATTACTTTGTGATTATCCATTATAGAAAAATGAAACAATATAACTTTGTATAAACCACTTATATGATGTGCAAATCCGACCGGTTTCGGAACAAACGTTCCTTCGTCAGGGAAAGCTTATACTAATTTGACAGTTTAGAACAATGTTTTATTGTGGTAGGGGTGGAGCCGTTGTTAGTTAATAATGTAGATTGGGTGGGTAGGTATTAGTGTAGAGTGGGTGGGTAGGGGAACAAATATTATATATTTTTTATTTCATTATTTTAATATTACATTTGACTACAGCAATGACGTATTGGTGTGAAACACACTAGGTGTGAAACGTTGTGTTGAGATGGCAATTTACAGAGTAGTTGTTAGTTAGAACTATATTGGCATATGGATGTGAGGCGCTGAAACTGACGGTAAAGATGGCTGAAATGCTGGATATTTTTGAAAGAAAAGTGCTGAGAAGAATATTTGGACCCGTGAAAGAGGGTGAACAGTGGCGCATCCGGCACAATACAGAATTGTGTGATATATATAAGGCCCCTAGCATCTCAGCACATATGAGACTCCTCAGGCTGAGATGGTCTGGGCATGTACATAGAATGCCGGATACACGCGTCCCAAAAAGAATTTTGACTGGACACCCAGGTGGAAAGAGAAAAGTGGGAAGACCCAGACTGAGGTGGGAAGACGAAGTAAGAGGGGATGCAGCACAGCTTCTCCAGGTACCAAATTGGAAGTCAGCCGCTGAGGACAGGAGGAGTTGGAGGCGACTGTTGCAGGAGGCCAAAGCTCGATATGGGCTGTAGCGCCATCGAAGAAGAAGAAGTTGTTAGTTAGATTTTTATTTACATAATGTAATGAAAATGACCGTTAAAAATTAAATCAGTATTTTTTTTTAAATTATGCAATTCAAGTATGAAGTAGTAGAAGTAGAAGATTAAGACAAAATAAAAATAATTTTGGAGCAATTAAATTTCAATTTGACAACAAGGCAAAAGAAAAAGTGCAAGTGAAACTTAGTCAATTGTAAATATTAAAGTGATTCAGGTAGAATGGGTTCATTTTCCTCACATTCAAAATGATCGAAATTAGTTTTTGGTTTTATTTTATGTTTTTATACGCAAGAACGTGCGTGGTGATTTATAAAATGACGTGAATATGACTACAAATAAGCCATTAAAACGTTTCGAAGTAAACAGTACTTGTCCACGGGCCCGTCACGTAGGTACCTACGGCGCATATTGGAAAACGGACCTTGGCCGTCGCGGCCCGAAGTGAAAATGTTCGCAGAAAAGTGACGCAAGCTACGGCCAACAAAGGGAAAATTAGCCTCGTCATGTTGTATTGCGTCACGGATATAGCCACATTATTTCGCACAAGCGCCGGCGTACATGCTCCGCTGCTCTTCATCGCCTTTACCCCCTGTACCCCCGTACGCCCGCGCCACCGCACCACCGCACCACGCCTCTGCGGTGACAAGTGACAGACCGGATCTCCATTATTTGCCTAACTGTGAGAATGTACGAATGGGAAATCTGCATTTTTCTGGGTTTGGTAATTTCAGGATAATTTTTACAACCAATGTCATTTCCATTTGATCCGATTCAACTGATACCTTCGTGAAAAACTTGTATCTATTTTATTTATTTTTATTTCTTAAAATTTTATTGGTTACAGATTTTTTGTTTTTTTTTTGGTTTTTTTTTTGTTACCACATAGGCCCGTGTTGTGTTAGTCATACATTTAACAATTTAAATAGGAATTTAAAAAATACTATTTTATTGAAACAGATAATTAAACATACTAAACAAAAATTAAGAAATACATAAAAGTAAGTGAAAAATAAAGAAAAAAAATCATATTTTAAAGAAAAATAGAAATAAAAATAAAATCAAATTTTGAAATACATAAACTAATAATAAAGATTAAGTGTTAAGAACTCATGTGTTCTGTACGAGTATAAATTAAAACATCGAAATAATAATAATATTTTAAAGAAAAATAGAAATAAAAATTGAAATAAAAATTTTGAAATGTAAATATTAATAATTAAAATGTAGTGTTAAGAACTCATGTATTCTTTGAAGTACGCTCCTCCCCTTTCGAAAATCCAATGTTGTACACGTACAAAGTGATTTAGAATTACTTGACTTTATGTCAGTACTATATATCCCACGTCTATCCCATCTATCTATCTATTTATGTAAAGAAAGATGTCTGTAGCGGGTGGCCGCGTGGCGGAAACCAGCGGTCGGCGTTAGTTTGATTTTTATAGATATCTACAGTTTTATTCCGAAATTGATGGAATTTTTCACAAAAATTAAGATATACAAAATAAAAAGATTAAAATAATCATGGCTTAAATGTAAATTACAAACGACTGGCCATTGGATTACATATTAGTTGTACATAAATGAAATATTTCGACCCAAAAAAAAACTTTTTTACCATATTTAGTTGTGATCATATTTCATTATATTATCACAACTCACAACATTGTAATTAGGTACTACTAACTCACAAAAAATGCCAAAGTTGCCTCTAAAATTATGAAAATTTCAATTCTTTGATATAATTTAAATAAATAAACTAGCTCACATTCATAAAAAACCATATTAGCTATATATTTTTATTTAAAAATAAATATTTCCGTTAAGTTGGGTATTTTGACCTAAAATCTATAATTAAGTTTTGTTTGAAAACGATTGCACACCAGTTCCTCTCATAATTTGGGAATATTGTAGACATGTTTGCAGATTCCATATTAGTTATAAAACGAAATCTTTATAATTACTTTAATGAAATGTATGATTTTAATTTTAATTAATTTTATTTTTCATTATTATTTGAATCATTGTATATTGTGTACTACATACCTGCCTAACTGTTATTATCTATCTTTGTAAAAGCCCACTAGGGCGTAAATAAATAAATACATAAATAACACTAATCCAACACCATATATTCTCATACTGGACGATTTTGTGCATTTCAAATGGTGAATTGACGCTAGCTATTCAACATTTCGCCTCAAGAACCTGACACGCTGTATTTTTTCTGTCACCGAATTAACTCTATACACTAACGTATTATTAATCCTTAGGCCTTGTGCGCACTAGCGGTTAGCCGCGTAGGCGGTCAACCGCGCGGCTAGCCGCATTTTTATTTTAGTTTGAAATTTTTCGGCGGTTGGGTGCGTACGGATATGAGCGGTTGCATACTAAAATAAAAATGCGGCAGGGCCTCGCGGTTGATCGCCTACGCGGCTAGCCGCTAGTGCGCACAAGGCCTTAGTTACGATATGCAAGCTCTTACTGCGTTATAAATTGATAACAAAAAACGTTCTATTCATTCAGCGCCAATAAAAATTTGCATATCTTTCAGCGTGTAGGCAGTGGAAAAGTTATTGTGCGCTCAAATACATAATTCCTGCCTTAATATTTGAATAAATTATTCGCTTAGAGCGGATAGATAGTATAAAATACAATATATAAATAGCATAGCGGGAGCCTTCTCAACTGACCTATCATTCTACCGTTCGTGTTAGGCAATCTTGGCTGACCTTGTCAACTTATACTCCGTGAGAAAAGTGTTTGTGGAAGATAAAACTATCGTTACGAATGATTAAATGCACTTGTGTATGTATGCGAACAGAGAGCAGCTACATATGCTGATAAGATTTGCATATTTCCTCTCACGTCCAAAGCAGATATGTAGAGGATGTTGGAGTTCTGGGAAATATGTTTATTTGCGTCTAAGTAACTTGCCTGAGAATTATTTTTGTAACAAAATAAATGTCTTTTACCAACTTAAAATTAAGAGCAACGTTTTTTTTAGAGGGTTACTTTTTCCCAATAATGATATTAAGGCGATCCACTAGTTCAGGAAAAAATCGAAATCGGAATTCACGCCCTTTATGGGAGGAGTTTAAAAATACTTGAGAAAAAGCTTTTGGAAAGGTTGGAAAAGGTATTTGAGAGTTTTGTTTTACAGGTTGATTTCGTAAAGGCCTGTAAAAAATATTAATTCCTGTTTTACGCATTGTTTATTGTAATAAAACGGAAATTTAAAATTGATTTCACGAAATCAAGCGACGCGGAGTGACGCGTCCCTCTCCCGCTCAGTTCGGGGTGTGACTGAGGTTTGGTGACTGTGGCGTGAACAGTAGTTCTTCGGTGGACGCCATAGAGTTCACTTTGAAAAACCGGATTCGTCGACTAGCGGCCGTATTGTAAAATAACAACGCGAAAATGCATATTTTATTTTATTTTGGGAAGATTGGGGGTAAATATCAACTTTTTTTGCGATCATTGTAAAATAAACTGAATTTGCCACATTATAAAATAAAACCATAACCGAAAAGGGGTTTATAAATAGGAGAGTTTGGATTTGAAAGTGTGTTTTTAGACCTTATACTTTATTTTTTTATAGGCTTATTAAAAGACTTATAAAAAAATTACCGATATTTTTAAGGGCCAAGGTATGTTCTACACGCGGTATTTAATTGAAGCATCTACAATACTTCTAAGCGATCAAATTTTCAAAGCAAAAACATATGATTTTGTATGATTTTGCATTATTTACTATGGCTTCATCTTAAATTTAAAATTTACTTAGCTGTAGGGACCGCCTTTGCAAACCTCTGCTTAAGAGGGAAGTTTTGAATTCTGTTACCGGGGATATAAGCACCTACTCATCAACCATTGAAATATCTAACGACTTTATTAGTAATATAAGTAATCCTCGATATAGGCTATACATTTACTCAAGAAATACAACAAAACTACAAATAATATGTTAACTTTACAAAAAAGACGCCCATTGTCAGATCTGTTGTTTCTGTATAACCTGCTAAATAATAAAATAGATAGCCCTGAATTGCTATCCGTCATTAGTTTAAATGTCCCAATGAGATGTACCAGGCACATTTCCCTTTTTCACATTGAAATTAACAACACTAATGCAGCAAGTAACTCACCAATTGCTCGTGCACTCACAACTTATACCCACTCCGAAAAATTACTACATTTAGACATTTTACATGATTCCTTACAAACATACAAAACTAATTTATTAAATTTCTTGGCGTGATGTAAATACATATTATATATTTAAAACTACTTACACTTAACATTTCACTAAACCTTAAACAGTCAATTACAATTCAGTGAGCATATAATTCTTGATTTTTAAATGTCTCTTTATGTTCTCCCCCCCCCCCCCCCCCCCTTTCTTTCTTTTTATTATTATTATCACTTGTTCATTCACTAATTAAGTTTTAAAACCCGTTATTACATATGTCAGGCGTAACTACCAAATGACATTCTATGACTTACGTAAAAGGTACACAACCATATAAAAATTTAACATCTTACAACTTGTACTATAATATACTGTGCATGTCTTAATAAACAAATAAATAAATAGGCGTGATAATATTTTTAGGGCGGGCGGTGTTGTTTTGATTTTTATGCAAATCTACATTTTTATTCCAAGATTGGTGAAGTTTTGCACATTTGATCTTCAAAACAAGATGAAACACATCCCGTTTTCCCTTCCCTTAACCCCCCGCAACGTAAGCAGATAAACGTTAGAAATAGTTCAGCAGTCAAGTACAATAAGCGTGTTTACACGTCAGCGCGTGTGTTTCCATAGAAATCGTTCTAACTCCGTTATTGTTTTAGTTACATCCCTAAACCAAAAAGTAAAAGGTCGATAGTAGATCAAGCTGTACAACTCTATCAAGTTGTCTATAGAAATACATAACAGGAATCAGCTGTCAGTCGCGTAGTTGACAAAAATATTTTCCCGCGCAAATTTACTACCGGCGGCTCGTCCGCGCTCGACATTTTTAATTTTTATTAAATATTTTTATATAAAATGATAAAAAAGTGAGGTGGCAAAAGTGTTTATTACACATATATACAATAGAATAAGTATTGTTGTTTACATAATCTGTGATTTTAGTACCATTTTCACATAAAAAACATCACGTGAGTCGTTTTTACCTATTTTTAATGTTTGCATGCTAAATTTTAATTCTAAAACAGTTTTTACTATTCGGCTACGTACAGAAATTTTTCATTTATAGAGCTTTAATTGTAAAGCGGTAATAACACAAAGTTTTCGTAAAATGTCATTTTGTTTGAGACATCTCAAGGGTAGCATAATTCTGATACTTCTTGATAAAATTTTGTACCCTTGGCGTTTATAATAAGAGAAAAACGATTGTCTACATACGAGTATTATGATTTCGAAAAGCTAGTATATCTTTAGCTAGTTTATACTAATTTTTGTAATATAGATAGATGATGATAATGATATAATTTCAGTACTTCAATTTTTTAATATAATATTTAGGCCGTTTTTATTTTAAAACCATTTTTCATGCGAATCTTTTTTAAAAAAATAATAAAATTTCTAAATTTGTGAAAAAAAGTATCAAATTTGTTTAATGTCCTACATCATGAAGTATAAAAATATTTTTGTATGCTTTATGCTTCGGCAATCATGCATCAGATGATGTTCGTAGATTTACATATCAGGTAGTAATATTTTAACTATTTATTACGCATTCATTTTACTTTTGATGTTGTGTATATTATAATATTGACAAAAAGGTCACACTGCATTAAAATAATAATGGAGGCCACTCTTGCATTGTCCTCAATACGACTATAAATCGTATCCCTTATTTGAGGATATGTTTTGATAAATTTATGTGCTTTCATACCTCTGTATTACAAACAATTTATATTGGCCACACAAAAAATAGGACAGACATGACTTCATTTATTTTTGCACCTATTTTTTTAAATTTATGGATCTAAATTCAGAATATTAAAAATAATAAATTCATAATCTATGTTTTTATGTCCTTTTTGAATACAATGGGTTTTTTATTTATCATTTATGAAATTCGAGTATTTTCTTATCGTTATATTTAAAAAAAATCTTTAACCATCTTGTATAAGCTAAATGATATTAGCCCGAAAGGTCAATGGACATTATGGACAATCAAATTTTATTTATTTTTAAATTATTACTAAGAACTTTACGTCCGTGGATACTTAAATTACTTTTTTATTCTCAGATGTCTTCACGTGTTATTTTCTTTGATTTTGTTTTTTGTTTCTTACCATCCGCAACCAGGTAATAATTAACGCGCATAATATTGTCATATTTTAAAATAACTGTCGGCTTTGTCGTCTTATAAACACATTTTAATAAAAGGTGGGAACTTATAATGAAAAATCAATCTAAGTGTATAAGATAGTTTAGTACCGCTCTGTAGGCGATTAACTAAAACGGCGCTGTATAAAATATGTTTTTATTTTTTATTATTGAGTAGTTGGTTGAACCGTCGGCGATCTTCTCGACCGTGTTGGTTTATTGGTTTTAATTTTACGTGTTACACGTTTATTCGAAATTATTATGATAATAACTGGGGTTATCATTATCATTTTATTAAAAACAATTTGTAATCGCTACGTTGATAAACTTATTTTGTTTTACATACAACTTTGACCGGGAGCGAATGGCATATTTTTATAATACATAAAATATCTACATTCTGTAATGCTTAATAAATTGTATTTTTAGATATTGCTTACATATTATAATTTATTATTTATTATTTTTTTATTATTGTGATTTAGGCTGTCCCAGTTTTAAAAAATATTTCTTACTTGCTGGTTCCCGGCATGCGTTGCAATGCCATATTCAAAGAAATACATTGTTTCTCCCTGAATCACCTTTCCCGTGCGTCCCCGTTCCCCTCCTGCGTCCCCTTCCTAGCTAGCTTTATAAATTATAGCCTAAATATTATTCTGATTGTAAAGTTTCATTAAAATCCATCCAGTAGTTTTTGGGTGAAAGAGTAACAAACACATACATCCATACAAACTTTCGCGTTTATAATATCTTTTTTATCTAGATAATAAACTTAGGTTGTCATGGCGTTTTTTTAATCAATGTCATCGTCGGTCCCTGTGTATTTACTTGCTAATGAAGAACTCTTGTTTCTACTATTCACAGTTTAATTGCTTTGCACGGCTTAATTTTCCGCCGTTTTAAACAGAAGTACACAAAATATTGTACCAAACTCATAATAGACATTTAAATTTTGCGTCTTCATCGTGAGTGTGGATATAAGAACATGATTCCAATTTTTTTAATTGTATATCACATTTCAATTTGATGAATTTAAATAGTCGTGTGTTCTGATGTTTAGGGTTCTAATTGATCATGTGTTGTAGAAGTTTAGTAGACTTTGATATTTTGGCAGAGGGGTTTGTCCTATTTTTATCAATGGTAAACCTCAAAATACCGTGTTGTTGCAATGTACGCTCTGATATTAATTACAACAGTAACATTAAGGAATTTTAATTTGTATTTAACTGAATTTATTTATATACTTCATTGAATTTCGTTTTAGGATAGATCGTACTTACCAAGCCCTCAAAGGCTGCTAACTTTATTACGCAAAAATTAATTTTAATATACCTCAATTTATTCGCACTAAACTTACAAGTACTGAATAATATACTGACTGGTCAGTGGTTGAGTGGGCACAGCGCTTGGGTCCCACCCGGGCGTCGCATGTTCGATTCCTCGGCTGGCTAATCCTCCATCACACACAAGCAACATTTTCGGCTTTTTGTGGTAGTAGGAGATTTTCAAACATTGTTGGGTTATTCGTAACCCGGGAATGTTTGTCTTCCTTTTTTTAAATAAAAAAAAAAAAAAAAAATATCTCTCCTTTCTAGAACTCCTTTCTACCAAACCCATATTGGGAGAATCTAAAGATATCAAAGAAAATTTATTAAACACATAAATTAAAAACAAAACTTACACTTTTCAAATTACACCGAATCTATTTTTCACAACTTCAACTCCCTTTATACACGACGTTTAACTTTTAACCAAATCTTGAAAATTCTCTTAAAATTCTGAATAATGGCCTGGACTCGCCAACATTCTTATTCCGACAAGGTCAACACGACAATACAATTTATTTTATTTTGCCCACATGAAGAACTAACATTAGAAAAAAATCCCTAATACCCCAAATATGTGCGCAATATACCACAAAAATTCACAATATAGGCATTTTTAGCAATACCCTTCAGAAATATCGAACAGAAATAACGCACACGATCGAAAATTAATACAAGATTGTGGAATGTATCGGGAGCATCTCCTATTCTTGTCCTATATTCCTCTTCCTCTCTTCCTCAAGAAACTTTTTTGGCTTGACCACATTTATCTTAATGTATCTCTACATATATGACGCAGGCTGATCGTAAAATCATTCAAATCATGATGCGCCTCAGGCACTTCACGATCTGCCACCAGGCACTTCACGATGTGGATAGGTGCATCATAATCTGCCTGATTTTACGATCGGCCGCCGACGTATATATTTATCTCCATATTTATTTTATGTGTTTGTTGTTTGTGTCTTACAAAAACATAAATAGATATTATCCATATATATTTTTTTTGTCCAGCTGATTAACGAAGATTTTGAACTTTTGGGTGCTTTTTTTGTAAAATTTGCAGTATCTGGAGGTAAGAATTTGCTGTTTTCCGTTTTATCGTAAAACAGATTACCTACACAGGATGTTAAGGGACGTACTTGACTTACTTTAACCAGTGATTCCTGACATTATTTGGAGTAAAAAATGAAAATGAAAGTTTGATCTCCGGTGACTTTTTGACCAATTTTTTTTTTTTTTTTAATTTTTTCTTAGAAATTAAACAAAAAAAACTCTTTCGCATGACGTCACTGGTCACTCAGCCGGGTGTCCGACGAACCCCTTACCCCGCCTCCAACTGTTCAACAACTACCATTTTTTTATGTTATTGTAGAAAAAAAAAACATCAAAAATGTCACCGGAGACCAAAATTTCATTTACATTTTTTACTCCAAATAATGTCAGGAATCACTGGTTAAAGTAAGTCAAGTACGTCCCTTAACACCCTGCATTGTATTTAATTTCTGTTACTTTCCTTAATGTATCAATTTAATTTTTATCTAGTTTATATAAATGATTGTTGAGAATGATAGTGATTTTTCATGTTAATCCTCTCCCCCATTGTAATAATAATGTTGAGATAACCAATTCCCGGGTATTTTTGTATATTATAACACGACATGTAGTTGTGAATTTTGATAAGATTAACCCTGGCCATGAAAATATGTAAGCGTTCATCAACTTTATATGTTGCAATATCGATAGGGTTATCGCGTTACGTTATATTTTCGTAAACGTGGAATATCAATCCAACAACACGGCCATCGGATTAATAAATAATATCAATAGCTTTGTCGTTATGATAATACCGTCAGAATTAAAAACAAATACTTAAAATTCATGCTTAACAGAAATTTCCTTTTACATACCTCGTGTCATCAATAAATCTTGCATTGTTTACTTAATAAATTATTTTTCCTCCTACCAACTACCCATTCGCCGTTTCACCACAGTGGTAAACATAGAGGAGGAACCGCTAAACAACTCGGTCTTAGCTCATTGTTCCTTGCCTCCATTTACATTCACATATCATCGTCTCGTATTTTTCGTGTTTTTTTTTCAGTTTCAGTGGCGATAATTTGGCGTTTCATTGAAGTGAAAATTTATTAAGCACCGCTGTGATTTTAAACTCGATCAAACGAAAAATAGCGACACTAAAAAGAGACAAACACATACATCTATAGGATTTAGCGAGAGAATGAGATAGCACAATCGGTCTTCTCTTTGTGCGGTGCTTCGTAGCCTCTCCACCCTTGTCTACTTTAGTTTTCTGAGAGTTTCACTTCTACCGCCTGTGAATTGGACATTCTGATTATTATTTACAGTTTCATAAGAAAAAAAAAACAATTCAAGTAGGTAGAGACCACAATTAGTGATCTACATGTAATTGTTTGCTTTGCTATGTCTACCGCACTGGGGTAACTTATTCTTAGGTAGGTGACAGTAATCTTATCCTATTAATATTATAAAGGCGAAAGTTTGTATGGATGTATGTTTGTTACTCTTTCACGCAAATGGACTTTAAAAATTCTTTCACTAATAGAAAGCTACATTATTTGCGAGTAATATAGGCTATACAACTGTACATATTGATAAGCTCTGGCGTTAGGAAATTATTTATCATACGTTTTTTGTCCCTAATAAAATCGAAGAAAGGCAAAACAAACGGTTGCCGTGGAAACGATGCTGGCGTCGTAGTTAATATCTATCTCTAAAAATGAATCGCCGAAATACATATGTAAGCAGAATTGATATTAAAAAATCGGTAAAATTCACGAAAAAAAAATTATGAAGAAAATTCTTTTCTCGTACATTTTGTATGGATCGAATTTAAATCATCTCATCTTTTGAAAGAGCTGCAGCAATATTTGTGATAAATATAATATTGAATATTGAATGATTTCCAAAAATTTCAATGCGCTGATTGTTTTGCTTTTGTTCTTAAACATACATATAATGCTGCCCCTTTTTCTTAAACACTAAATATCAATAGTCGAAAATGAGACAAACGGTGAACGCATATCTACACCCCTCCGAAGGAAAAATACAATAATTAGAATAAATCTCCCTCACACGTATCAAGAAAATGAAACCCAATTCCCGGAAGTAAGTGAAAAAGTGAGAAAATCACAAAAAATATAATCATCCGCCTATATAATCGCCATCTCTAATACGAACACAAATACGGACAGTTGCGCATCGATAATTGCTTCATTCTGTAATTTTTAACAATAAAAAAAACTGAATTTAATTCAGGTAATAAGTTAACACAACAATTATTGATTCTGAGGCGGCACGTAGTTCGTCGGGTCGGCTAGTGTATATAATGGAAAAAATATTTCAGTACAATAGTTTTGGAATGAAAAAATCCAGATTTTCCTCAGATATTTGATGACTTTCTTTTTTTGCTAAAGTCATACTATGTCAAGTGTTTGAATTTAATAATAATTTGGTTGCGATAATTATTTTCAGAGTTATTTGGACTTTGCTATTACTAGATTACAAGCATTTTGTTAAAACGATATTTTTTTCGGGGTTTTCCTCCGAGATTATCGATTTCTCATCCAAATGGAACTTGTCTTCCGCCTTGTGTGCCTCAATTTTATAAGATAACCTAAATATCCCGAGTAGAACGGAAAACCATGGTAATAGTCTTAGAGTATATTGACCAGTTACCTGAATAAGTATGGCGTGGGGCAAAGATATTCAAATACAGAAGATATATGCTATGGTGTCCACGCAACTGTCGCCGGACTACGCGCTAATTAGCGTAGTTTTCATACAAAAAGAATTTGTTCATTTCGTTGATTTTTTTGAAAGTGTGCATTAATATTGGTTGACAATATATTTTGAATGAGGAAAGAATTCGTTCATTTAGTTTAACGTTCGTTTGGTTTATTCGTTAATTATTTGTTCTTTTAGTTTATTTGTTAATTGGTAAACAATATCGGCGACACCCGGAAGCGCAGACCCACATAGTAAAAACAGCAGATAGCACATCTACTTATATTTCAATATCTTTGGCGTGGGGTCTCCTTCTTTTACATATTTTCATCAAGCTTTTATGAATAGACCTCCGTTCTGGTATATGCATAATGAGTTCAGAAGAACGTAATGTTGATTGCATTTTAGATATAAGTGATGTATATCATTTGCGGTCTTCAGTCAATTAGCTAAAGAGAACTTACAAGATTCAGAAAAACTGGATACATAAGGAGAGCCTATATTCAAAGTTGGAGGTTATAAGGCTTTTTTACATTAGTTCCAGACAGGAGACCCTGAGGAAAATAATTCCCTTTAGGGCCTATGTCATCTTTGGAGATGCTGTGTGGAGGCTTTTTTTAGGAAAGTAAGGAGAATAAGTTCTGGGAAGGAAAAAGGTGTGATGGGTGGGAAAAATCTGGGGGTCTTTGTGTCCAGGAATGATGGACGTATGAATCTATCGCTCCCACTGCGGTGAAAGGCGAATTTCCGAGAGTCCTGCTGAATAATTCAAAAGGTTTCCCTTCACCAGTCTCACCCAATCCGGCGTGCCACGTAGTTGATAGGCAGACGCATTCACCGCCACGATCCGGACAAACCTCACCCCATAAACCCAGGCACCCCTACTAAGTCACCAAATGTAGCGAACCATTTGGGGTGACCTATGGCAGAGGTGTTGATTATCCAGTAAATGGTTCCTGGGGCGGCGGTACCCACACTCGCCTCCCATTTTGCAAAATTATTGCATAATTATGACTAAAAGAAGAAATATTACCATTTGTTTTTATTGTATGGTGGTTTTGAAGAAAAACAAATATTATTTATTAATCTTGATGTGTGAGATACAAATACCGTCACCGTCACTTTCACCAAACGTGACTTTTTATTTGACTTTAAATTTCATTGAAATACAAAGACAATGTCCTGGGTTACGAATAACTGAACAATATTATTTGTTCGTTATTCTCAACCTGCTCCCATCAGTGTAAGGCGGAAAATGTTCAATTTACAACTGTACAGAACTTGGCTAACTGATTGAACCCTCAACATTGGGTAGTGGGTACGAATGCCTTACATTGACGGTGCTTCACTCAACATTTTTAATACTATTCTTCGAATTATTTTATTTATTTACGTCTTGAAGGCTTTTACACGTAACATTGGTAAGTTGTACCGAAGCATCATAACAAGTATATAGTACATAAACGATAAACTGAGCATGAAAGACATAATCAGCAGGCACAACACAAGTAGGTTTAAGTATTCAATAAGTAAGTTGTACAAAAGAGTTCATCAAGCAGATTCGTATTTGAGCTCAGGCTTACATTATACGATTCAGCAATTATTGTCACAATACTACTCACAACATGCTTCCAGTGTAGCTCAAGTACTAGAAACCTACCGGTGGCAGTGGTGTAAAACATTTTTTAGCAATTAATATGAAAATAGTCAATTTTCTGCAATTGTAAATGTCATTTAAAGCTTTCTTTCTGATATTATGAGTTATTATTATTATTATACTGCCTAACAACGTATGCGGGGACAACGGAGGTCTAGTTTTGTTTATTAAATGTAGAATCGTTTTTATAAAAAAAAATTAGAGTCCTTGTGAGAGCCCTGAAGGAGTAACCATCTGTTAGGCCCTTTGTCCACGTAACCGCACGTCATATGCACGCTTTCGTCAATTGACGATTGCAAGACGAATGCTTGCATCTTGCGTAGAAACAATGAAATCTGTGTCCACGAAGCGGCAACGTCGCGTCAGCCGCTCGTCATGCGTTCGTAATGCGGTGCGCGCGGCAACGTGTCACTACTCGACCGACTATGTTGTCTTTGTATCAGTGGTCCAACAGTAGAGACTAAATTTTTGTACGTATGTTTAGTCATTCGGTAAAATGATTGAAATACAGAATCATCTTCTGATAACTTAGAAATATTCTTAGCTTAGAAAACCTAAAAAGAGTGTACTATGCAACTGTTCAATCAATATTGCAATATGGTATTATTGGCTGAGGGGGAACATATGACAATATTTTAAATCCCCTCAAAATTGTTCAAAGGTTGATAATTAAGGTAATCTTGAAAAAACCGTCTAAATTTCCTACTGAAATTCTTTTTTCAATATTCAATGTGCCTATAATAGACAAAATCTATAAAAAATATTCAATACTTCAAATTTACAAAGAAATACAATTAAATACTCGTAACTTCCAATTCAATACATCAGCAAGATACCAGAAAACTATTAAAATTTCTAAATTTAATACTAAGCACATTCAAAATTCCTATCTTTATCTGTGCATAATCTATTATAACAACCTCCCATTAAAATTAAAAACCATCGAAAATATGCAGGAATTTAAGCCCAAATTAAAAAATTACCTTAAACTGCTATAAAAGTCCCAAATATGTTTACTTTGTATCTTAAAGTCTGCTATTTTATAAATCATTTATTCCTTCTTTTTGCTTTCATTTCTTAGTTTCTAAATCTTTGAGTCTACTATTGTATAAATCTTGCGTTCTTTCTTACGTATCCTTTACTTACTTATTACAATAATTTTTGTTACTTACTTACATGATTCTTCCATTTATAATGATTTTTTAATTTATATTATGATTTTTTTAAAATCTTCAGGATTTTTATTTTTAAATTTATACAAGATTTTTTAACCTACTTATTATTTACAATAGCCGTTATTACTAACTTACACGATCATTAATTTACTAATTGAGCTAAAACTCCCTCACCAAACACAAGAGCATTGTCTCTTTATGGTGAGGAAAGGCAATTCTTTTTATTTTTTTGTTAACCTTATGTAACTATGTAACTGTTGTAACTTCATATGTATTTTTAATAAACATTGCCAATAAAAAAAAAAATTAAAAAAAAACTCTCTGGCAGCAACAAACAATCTACAATTTATATTTCTTTCGATGTATGGATGAATCTAGTACTTTCTTCGCCTGTTTCGTCGTCTTCTAATAAAATTGTATGCTATAATCACATCATCATCATCACTTGACATTTTCACAACAAAAGACGTGCTTTCTCGATGCTAGTTGAAAGAAAACTGAGACGTTTTGTAACCTGACTGACTATTGCATGAAGCAGCGTGGACATAACAAATATGCAAAATACGCCTATCTTCATTCGTAGGTTACATGCATCCTACAAAAGACGACTGTGTGGACAATGGGCCTTACTTATTCCGGCGCGGGTATGTGGTGGATAACCTCCAATGCTATTATGAGTGTACGTAAGTTTGTTATTATTATTATAAAAATAAAAGGTACACAACAATAAGTAAGTAGGTACTATGAAAGTAGTTACAGAGAAGTGCGCATTGAATTTGTTACTATTGATAATCTGAAACATTTAAGGATAATTATAACTTCATACATATAAGCTTTTGCTCCATATCTCTTCGAATTTATAGCTGAAAAATTATCATTTATCTTTGTAGTTAAACGTGTTTTTATATTGGTACCTCTAAGTCCTCAATCTGTGCTTCTATGCATCCACGGAGCGCCTTGTACGGCAGATGGATCAAGATCCATGGAGCCGATAGCGGGTGGGGCAGTTTATCGGTAATCACCGAATACACCCATTTAGGCGCCGTCAATTTATCACGGCAGACAAGAGCCCATTCAAACAGGCGCGCCTTTTTTGCCACGTTTCTGAGGAACCTATCTTCCACCTTCATGTAACAACAACACCTGTAAAGTGTTTATTTCAGATTGATGGCGCCTAACCGGTAACCTATTTTCAGGCAGGTACAAAATATTGTTAGCTATGTATTTTTTTAAATTTTTGTATTTTTCATCAGGTCCTTTATCAGATATTTATTTTTTATTTTTTTTACATTAGGTCTACACAGGAGGCCCCGAGGAAAATAATTCCCCTCAGGGCCTATGTCATCTTTGGGAATGCTGAGTGGAGAGTATTTTTAGGAATGGAAGGAGAGGAAGTTCTAGAAGAAAAGGGGTATTAGGGGTGGGTTTGGGGCTCAAAGTGTCCAGCAATGACAGACGTATGAATCCATCCTTCCAACTGCGGTGCAAGGCGATGTTCCGAGAGAGTACGGCTGGAGAAGTGTACCGGAGTGTGAGAAGTTTACCGTACCCATTTCCGCCTCACAATTTGGGAGGCGGAAATGGGTACCGCCGCCCCGGGATCCTTTATTGGATAACCAACACCTCTGCCATAGGTCACCCCAAGTGGTTCGCTACGTTTAGTGATTTAGCAGGGTTGCCCGGGTTCATGGGGTGAGGTTTGTCTAGGTTTAGGAGGCAGATGACCAGGACACACTGATCCCCAGATTCCTACCCACCCCTTAAACGATTTTAATAACCCAGAACTCTCATCTCCTTCCTTTCCTAAAAAAACCCTCCACACAGCATCCCCAAAGGTGACATACGCCCTGATGGAAATTATTTTACTCAGGGCCTCCTGTGTGGAGCTTATGTAAAAAAGGGGGACTCCCCCAACCATTCTCTCCCGATCCGGCCTGCCATGCAGCTATTGGGCAGACGCATCCGCCGCCAAGACACGGACAAACTTCGTCCCATGTACCCTGCGTAGTCACCAAACGTACGAACCATTTGGGGTGACCTACCCAGAAATGTTGTTTATTCAATAATTAATGGTTTCCGGGGTGGTGGTACCCGTACCCGCCTCCCAAATTGATTTTGAAATTTAATGTGAGTCGTCAGATTGTAGACATTCGCATGATTGTTTTTTTTTAAATTATTTATTCATAAAAATATCTTATTTGTATACAGTTTTTACAGGTGTTTTGACTACCACACCAGGCACATGCCCGTATTATGGAAGCCCGTATTGTAGGTTGCCTGTAATATGCGGGTGGATTTGAGTCTAATGTAATGCCGCATGTAGGTACATTTGCGAACATATGCGCGAGCCGAACCACGAATTATGAGAAAGGAACCACGCAACCGTAAGCGGCGTTACGCGCCTTTTACGGTTACTTCGTTTCTACAATCCTACTATCCTACATCTACTTTACTAACTTCAGTGTACCACGCCATGGTACACTCACACCTTTCCCATCTCTGTGTTTCTGGGGCTTTGCCTCAAAGAAACTTATAGGTGACCTGCAGGTGGTCCAAAACCGAGCTCTCGTAAATTTTCTTGTACTTCCATGGGATGCCCGTGTCAGGGATATCTATTCAGTTTCCGGTATCCTTCCAATCACAGTCCTTCCTAAATATGAAATCACAAGCACCGTCCTTCAAATTACTCGACAATCAACTCGACTAACGTCAAGCCTCTTATTTACAATCAAGACATCACAGCCAAAATACTCGAAGTAACAATAAAATCTGCGTTCTACAAAATATGGGATAAAAATTCTGAACTACATTGCCTTGTATAATTCGCTTCCAGATGTGTAAAAAAAACATCCAGCGTAATTTAAAAAAATCAAAGGAATGCTTAAAAAGATTTTTTAAGTGAAACCTCTTTAGCCCCGTTAGTGATTTGAAATTTGGATGAAACGGAAATGCGTCACTGAAATTTATTATTTTGGTCCTCGGTTCTAATATAATGCGGTAAATTCGCACGTCGGCGCGGGTCTTCGATAGCGCAGTGGGCAAGGCGCTCGAAATTCTCAGCGGCCAGAGAGACAGACATCAAGCGAACGGAGGTTCGAATCCTACGAAATGCAAAAACATTTTTATTTTTGTAAAATCAATATCCAATCTTTAAACCACTTTAAAATAAACAGACAAAAGAAAAGAAAGCGACAGATGCTAGATAGCAACTTTCTAGTTTCACTTATACCGCGTGTGAATTACACACTCTGATTTTTTTAGTATAATTTTTATATATAAAAGTATGTCATTTTCTTATTTTTGTTCTGTCTTGTCTCTTTTTCTCTCCTTATCTTTTCCCCGTATTTGTAATCATCCATATTCAAAACCTACCCTTGTTTTTTCTTATTTGTTTTTTCCTGTTGTTAAGTTTGTTCTACATAACCTGTCATTTAAAAAAAAAATTATGCTGTATTTTAAACGAAACTTATGTTTTTGATACCAAATACTTATGTAAAAATTGTACCTATTATTTCCCACCTATGAATTATTGTAAGTTCCTCCCATTCTAAAAGAGAGTAACTCTTCGGGATTGCCCTAGCAAGAAACAACAATAATAATATAATCATAATGTGCAGTTCACACGCGGTAGAACTATAGGAGGCTACGAAGCCCCGCACAAAGAGGAGACGATAGGCTTTCATTCTCTCGCAAGCTAAATCCTACATATGTGTGTGTTTGTCTCTTTTTAGTGTCGCTATTTTTCGTTTCAAATCACAACGGTACTAAAGAAGTTTTCGCTTTAAAAAAATTTCCATTAAATACCTATTGAGTGATTATATATAGAAAAATGAAACAATACAACTTTGTATAAACCACTTATATAATGCGTAAATCCTACCGGTTTCGGAACAAACGTTCCTTCTTCAGGGAAAGCTTATACTAATTTGACAGTTTCGAACAATGTTTTATTATGGTAGGGGTGGAGCTGTTGCTAGTTATTAATGTAGATTGGGTGGGTGGGTATTAATGTAGAGTGGGTGGGTAGGGGAACAAATCCATGATTAGGCTATAAGATAATATTTTTTGTTTATTGATAATAGATTCATTATAGTTAAGGGATTTTTTTAATTTCCAAGGCTTCTAAGTTATCCAAACGTTTTCCTTTATGATCAATATAAAGAATATTTACCTACCCACCCAATCTATATTAATAACTAGCAACGGCTCCACCCCTACCATAATAAAACATTGTTCGAAACTGTCAAATTAGTATAAGCTTTCCCTGAAGAAGGAACGTTTGTTCCGAAACCGGTAGGATTTACGCATTACATAAGTGGTTTATACAAAGTTGTATTGTTTCATTTTTCTTTAATGGATAACCACAAAGTGATAGCTACATTCAAAAATATGATTATATATAGCTTCTGCCGGGCGAGTTAGTACACAATATATTATAATTAACTTGTTTGGAAAAATAAATATTTCAATGTAATATTGGCTGTAGTATCGCCAAAGTCACGTCGCTTATTCCCATCATTATTTTATTCCTTCAAGATGTTAACAGTTTTAGAATTAACACTACAGGTTTCCGGATAAAGCTATAGAATATTGTCAGTAGATATTGAATTACCCTTTCTATATTCAGTTTGTTTCTTTTTTTATGTCTAAATACATAATGTTATGTTTTTTTGGAGGTTTTTCACAAATGAATTTATTTATTTATATTGCAATTGAATACTGATTGAATCCGGGTCAGATGTCGTGACCAATAATAATATGATTAATTAGTATTCGGTTTTGTTAATAAACATTGAGGTAGGTTCATATTTATAAAATGCAATATTATATCAGCCTTTGATTTATCTGATCTCCGTTATCTTGGTGTTGTTTTCCATTATCATTTTGACATTCAGTCTTGTTTTACATTATCATTGCTCTGTATGTACGGTCATCCCAATTAGTATCATAATAAACAACGATGTAGATAGTAAGGGTAGCATGCAATAATTTACTTCATACCACTTTGTTATGACGTGCCCACTTAGCTTTGAATATAGTTTTCTTTAAATAAATCAGAAAAATTACATGTTCCCACTACTTTGACGCATGTTTGACGCGTTAAAAAAAACTAATATTTATGCATTCGTGTACGCATAATGGAATTATGCCAAATAGTACAGTCATCTCAAAAAAAACTTCTAAAACACTCACAACATTAACACAAGATTTCTATGAAAAAATTTAGAGGGCATTACCAGAGAAAACCAGAAATATGTCATTTTCAAATCAGATTTTAGACGTATTGACTCTTTTCCACAAAAAATTATAAATGGATTTCGAAAGATTGTTCTTTTATCTAGCATTCGCATGTAATAAATTTTGAGAAAATTTTTTAATTATTACTATAATAAGGTTATTCCATAGGTCGTTGGCAGATTTCTTAAATTTTCAAAAAAGATTTTGTATTATACCACACCCATTTCAAATAATATAATCATGCAGTAAAATAAATCAATATATTATCTAGCAAGCGCATGTTTTAGAATTTTAATTTTAGTTTCAATAAAATCATTAAAAAATATGTACGTACATGTGTTTCTTGACGAAAATTGGTCCATTTATGTATTTATTTGCGCACTTACTAAACTAATATATTTCAGATTTTTTTTATCATTCTTATTAAATTTAGACATTATTGAAAAATTATAAATACTTATAATGAAAAAATAATTACAAAAAGTACATTATTTTAATAGTTTTATCATCACAATCATCATGAATAAGGTTAAATATAAGGTGAAAAATTGGCTATCGGAAAAAAAAAGATTTATATTGATTTTGATATGTATGAAAAAATGTTGAATCTGTAGATATAAGATGTAAATTTTAAATTTTAAAAATGTATAAATATGTAACTAAAATATAAGCACCTGTTGACAAGCCAATTCAATTGGCTTAGCAGGACTTGTTTGTTGATTATATTATGTATTATCTATTATTTCAATAAAAAAAAAAAAATAAAAAAAAAAAAAAAAACGCCTTTCAGCATTTTTGGATGAAGGTATAAATTAAAGCTAATTTGGATTGAAATAAAATCGATATTGAGTTATAATTTTAAAAAGCTGGTACGGAGAATAATTAATCTTTCTCATTGTAACCGCCCTGTACGATCGTAAGTACAACTTTCGACGAAATGTGGATTTTCGTCCGCTGGCTGGTTAAACGCTCTTAAGGGCCATTAACCGAAATATGAATGAATTAAATTCATATTTCGTCTACAGATGTTCTTACGACCGTACAGGGCGGTTCCAATGAGAAAGATTAATTATTCTCCGCACCAGCTTTTTTAAATAATAACTCAATATCGGTTTTATTTCATTCAAAATTTGCTTTAATTTATACCTACATTCAAAAATGCTGAAAGGCGTGATGATAAAACTATTAAAATTATGTACTTTGTGTATTATTTTTTGATCATAAGTATTTATTATTTTTCAATAATGTCTAAGCAAAATAAGAATGTTAAGAATTCATTATATTTTTATTTTTTATTTAAGAGGTCCCAGAGGTGTCAATATATTTTTCTGATTTTTCTGTTTACAGATTTTCGATTGAGTTTCGCTTATATTGTCATCATTTAATTAAATATTAAATATATTAGAATATGTAAGACCGTAAATAAATCGGCAAACTGAAGTATTTTATTTAAACTAAAATCAAAATTCTGAAACATATAATTTATTGATTTATTTTACTGCATGATTACTGATTACATGATTTGAAATGTGTGTTGTATAATATATGCTAATTATGCTACTTGTATGTAACCGTTCTTACATTACTTTCTGTTTGTTAATTTTTTTGTACTGATGTAATCTATTTGTAAACTACATTGAACATTTACTTTTTTTATTTTTGAATGTAGCTATAACTTTGTGGTTATTCATTATAAATAAATGAAACAATTCAACTTTGTTTGAACCTCTTGTATAATTAGTAAATCCGACCAGTTTCAAAACAAACGTACCTTCTTCGAGTATACGTACATATATCTTCAGTATACGCCTGTATATCTTCGGTATACGTATATATATTCAGTATACGCTTGCCCTGAAGAAGGAACGTTAGTTCTGAAACCGGTCGGATTTACTAATTATATAAGTGGTTCAAACAAAGTTGAATTGTTTCATTTATTTACTTTTTTAGTTATAATGTTGCTAATTTCACTGAATAAAGATATTATTATTATTAATACGAAATTTTTTTGAAAATCTAACAAATCTGACAACGACCTACGGTAAAACCTTATTGCACTAAAAAGAAACATAATTTCTTCAAATTAAAACATAGATTTACTAGATAGAAAAACAGTCTTTCGAAATCTATTTACAATTTTTTGAGGAAAAGTATCAATACGTCTAAAATTTGATTTAAAAATGACGCATTTCCGGTTTTTTCTGGTTATTCCCTCTTAAACATGTAAAGCAGAATCTAAGATTAAGATCGCATCATATGTCAGTAATCGGCACCAAATCACGGTTGTCAACGGTTTCGCATCCTGTTTAACGGAAATTTTCTCGGGTGTGCCCCAGGGGTCGCATCTCGGACCACTCTTATTTAATATTTGCATAAATGACATTTATGTATGCTTTCAAAATAGTTACTTTGTGTTATATGCGGATGATATGAAAATTTTTAAACCTGTACAGTCTTTATCTGATTGTATAGAATTACAAAGCGATCTTGATCATTTGTGCGCGTATTGTGAATCAAATTTACTATCCTTAAACATTTCTAAGTGTCACTCAATTACATTTACTAGAAATAAAAATAAAATCATCTATTCTTACAACTTGAATAATAAACCTTTACAATCTACGTCTACATGTAAAGATCTAGGTTTTTATTTAGACAACAAATTAATTTTTGATAAGCATATCGAACACATAATATCAAAATCCTACAAGATGCTAGGTTTCCTATTAAGAATATGTAAAGTTTTCAAAACTGCTAAGACTCTTGAAATGTTGTTTTGTTCATTGGTCAGAAGTCCACTGGAGTATGCGTCCCCGGTATGGAATCCTCAATATAAGGTGTACATAGATATAGTAGAAAGTATACAGAATAAATTCTCTAAATATTTATTCAAGAAATACAACAAAACTACAAATAACATGTTAAGTTTACAAAAAAGACGCACATTATCAGATCTGCTGTTTCTGTATAACCTGCTAAATAATAAAATAGATAGTCCTGAATTGCTATCCCTTATTGGTTTAAATGTCCCAATGAGGCGTACCAGGCACACTTCTCTTTTTCATATAGAATCCAATAACACTAATGCAGCGAGTAACTCACCAATTACTCGCGCAATCATAACTTATAACCACTATGAAAAATTACTACACTTAGACATTTTTCATGATTCCTTGCAAACATACAAAACTAATTTATTAAATATCTTTGCGTTATATAATTGTTTTAAAATTACTTACACTTAACTTTTCATTAAACTTTAATCAGTTAATTACAATTAGTGAGCATATAATTCTTGATTTTAAAATGTCTCCTTATCTCCCCCCCCCCCCCCCCCCCTCTTTTCTTTCTTTTTATTATTAATACTTCATTCATTCAATAATTAAGTTTTAAGACTGGTTCATATCTCAGGCGTAATTATCAAATGACATTCTATGGACTTACGTAATAGGTACATAACCATGTAATAATTTAATTTAACATCCCTTATAATCTGTATTATAATGTACTGTGTATGTCTTAATAAACAAATAAATAAATAATATAAATAATTACTTAAAGACGATAAAAATGAAGGTACGATAAATGAACTACTATGAAACATCAAACACTCAGAGATCCCTGTAAAACTTTTTTTAACAAGCAAATACACCTCGACTGAATGCTCATCACACCCTCAATATTGTCAATACAATGTAATATCATTATTGGCAATACAATTTTAAAATTAAATATGCACTCTTGGCTACTCGGTTTTACTTATTTTATTTTGTGTGTATTTTTATAAATTGACATTGAACATAACTTTTGAGTTACGTCGTATCCTTAAAACTGTATGATTTTCACTTCTGAAGCTCAATTCAAAACTGGCACCGTAGTAATATGCAATGTTGTGATTTTTACCGAAATTAGAATTGTACAAATTCACTCTGTGTGGTTATTTAATGTTGTGATGTAATTTATATATTACATTCTGAAACATTGGAAATTAACATTGCCTCCTAATTTTCTTAAGGCTCCGCGTTCTGCTGGCTTCCTCCGTCCGCATTAGCTGCATGCGCTAACGCCGTTTTTGGCGGCGCCGCTGAGGTCGCTATTTCCGTGGCGTCGCACGTGACCGCGGCCCGGCGCCATCGCCACTGCCGCCGCGACGCCTTGTCGTTGTGACGCCGTCCGTGACGACTGCGAAACGCGTCCCATCACGCGAACGTCAACGCCGTTGGCCCGTACGCGCGAATCAAAAAAAATCTTTTTGTTTGTTTGTTTAATGTCTTTGGAACCGTTGGTGATAATTAAAAAAAAATAACATGGATCGGAAAATATAAAAACTTTTATTTTTAAATGTGGTAAAACAGAGCAGGTTTTTCACATACGTGTGTAAATTTACAACTTTTTTTTAAGACCGGTCGGTGGCTGAGTTGGCATCGCGTTTGGGTACCACCCGGGCGTCGCGTGTGCGATTCCTCGGCTGGTTTAGTCATCCATCACGACACAAGCAACATTTTCCGCTTATTGTGGTGGTAGTAGGAGATTTTTAAATACTGTCAGGTTATTCGTAACCCGGGAATGTTTGTCTTTCTTTTTAAAAAAATTAAAATCAAACAAAAATGCAAAATACAATTATGTTAGTTTTTTGTACAATTAGACACTTTATAAATTTTAAAAAAAGCACTTATTAATGATTTCTCCTCTCTGCGCCCGCCCGGCCTTTCCCCGTCCCTCTCCTACACAAAACAATTGTGGTACGGGAACTCGACAGTTTATGTCAACAGAGAAATTATCAATTCAGATGACTTTAGCCCTGGGGAAAATGTTTTCCTTCAAGGTAGCTCCAGTGAGTTCCAATTTAGTAGTAAAATTATCACTTATTTCATTTTTTTTAAATGAATTGAAAATCTGCGCTAATCGCATGCTATGCTGCAGTTTCAGGGTTGCAGAGCCCATTAGACGCCTGCATTTTCTAAAATATGCAAGTTTTATCGACTGACAATAAACACTGCGGCAAATAATTTTAATAATCAAAGTTCCGGTAGCGCATTCTTTCATAACAGTTGATAGTAGCATAACCTCTATGTTGGGATATGCTTTAAAGCAGTGGTTCACGAAACATTTATTCATTTACTACAAAACCGAATCGAGAGGTATCCAAAAAGTGCTTCGTAACACTTTTGGCAAGCACAGGTGAAGCCAGGCCTTATGGTTATTTTGTAAGACAGTAATTTGATGTCCGTTGATAAACGACGTTTTTTTTTCTCATCATCGGGTATAGTGATGCTAGACATTTTTTTGCTGCTTTTATTTTTCAGTAAAGAAGACAAGCTCGCAAACCTAGAGGAACATCGTTTGATACCACGCCAGTTTTTAAACTAGAGTCCAGTAAAAAAAATTATACGTATTCTACTAGCACATTCTGTTAAGATCGGCTGAACTGATCACTAGATTTCTACCTACCTCTCTTACCTTATTCCTTCCCAGAATTTCCTCTCTTACCTTTTCTTGATGCATCCACAAAGATGACTTAGGCCCTTAGGGAAATTATTTTCTTCAGTGTCTCCTATGTGGAGCTACATATATATAACTCTGGGTAAAGCTCGTAAATCGAAGTTCAAAGCTCGATGTGAAAAGCTCAAAGTATAAACTCAAAGCTCAAGGCGTAAAGTTCAAAACTAAACGTCAGTGTCGTGGTAAACTGACTCGGTGACCACACTGAGGGCGATCCTTTGAATTTCAATTTCATTGTTTCAATGATTTTTTTTAATACATTTCATGAAATGTAATACATAATTTTGTTCATATAATATGGCAGACTGGGATTGCACCATTCGTTTAGCTGATAACGATTTTTAATTATGAAATGAATGGTAAAAAAGTTGGGGATGCCCGAGGAAGGCGTGGCACGATCAAGCGAATCAAATAATTAAGTGTGGTAAAATGAGACGTGTATGCTGATTGAAGGAAGGGGCGTAAGCGGAACGTTGAAGTGAATTTTAGAAGAAGTCGAGGTCGCCGTGGAAGACACGAAACAAACTTATCTGTGGCAAAGTGTGGCGTATGTATAAGGCTGATGTAAGCGAAATTGGTAAGATTAAGAAATGGAAGCTTAGATAGTTTGGACACAGGGACAAGAAAGTATGTGATTTTAAATGACATGGAAGTGAATGGTAGAAGAAGTCGAGGATGCTCGAGAAAAACATGATACGATGAATTGATTCAAATGGCTTAAACAATAAACTATGCATTTTTTTTAGGCTTCAGATTTTATGTCCGGGTTAAATCTTCCCCACAGGAAAAACTAAACCCTTTCACACACTTTTCCACAAATGATCATCTAGTCAATTCACTCTATGCAATTGCACTATATGTATAAATATAATAAATACAAAACAATACAACAAAAACATGTCAACCTACCAGAGACCAAATGGGAAAATAATTCACCGACTCCAGATATTTTCATATCAGAGATCAGAGAGAGAGGGTTCGGCTCGGTGGAACTCCCTAATTGAACCTATAAATCCTACTGATCCCTCAATATAAATATTTTTTAAATCTTTTGTAATCCTGCATGTATTTAAAATGATTGATTTTTGCATTTTTATATATAAATTCTTTTACAAATCTAATATGCCTAAATTTTGTATGAGAGAGCTAGGTAGAATGCCAGTACCCGAAATAACAAATGGTAATATTTTTATAGTCTGAGAATGCCAAATTCTTTTTATCTCATTTCTTAAATCTGTATATTTTCTTTTTTTTTTCAGAAACAGATTTTTGAATATTACAGGAATTTGGAATAGTGACATCAATGATAAAAGTTTTTTTTTTTTAATTTTGTCATGCTAAACTATATCAGGTCTATTATGACTAATTGTTCTGTCGGTTAGTATAGTTTTATCATAATATATTTTATAAATATCATTTTCTAAAAATTCATAATATGGTACTGTATTACGGCGGTCAATCAAGTTATGTTTAATTATCAAACTTTGGTGAATTATTTTTAAAACCTGATTGTGCCTAAATGTATACTCAGGCGGCGCTAATACAGAACATCCCGATATAATATGTTCTATAGTTTCCGGAAAAGCCAAACATTTTTTTCTCAACGCCCCAACCTACTTTGCCTGTCTGAAACACAGATAGCTGAGCCTGTAGACGCCTCCTATCTGGACTGCCCGGGCTTCACCCTCGCAGGCAAGTTCAGACCTAAAGGAGGTGTCTGTCTCTATAGTCGAGCTGACGTCAACTGTGTGCGACTGTTGAATCTGGAAAACTCCAGATTCGATTTAATGTGGGTACGCGTCAATCTTGCCAGTACGGTAAGATTCTACGCGTGTTTATACCGCTCACCGAACCTTGGCGAATCAGACACGTACGAGCTCTTCAAACACTTAAGCGACACTATTGATGACCTCTTACCCCGCTACCCTACAGCAGAGTTTGTGGTCCTGGGGGACTTCAATGTTCATAACGAACCTTGGTTGAAGTTCTCAGGATCAACAGACTCGGCTGGACGCCAAGCGGAATTCTTTGCCCTTTGCTACGGATTGGATCAAATGGTTCAGGAGCCCACAAGGGTTCCTGATGTCCAGCCTCACCGTTCCAATCTGTTAGACCTATTTTTAACTACTGTGTCACACGGTTACAAGATTGAAGTCACAGCGCCTTTAGGATCGTCCGACCACTGCCTGGTGACGACATCAATCCCTGTAAACTTCAGACCACCAAACGAGAGGCTGAAGAGAAAAGTGTGGCACTATAGGTCAGCAGAAGGTTCGGTCTGCGGGCACATTTTAATGCTTTCCCGTGGTCAGCTGTCTGTTTTCGGACTTCGGATCTCTCAAGATGTGCCCAGGAAATTGGTGAAGTCATCACATCCGCGATGGATGGCTTCATCCAATCTACTGTTAAGGAAACTGGTGTAGGCTCAAAGCCGTGGTTCAGACGACAATGCGCTGAAGCAGTGCGACGAAAAATCGCGGCTTACCGAGCCTACAACACATCTAGAACATCCGAAGACAGAACAGCTTACAACAAAATGGCAAAGGAAACCAAGAGAATCATAAATAGATCAAAATTTGAGCACGACCAGCAGATCAGCAGAAAGCTGGCTGCATGCCCGCATGGCAGCAGGCAATTCTGGTTGCTTGCGGGCTCAATAGGTCGCAATTTCTGCAAATCCAGTCTGCCGCCTCTTACCAGACCTGACGGCTCACTAGCAAACACCGCCACCGAAAAGGCTAACTTATTAGGTAAAATGTTTGCGGATAACTCAACCCTCGATGACCAAGGTGCTGTCCCGCCGTCGGTTCCTCACTGCGGTTTTCGTATGAAAAAGCTGAGGATCCGGCATCGGGAAGTACTCCATGTTTTACGAGGGCTTGATGTTAATAAAGCTAGTGGGCCTGACGGAATACCTGCCCTGGTACTGCAGAGGTGCGCTGCAGAAATAGCTCCAATTTTGACGAAGCTTTTTAAAATGTCCCTGAAGACTGGCTCTGTGGCCTCTGGTTGGAAAAGAGCGGTTATCCATCCTATTCCAAAGAAGGGTGACCGCTCCAACCCGGCCAACTACCGCCCCATAGCGATCACATCAGTTCTGTCTAAGGTGATGGAACGTGTGATCAACGACAAACTGCTCACATACCTCGAGAAGAACAAAATTATTAACAACCGTCAATACGGATTCCGGCGGAACCGCTCTTGCGGTGATCTTCTCGCGTATGTGACGCATGTTTGGAGGCGATGCCTGGAACGTTTCGGTGAGACCCAAACGGTTGCACTATACATCTCCAAGGCCTTTTACCGGGTTTGACACCGAGGACTTGTCAACAAACTGCATTCTTACGGACTTCCCGCATCCTTGTGTACTTGGATTGCGGACTTCTTGGGGGAGAGGTCACCTCTTCCTCACACTCGATAAATGCTGGCGTCCCGCAGGGATCGGTTCTGTCTCCGACTTTGTTTTTTTTGCACATCAACGACCTTTTGTCATGTGCATCACATCACTGTTATGCGGATGACAGTACAGTTCATGATAGCTTTTTGTTTGACAAGCCCCCAAAGGGCTCACAAACTCCAACAGCTCGTAGGACTTTGAAGCAAAGAATGGACGGTTACCTCGAGAGTGTTTTCTCTTGTGGTAAAAATAATCTCGTTGAATTTAATGTTTCAAAGACCCAATCTTGTCTGATTACGTCTAAAAGGGATCGAAATGAAAATCTAGTCCCTTTCAACGGAAGCAATCTTCCGAACAGGCCCTCCATTGATATGCTTGGTGTAACCCTAAGTGACCAGCTCAGGTATGGGGGCTCCATCGAAGCCAGAGTAAAGTTAGCCTCCCAGAAACTGGGCGTACTGTATAGGGCCCGCAGATACTTTAATAGTGCACAACTGCTAACCCTATACAAATCGCAAGTGCGCCCCACGGTTGAATTTGGCAGCCACCTCTGGTCTGGAGCTCCAAAATACCTGAATAATACCCTCGACTCTGTGCAGAAACGGGTGGTCCGTTTGATAGATTCTCCCATCTTAACAGATGGATTGCAATCTTTTGAGCACAGGCGTCGGGTGGGAATGCTATTCTTGTTTTACCGGTATTACAATGGAAGATGCTCCGAGGAACTAGCATCATTGATCCCTTCGGCACCGGTGCATAGTCGGGAAACACGCCAAACGCGTGCCCAACATTTGTACACGGTTGACATTTGTCACATGAGAACGGGTCGTTTCTTCGACTCGTTCTTATGTTCAACAGCTCGGCTGTGGAATGATTTGCCGGCCTCTGTGTTTCCTCCTTTCTACAACATAGGTCTCTTCAAGACCAATGTTCATTCCTTCCTCTCCTAAAAAGACCCTCCACACAGCATCCCAGATGACATAGGCCCTGAGGGAAATTATTTTCCTCAAGGCCTCCTGTGTGGAGTTAATGTAAAAAAAAAAATCATCAATGTGATGTGTATCTTTGATTATATGCTTCCTATATTTTTTAGTATTAACGACTCTATCTTGAATGGCAAGCAAAAATCCTTCAATTTCTGCGCTTAACTTTCCAATACTCAACCATTTGTTTGACGAAAGTTTGTCAACATACGTTTGGTTAATAATATTATTATTTCCATCTTAAAGTTCAAAATTTTACTCCAAATCATTCATAACCCGAACAACGCCGGGTACACTTCTGCTGTATTCTAATACGTAAATAAGAGTGTCTTGGATTTTGTTTTTAAACTAATGTGTATTTTTTTTTCGAGATTGATGAAATTTTGAACAATTGACCTTTAAAACATGGGAAGGTTACTGTCTATGTGAGATTTCCAATAAACCATACCTTCCACTTTTCCCAGCCTTTAACCAGAATGTTACCCGGGCATCGCCGGGTTTTAGTATAAATATCGTTTCCGAGCTAAATGCTAAACTATATCACTTTGCCTTTCCAGCTGATTTGTATTACTAATTATATACACAAACGTGTCAAGAAATTGAGCCCCCTACTTACATGGCTCTGTGGATAGATTGCGTCGTTGTCTCTAGAAAAACGATACCGCGAGAAGTAAACCTTTCCAAACACGCTTTGTCATCTGATATCCTGAGTACACTGAGTAGAGACCAGTGAGTGGAGCTCGGTAGTTACCGATCTATACTAGATTTCCAGCCGAAAGCAAAACCGAATATCGGCTTCAAATCAGTCTTTAGTGGTCTATATGTTAGACCAGAGGGGTTCCCAAACTTTTTTTCTCGTAGACCACTTTCAAAAAATTTCTGGTTTCGGTGGACCCCCTGCTGCTACATTTCTACCATATTCCCAAAAATTAGAAGATTAGATCTAACGATGGAAATTTGCGTCCCGGCTGAGATCAAACAATAAATTATTCGGAGTGGTAAAATAAAAAGAAAAATATTATATTTTCTTGTGTTCTATTTATTAAAATAATATGATTAGAGACTTAATAGAATCAAAATTCAACATTACCGTTACTTCAACAATTAAAAAAAATAGTCGTAATTTTAATGGGAGGGATGTAGTTGATGGATTGACAGCAAATTATCAATATTCATCAGTTCATGTGATGTTCAATCTGCTCCTTATTTTGTTAATGGGTTTGTAACGACAATAAAACATTCGACAAGGTATGACGAGAGAAACGCTATCGAAAGTTTCTCGAAATTGCCCACAGCTCAGGATATTTTTCGGGTATTTCTGCCTGCAGCCAAAATGTTTTAAATTTCCTCATTGGTGTTAAGCTCGAAAAATTTGGAATTTTCTTTGCTCCCTTTTTGAGTAGTGTATTAATTTTTTTGAGTAGTGTATTATTTCCCTACACTAATAGGTAAAGCCAAGCCAACATTTTTGTGCTTTGCAGTTGAAACCAGATAAATTTTGGTAGACCCCCAATTACAACTCGTGAACCCACATGTTGGTTATCATGCCAACGTAGACCCCTGTCGAGCCTCCTCCTAGCTATGCAAAAAATCATTATTATTTTAACGATAAACCTTGACAAAATTAAATAATATTTTAAAATTACCCACTCCTTAAGTTTGAACTGGCAACTTTTATTTAACAGCTTCTTTTAAAACAAATTTTAAATTATTCCAGAAGCACACACACACGCGCCCGTTAAAAGCCGAGCGTGTTTCAACGAGGTTTCGGCATTTTTTTTTTACCGAAACCGATTTTAACCATATTTGCCGAAACCGGTCGAAATCGAAATTATATGTCCTTGTTTTACATTAACTCAATACAGGAGGCCCTGAGAAAAATAATTTCCCTCGGGACCTATGTCATCTAAGATGCTGTGTGGAGGGTCTTCTTGAGGAGAAGGAGAAATGAACATTGGTCTTAGAGAGACCCGTGTTGTAGGAAGGAGGAAACACAGAGGCCGGCAAATTGTTCCACAACCGAGCTGTCTAACACAAGATTGAGTCGAAGAAGCGACCCCTTCTCATGTGATAAATTTCAACCGTGTACATACATGTTGGACGCGCGTTTGGCGTTTTTCCCGACTGTGCACCAGTGCCAAAGGGATCAATGACGCTAGTTCCTCGGAGCGTCTTCCATTGAAATACCGGTAGAACAAGGATAGCATTCCCACCTGTGCTCTAAAGATTGCAATCCGTTTGTTAAGTTTAAGTTTTTTAGGTTTGTTAAGGGCCTAACTTACTGACGTCTGTCCATTGTACTTGTACATATGCCCTCCGTATAATATGCCCCTTGTAGAAATGTAAGCTAGATTCTTCAAGATTTTCTTCTTTACTTCTTTAATTCTTTCTACTTGTATTTATTCTTCATCATAACATTATGTGTGTAGGTACTGTAGATAGGGTGTTTGTTGCGATATTGATGTTACATCAATGTACGAAAACATTACATTAATTATTACACTCCTAGGGTTTTCTTTGATCTGTATTTCTATTGCGAAATGTCTTATCAAAATAACTACTTGAAGATAAGTTCTAGAAAAATACTATCTTTACACATCTGTGGAATTAGTACCCTCACTTGCTTTTCTAACCTTTACTTTTGGTAATCCTCATTTTTTTTTCAAAAATCGTGCCACTTGTGTTTTGTAGGAAAGGTAGGTACCTATGTTTGTATCAAATCAGCAAATCGTGGAATCTCTGACGTGTTGAATAAATATTTGACACCCGACGAACACGGCGTCGGTAGCCTTTTAAAAAATATACAATATTTTTTAAAAACTTATTATTGCCTAAGCATGGATTGTCTTAAATATTTTACGAAACTCTCGACCGTCCGTGGTCCTCAATCCTTTCCATAACGACGGCCCAACGAAAAAAAAAATTTTAATATAAGAGAAGTTCCGATTGCCTTTTACCTTTATTTCACCATTTATTCGGTGTATCCCAGTGAATAAAATACGTTTGTTAAATAATGTTTCGAGAAGAGCGGCGTATGTGTCGCTATAAAATACGCCTCCGGGTTGTCTGTAAAATATTGATCAATAATTCAACGAAAGTGTGTATTCCCGTTACAAAAAATTAACTCGAGTGCTTTTTTTACCAGTGAGCTTGACCTTGGCCGTGGGGAGCTTGCAGGCGACAGAGCTTGGAAATAACTTCTCCTACACCGCAACATTGTTTATGCTAGTATATTTATATTTATTACTCCTTGTAACTTGATTCAAAATAATTCTGCGCTGTACCGCGAAGCGAGCAGCGAGTTGTGGTGGGCTATTCGACTCGGACCCATCCTCTCTGGCGAGGCCATCACATTGTGGGAAGAGTGAAATAACGTGTATTTCCCAAGAGATTTTTCTCGTATTTGTATATCTGGCCGTTGTTACCGATTGTTTATAAATGAGTATTATTGAGCATTTTTTTCATCTTGGTAATTTTAGCGTAATGGACTACTTAATGAATATTTATCTATTTATAGAAGAGTGTCTGTGGAGGGCGGCGTCGATTTGATTTTATACAAACTTTGCAAACTTGATCTTTAAAACAAGAGTCAGTCACTGTCAGGCAACGCCGGGGACTAAGATTAATCTGCAATGCATATAAAAGAAATGTTTCTTTGTTTGTCCCTTACGCGTTCCTAAACCATTCATTCGATTGCGGTGAAACTTTAGTGATTTAATGTGCGCATGCATACATAATAGTAAAAATATCGTGGCTTTAAAAAATATGTTCATATAGACCAATAAACGCTGATTCTGAATATCTAAGTTTTATTTAATAATATTAAACGCAGAGTTTTAAAAAAATATATTAAAAAGTCCATTTTTAATCGGGTCGTAGAAACACGCCGTCAAGTTGGCATTATTGAAATGTTTAGTGGTGACCTTACTGCTCATCGTCTCGTGACGTCACCGTAAAGTCGTTGTATGGGAATGTTGGTACGACACAAGCCATCGTATTAATTTATTCGTTTATTTACGTACTGTTTATAGAGATTTAGTTATTGTGTTTATTGAAACATTATTTAGGCCTAAATAATTCAGTTTCAAAAATAAAGGTATCTCTTATTAGTTTCTCTCTATTATTGAAAATATTCAAAAACTACTGCACAAAAAAAATAGTAATGCTACTCTCGGGAGAATACTTCCAACACAAATTTCAAAATGGCGGCTGCAGTTGATCAGCTGATTGCCCGATCTTATAGTAACTTTTCAGGAGTGATGACGTCACACGATTGTTGGACACATACGGTGGTTTCCGGGGATCTTGAAAAATTAAAACTTTGACAAAAAAATATGCAGTTATTTAAGTTAGAAGGTCATTAAAAAAAATATTAAAATTTGGACTAGAGTTCTCTATTGCGATGAGACTTTGGTGAGTTGTTGTGCGCACGCCCGCATAGGTTTCTATTTGTACTGGTGAGCTCTGGCGTTATGAAAATCGTATAAAAGTATTCCAAAAGGTGGAGCGCGAGTTGTTTGAAAAATGAATGTATTTCATATAGTTAAGCAACAAGGAGGGTGGGGTAGGGAAATCCGGGAGGGTGGAAGGTGGAAGCTGGAAGGTGGGGAAAGTGAACTCGGGGGGGAAATGGGACGCGGGGTGTGGGAATGGGGGCGAAAACTGGGATACACAATTTCTTTCTTTGAATATTGAGTGACATGCGGGGTACTCGCTAGTTGTTTTATAAAGTATTGATTAACAATTACATTGCTACTGACTAGAGAAATTAATTTTTCACCATTGCGTTAATAAAATTATGGTTTTTATACTCAAAAGTCGATGCTCTTATTTCTAAGCGAAATTTATCAATTTTTGTAATTTACCAAAAAATTATTTGGCTAAAAAAAGAAAGTATTACCTATCTCATAAAAGACTGCGTAAAATATAATGGATTTTCTTTGAATTCGGCGTATTCCCTTGTGAGTAGTCAATAGTTTTTATTCAAGTAAAACAAAAACATTTATTGTCCAGTTCTCGAGTTTCGCTTCTAACGCCAACATTTCAACAGATAACTTTTAGGAAAATATCACGGCTTTTGTTAAAAAAAAATAATGCCTCTCTTCCCAAGAACGCCACCGATAAGTGTAATGTCTAAATTAAATGTGTTTATTTAGTGTTATGACTGTGGTGCGACAATGGGCCCTAGAGAAAATAACATGGCTGATCTTATTTTTTTGACGATTAATATGTTTCTTTGTTTCAGGTAAGTCTATCTGCCTATCTTCACCTTCAGCCTCGCTTTCGTAACTGGTATCGTAATTTCTGTTGGTAAATACCTATCTTGTTACAATAGTCTTATGTTTTTGTTTTCTGAAATTATGAAAATAATGATTTCGTTGGAACAAATATTTTAATATTGTATTTTTTTTTTGTTGTATGTTTATTTATTTAATACATGAATTATCGAAAGTACATAAAGTTTTTTTGTGATATTTCACCCTCTATGCTAGGGATGACCCTGTGTTAATGGCGGGTGAAGTCAGTTTGCGGATGTACATTCACTAGTATAGATACGATTTTAGATTTTCACGGCCAAAAGTATTTTTGTTATTAGTTTTTGGGGTATTGTGCCGTGTTACGCTACCTCCCTCTTTAGCCAACGTTTCGGACAGCGTTGCAGTGTCCATCATCAGGGCAGATGTGTAATAGTTAAGGGTGATGTTTGTACTTATCTACTTAGGAGCGATACCGTGTCGCCAGCTCCACTCCTCTACGAGCTGGCGCTACAATATACTTCAACATGTTTTTTTGCGTTTGATGTACCCGTCAATTACCGGATACCAAGAACTATTGAGCCTAGCTCCGTCGTCTCTATTAATATTTATAGGATTTTTGTGAATTTCAATTGCCTCCGTAATCAGGCGTGCTCTATGAGTTTTGGGTCTTCCCAGGACCTCAGGGACAAATCCAGAGTAATGGCCGGTCAGGGTGGCCGTTTACAGGCACGGAAGTGTTCTGATATCCTTTTGGAAATCGTCCGCTCTGTTTGGCCTACATAAACCTTGTCACATCCAGAACAGCTGAGTTTGCAATTCTGTCTGTCACGTTGTGAACGTAAGGCAGGAAAGCGCAACCCTTTGACTCTTGTTCAATTCTGTCTTCGTTTGGGGCAGATTTGGCTCTTATGATTTGCCTTTTCTGCCTTGCTGGGTAACCGTTACGGTCCAGTGCATCGGTCAGTTTTGTAAGTTCTGCTCCGATTTTTGTTTCTTCACATATTCTGGTAGCTCGAGTCACCAATGTATGGATAAGTCCTCTCTTCTGCGCTGGGTGGTGATGGGAATTAGCATGTAGATACCGATTTGTATGAGTTGGTTTTCTATACACTGTGTGACATAGACTACCATCTTCTTTTCGCATCACCTCCACATCTAGAAAAGGTAGGATCTTAGAGTCATTTTCCAGCTCCATTGTGAACTTAATTTTAACGTGGAGTGAGTTGAGAATTTCCAGAAATTCGTTCAGTTTCTCTGTTCCATGAGGCCAAATGGCGAAGACATCGTCGACATACCGCCACCATACTTTGGGAACAGCCGAAGCTGTGTCGAGTGCCACTTCCTCAAACTTGCCAGGAATTGCCAGGCTATTGAAAAAAGAAAGCATCAAGACTGTCTTCGGAACCACGACAAAAATAGAAGACTTTTTGAGGCCTGCAAAGACCAAGTTTCCTCTGGAAACAGATGGAGTGTACAAACTCAGCTGTTCTGGATGTGACAAGGTTTATGTAGGCCAAACAGAGCGGACGATTTCCAAAAGGATATCAGAACACTTCCGTGCCTGTAAACTTGGCCACCCTGACAAATCGGCAATCGCCGAGCACTTAATCGAAACCGGCCATTACTTTGGATTTGTCCCTGAGGTCCTGGGAAGACCCAAAACTCATAGAGCACGCCTGATTACGGAGGCAATTGAAATTCACAAAAATCCTATAAATATTAATAGAGACGACGGAGCTAAGCTCAATAGTTCTTGGTATCCGGTAATTGACGGTTACATCTAGGCTAAACGCAAAAAAACATGTTGAAGTATATTGTAGCGCCAGCTCGTAGAGGAGTGGAGCTGGTAACACGGTATGCCCTGATGATGGACCTTGCAACGCTGTCCGAAACGTTAGATAAAGAAGGAGGTAGCGTAACACGGCATAATACCCCAAAAACTAATAACAAAAATTCATTAGTATAGGTTGAAATTTTTCACTAATTGATACTATGCACACAAATTCTTCTACAATAAGAGAGTATATGTAATTATATTGGATTACAAGAATAAGGTGAAGAAGTTAAAGAATTATTGGAAAAGATAAATTATTATTAGTTTATTTAGTAATTATTGATATATAGTTCACAGTAATCAGTCTTCTACATATAATGCTGCTTAGATAGTAAATAAAGATATGTTATGTTTTGCCTGCTCTTAATACTATGCACACAGATCTTCTATAATAAGAAAATGATATACTTATAGTTAGATTGGGTTACAAGAAGATGGAGAAGTTAGAGAATTATTATAAAATGAAAAATTTGAGGAGTTGTTAGCTATAGATCACACTAATTAATCTTGTACATACAATGCCGCTAATTTATAAAATAGAGATATATTATGTTTTGTCTGAAAGGTGATTAAATTGATAGTGTAAAGTGAATGGGTGTTAAAATTGTAATGTATTCCATGTGTAAGGATCCATTTCGTTATTTGTTTTTTTAAAGGAATGGGGTTGACTCAACGTTTTTAGGTTTTCAGGGATAAGGTTAAAGATTTTAGGAGCTAGGAAGAAAAATTGTCTTTGAGCTGACGTGGTGTGTAGTGTAGGTGCATTGTAGTGTCTGTTGGTTATTGTTCTGGTGGTGTAGTTGTGTTGTAAGAGAGTTTTGTTTTTGTATTTGTACAGGAAATGTATTATCATAAATTTTAGATGGTACATATCCACGACTCTGGACTAAATATATATCCTAGCTGAAGTCCCCGGTGCTTCTCGAGCTTTACGCGGAGTTTTTCGAAATAAGATGTAGACAGTAATTAATTTTATCTTATTTTGAACGTCATGTACGCAAAATATCAAAAGGTATCAAAATTTTGCTTTTAGGCGTGGGAAAACGATGTGGTTTTGTGAAATCTCCTGTAGACCGTCACTTTTGTCTTGTTTTGGTCATTTGTGCAAAATTTCATCAATAAAATAATCATTTAAAAAAATCATCAACCATGCCGCCATAAACAAGAAGCGGCAACATCGCACAAACTAAAGTAAGGATGCTACGCAACATCGATTGCCGATTGCGTCAAATCTGACAGTTGAATCGTTTATTAGGGAGAAAAATTGATCAAAAAAAAATACCGAACCGCTTATACTTCAGTATTTTTGTTAATTATACTTCAGTATTAATTTATTATTTTATTGATTTCTTATGCATAATTTAAAAAAAATATTAGGTTTCTGCACTCCTTCTCTATAAGTGTGCGAAATTTCATACTCCTCCATCCGCGCAATTTTCGTTAAAAGGGTTACAAAGTTTTTGCTTCATGTATTAATATACCGATTCTGCAGGAACACGTTTTCAACATTGTTAAATTCTTAATTATAAATGGTTACTGAACGTTGACATCTTCTCCTATTGCACGCCTCTAGAATGGGAAAGCGTTGTGATGAGGGAAGAGTTAACACCCTGAACAAATAAATGGTAAAAATATATTTTCTTTATTATACAGACTTTAAACCGGAAATGCCGCTAACCATGACTCAACTACTCAACTCTCCTCGAGAAATTCGAAATGAAATGAAATTGAAATTTAAATTCGCCGACATCTCATTTCTTGTCTTCTTCTCTATTCTGTGCAGCACGTGTTAAGTGTTGTTTTAATGCAATCCCAAATGTCACAACAGATACTAATTATGCAACAGAAACGATATGTTTTGCAGATGCTCTTACAAAATTATTTCAAAAACATTATAATCCATCACCCTTTACATAATTGAAAAATGTTTTGTTTGTTGGAATCGCTGGCATGCGTACACGTTGTGACCGAATTTTTTTGTTCTGAAAATCTAAAATAAATACTTTTTCAGAAACACTCGATAACTAAGCCCACGCCGGAAAACGGCTTGCTCCAACGGGCTAATTAACCATGTGTTAGTTTACGCCAAAGTAAACTAAGTTAAAAATATTTCACCTTCATAATATTGTTAAAAGTATTTTTTACATCTTTTTCGTCATTGGCGCCTTCCGGTGTTTGTGAAATTATCGCTGGTTTTTCTTTCGTCAGAATGACTGCGTCTTTCTTTTTCAGGGTTTCCTAATATTTTCATATCATGCTAATTTAATGTGAGTTATGTGTCCCATAGGCAAGTGTTGTCTGGCCTTGGTCAATTGTTTTTATTAGCATTTTCAGACTTGTTCAAAACAGATTCCTATTATTCCACTCTTAACAGACACACCTGAGATACTCTGCATAGACACGTGATTTTCTGTCGGTAGATTGACAACGTTTAAACAAACCGTTTTATAACAAACACTACAGTTGTTGATAAAAATTGTTATTATTATCATTACGTATTTAAACACATTAACGGAAGGACACGGGTTCAAGTCCCGTTGGCGGCAAGTATCTTTTCTCGGAAGATTTTTCAATGTAAATGAGTGTTTCAGGCTGACAATTATTGCTTGTAATAATTGTTACATTAACTTATCTTTTTTATACTTCAATTTGGTCCCAATTGCTCCCGTGTGGCGCCAGAGAGAATGTGGCATTCCTGATTGGGGTATGTTGAGAGGCTGAAGGAAGTGGGAAGTGGAAGGAGATGGGGAAGACGAAGGCGGGGAAGTACCTCTCTATTTAAATCTGGTCACCAAACACGGCTTAAGCCATTTCAATTCTGAATGATGGTCTTGCGCCAGGGCGATACTGAGAGTATCTTCCACTCTTCTCACATCTTATCTGCGTAGTTCTTTTGATTTTGTAACTTCTTATGATGTTTTCGCTGTTTTTTTTCCTGGATACCAATCATGTCAGTTCCATCTATCGACGTATTTTTCATTATTTATTTTTTTTAACCTTTTCCTGCTGCATAGGTTCCCAACAACCAATAGGTCACGACCCCCAATGTGGTCGAGAAAGGTGTTCATTTAAAATCACTGTGTCTCTTGAAGTTCGAATAGCATTATATATTATATTTTTTTTAATATTAGCTCCACACTGGAGGCCCCGAGGAAAGGGCTATGTCATCTTTCTATGATGCTGTTTGGAGGGTCTTTTTAGGGGAAGAGAGAAGAGGAAGTTCTGTGAAGGAAAAAGTATGAGGGGTGGAATCTGGAGGTCAATGTGTCCAAGAGTGACGGACGTCTGTATCCATTCCTTCATTCCTACGGTCGGGGTCGGGAGAGTCCGGCTTGGTAATATTAAATTTTACTTCTGCCGAAAATCTTTTTTCTATGTGTTTTCTTTACATCTACAAATATCATTAAACTGGGAAAACATTTGGGGAGGTCGGTCGAATAGTTTAGAGGTTTTTCGATGTCTCTTTTTGAATCTATAATACGATCATGTTCTTCTGCTGATCATTGTGAATAATTTTCTTACGTTCGTGAATCATTTCAAAGGTTGAACGCATAATAAAATGGTGTAGTTATCGAGGGCTTGGAAACGACTCATCGTAAGTGACAAATTGAAACTTTGTGCTCTGCTATCGATAGTACTCGTACTAGACTGAAAGAAGAAATAACAAGAGTTGAATTAATGAACTCCAATGAAGAGTAATCGAAAATACTGCCATTCATCTGAAGAATGCTGTGTTTGAGGTGTTTTAAAAACTATCAAATGGCCAATCAGGTCCATTTCGTAAAACACCATTTGATCCCTCTATCAAATCAGCTGACAAACTTAACGTGGCTGTTGTACTTTTCTGTTGAAAAAACGGTAACGGACCTAATATCGGCGGATATCGGGGACTTCACTCTCGCTAGGTAAAAATTATTTTAAAGGGACCAAAATGTACGAGTTTTCGTTTATGAACCCATGTTTGTTAAAAAAATTGCTTTCGATCCAACGACTTAATTAAATACTTTAGAAACGACTTGCATACCAATAAAACATTCTCTCCAAATGGTAGTACAAAAATGGCGGCCAAGATGGCCGCAACGCTTGATTATGGTTATTATTAAGTGGCTTCACATTTGAGGGCAATAACTTTTTTTTAACAATTATTATAAGCAATAATTATCAGCCTGAAACACTCATCAACATTGAAAAATCTTCCGAGAAAAGATACTTGCCGCCAACGGGACTTGAACCCGTGTCCTTCTGATTGCCGGTCAGCTGCTCTTGACCACTGAGCTATGGGGGCTTATCAAATACCCGCCAAATAATTCAATATATACTAGTGTTTCATTCAACAATTACTGCTTATTATATATATATTTTTTTTTTTTTTTTCACCTGAAAACAACCAACTTTATTTTTGCGAGAGAGACATTGTAAGTGTTAAATCCCTCGCTAGGTGGCGTCGAGACAAATTATGACTACATTTATTGGGGAAATACTTAAACTTGTCAAATATTAATTATTATTTTTAATTGCATAGCACGAAGGGGGGGGCTATGCATAAAAATCTTGTCTAAACGTTAGTTTATAAATTAAAAATAATAATTAATATTTGACAAGTTTAAGTATTTCCCCAATAAATGTAGTCATAATTTGTCTCGACGCCACCTAGCGAGGGATTTAACACTTACAATGTCTCTCTCGCAAAAATAAAGTTGGTTGTTTTCAGGTGGAAAAAATATAATTAGCAGTAATTGTTGAATGAAACACTAGTATATATTGAATTATTTGGCGGGTATTTGATAAGCCCCCATCGCTCAGTGGTCAAGAGCAAGTATCTTTTCTCGGAAGATTTTTCAATGTTGATGAGTGTTTCAGGCTGATAATTATTGCTTATAATAATTGTTACCCTTTGTGCTATGCATAAAAATCTTGTCTAAACGTTAGTTTATAAATTAAAAATAATTATTAACTTTTTTTTTATTTATCATCCAAATAAAACACATTTTTGTTTGTGTATTCAAAGGAAATAATAAGCAATTTTAAAAAGTTGATACATAATTTTGTAATATTTAATTAACATAATTATACTTACATTAACTACTACTACCTACATATTGGGTACTAGGTATTGCTTCATCCATTGAGTTACATTCGATGTTGTGTTGACAAAACGTTCTTCAAAATGTTTTGAACACGGAAGAGTTCTTGATTGGCTTCCAAACCTCAGGTCGCATAGATTTGAAGCACCTTTGGTGCGCTGCTACGGAAGGCTGAAAAGTGAACTTATATTCGTTATTAAAGTATAATAAAGAAAAGAAAATGATTTTCTTTGTAAAACTTAAACCTTTTCACAACGGTCTTAAATATTAATTGCTGGTACCTACCTATATGATAAATCATTGAATGGTGCATAATAAATATTTCTGTGATTGTAAATATCAAGTTGTTATAGTAAATATTATCGTCGATATAATTAAAAATGAATCATTAAACCAAAATAAATTAGCCCCGGGGCGCGAGGTATTTTCGCTGAGCCACTGTGTTTTTATTATGCTATGCAAATATTGGTATGATGGCTGCCCATTTAAATAGTAAAATATAAAATTTGTCAATGTTTTTGTTAGAAAGAATAAGCTCCTCTGTGAATACAATATTAACTGATAACATACGTATATTTCGTACGCTAAAACACGTCCGAATGTTAAAATAAATTGAAAATATGTTTAACAGGAATGGTTTCCTAAACTTTTTCTTAATTGAAAAACTTAAAACAACCATGAAATGATATTCCTGCCATTTTTTATTCAAAACACCTTTACACTCGTTGGCTGAACACTTACGCTACATTTATTTGATAATTTTTACATTGTTTTAAGCTAACGTTTTATAATTAGCCGACTAAATAACTAACCATCACGCCGTTTCCCCGCAGAGAGGACGGACCGCTAAACAACTCGGTCTTGGCACACTCCTTGCCTCGTTTACATTCGTACATCGTCTTATCGTCGTCGAATAACAGTTTGGAAGAAGTGGTCTAAAATCAATGGCGTGAAATATAAAACTGGACAGAAGATTAAAATTTGACAATGTAGTTTTTAAAAATAACGTTGGCGATGAAACTATTCTAGTCTCTGTCTAACAAGGGATTGGAAGAGAAGAGTACAACTATGCTGTGCACTTTCTCTATTAATGTATTATGTTATTCTATATTCAGTATTTCAATCTAAGTTTTTTTATTGCAATAAATAACAATAATCGACGACGTTGACTTAAAAAAATTACGCGATCCTGTATTATTCTGTTTTTGAATCGTTGTCATTTAAAGTTTTTTTAATAATTTATTGTTTTTATTTTTCGAACACCATTAATTTTAAAAAAAATGTTAAGTAAATTAAATTTAATAATGTAACGCATAACACCACAGTTTCGTAATGACCTTGAACACTGTATCAGCTCTCACAATAACAAAAACTAAATTATTTGCGGAACCTAATAATAACACTATGTTTCATTTACTAACTTTTTTTTGATTGCATAGAATTTTTGCGTATTTAGTTTTATTCTATTAAGTGTTATCAATCACTAAACGAAGATAAAATATGCACTCAGCGTCTATTTTAATCGTTTTTTCTTCAGACTCGGTGCAAATTAGCGTTTGAATTTTGAATAGCTTAGTATCGCAACCTCGAGTAGAACGGTACTCAGGAAGTCTATTGCCGTGTTACCTTGACGCCAAGTAACGAAAATGTATTTTGAATACGTCTCACCTTACCCGAGCTAACGCTTTACGGATCGCAGGAGTGCTGAAGTGCGGCAGAGGTACAGATGTACTGAATAATGACTGGTAGTAGTGGGTAATGCACTGAGTCAGCCAGTTTACGTGGGACGGCCACATACATAAGGTCAGGGTCACTCGCGGCAGCTGTTTTCTTTTATTTCCTGAATTATTTTGCTGCTCGGAAAACTGCGCAAGAGAAGAAAAATTATTTCAATTAAAATTTGTTACTAAAACTCTAAGAAATGTGTACCCACAAATGCATGAGAAAAGTGAAAATATAACGCTTAGGGCCCGGTAGTACCTGCTCAAAAAGAAGAAGGAGAGATATGTAAATGGGTTGTTCTTCTTATAAACCTACATAAAATTGTCTCCACCAGTTAGTGGAGAATAATTCAACAGAATAACCAATATAATTATTTAAAATTACTTTAAAATCTACTGTACTAACGTGTATATGTGTTTATATTTTTGTAATAAAAATTACGTTATACAGGGTGTTAAGGGACGTACTTGACTTACTTTAACCAGTGATTCCTGACATTATTTGGAGTAAAAAATGTAAATGAAATTTTGGTCTCCGGTGACTTTTTTTGACGACTTATTTTATTTTTTTCAAAAAAATTTTCTTCAAAATCAAACAAAAAAAAATTTCTTCCACCTGTCGTCACTGGTCACTCAGCCGGGTGTCCGACGAACCCCTTACCCCGCCTCCAACTGTTCAACAACTACCATTTTTTATGTTTTTGTAAAAAAAAAAAAAAACATCAAAAATGTCACCGGAGACCAAAATGTCATTTACATTTTTTACTCCAAATAATGTCAGGAATCACTGGTTAAAGTAAGTCAAGTACGTCCCTTAACACCCTGTACAGTTGTAACTCCTCGTGATAGAAGCGTATTTCATACAAATCACAGTTGTCTCCTGCCACCTCGACTTGCGTATATTCTATAATGTTACAAAAAAGGATATGACGACATAAAATATAAAACTATTTTTAAACTCCAAATACTCCACCTATCAAGTAATAGCGAGTATTATTTTTTATGATGTTTAATAAAATATTTTTTAAAATCTCAAAAACTTGTCTCCTACAATTTTTATGTCGTACGTTAATTCTGTCACGTGGGTTTTCATTCCAAATAGGTATACACGAAGCTCGTGTTTGTCTCCCCCGATAGGCATTTTAGGCCTCCTTCCCCCCTTGCTACAATTTCCCCTCTGAGATCCAGATAGAATTCATTTATAGTAAAAATAAATTCCTCACTTTAGGTGGAAATGTGACAGAGTGGTAAAATTTATGTAGGTTAAAAATAAGAACAACCCAAATACGAATGTTAGAGGGAGCGCGCTAATATTTAAAACAATAATATTTAAACGAAAATTATTAAAATGTTTAATAAAACACGACTCGTTTAAAATAGACCAAAAATCTCGTGGGAAATGACTAAAATAGCATTTTAAGAAACAATAAACTTTTTCATACATATAACTTGTAAAGTTACTTATAAAACGCGTTTATAATAATTTTCGGAGCCTACTATGCGATTTTTTTTCTATTGAGGGAATTTCATATAGAATTGCCGTTTCGGCTTGGGGAATGTATAGATATTATCTTCAAGAATAACATTTTTTTTAGAGCTTTAAAACTTAAATTTAAGGAAAATATGTAATAAATCTTAGCCTTAAATTAGAATTCTTTCTTCCTCATTAACCGTAAATATTTTTATATCACGTAGTTTTTTTTCTACGTGATATTAATATCACTCGAATATCGAATGCACGACTGACAGATACTCTGAAACAGTTCGCGCTAAACCATTTATCATTGACATTCTTAGATAATTCCTTGCTCAATTCCTTTCACATTCCTAAGTGGCTCTAGGATTCGTGTTCTTTAGACATTTTATTGGATCGGATTACAATAAAAAACATCATGTTGTGGTTACACGGAAGCACAAAAGTGTTTTTATTATTTATTTATCAATATCACGCTTACAATCAACTTCATAACGCCCAAACTATCAGTGCTCACATTACAAACAAAGAAAGATTTATATGATCGCGTTTTAAGCCATATTGGTAGTCGAACCTGTTATTTTCATATAATTGTAAGACAAAACAAACAAAAAAAATCTAAAAAAACTTCAAGTAATATAAACCGTTTACATATCTATGTTGAAATACTATAATTATTTTAGAACTAGCTGACCCGGCATACTAGCTGACCCGGCATTGCTGTGGCTAACGAAACATAACGCCATCTATTAGATGGTTACCCAATCTTTATACCCACCGCCATCTGTTAATTTGCATACAAATCAAATCCAAACCGCCCGCTTGCCAGCCCGCTCGTCCACCACATGCAGACATTCTCCTTTATATATTACTATCAGACCCGGCCACACATTGCTGTGGCTAACGAAACACAACGCCATTACCCAACCATTATAAAATCCACACCACCCGCTTGCCAGCTGCCCGCTGCCCGCTTCCCGCTGCCCGCTGTCCGCTGCCCGCTGCCTGATTTGAATATTTGAATTTATCGGCTTTTCTCTACTATAATAAGCATGTAATCATTACATAGTATAAAATGAAGTCGCTCAAAATGTATGTGCTTTTAAACTACGCAACGGATTTTCATGTGGTTTTCACCAATAGATAGAGTGATTCAAGAGAAAGGTTTATATTATAATAAGCATGTATTATACATATGAACCTTCCTCTTGAATCACTCTATCTATTACGCACATACATTTTGAGCGACTTCATTTTATACTATGTAATGATTTATATCAACCAATTTACGCAAAACCTTGACAAATCATATACCTAAACCTTCCTAATGAATCACTCTATCTATTGGTGAAAAGCACATGAAAATCCACTCAGTACTTTTTGAGTTTATCGCGAGCAGACAAACAGACAGACGCAGCGTTGGACTTTAATTTATAATATGTAGAGATAGAGATGTGGAATGTTGGTATTATTATAATCCACTAACTGAAGTCGCCGGCGTAGCCCGGGATTTACAGAGTTTTTCGAAATCAGACATAGACAGTAATTTTCCCCTTGTTTTCCCCTTGTTTTGTTGTCAAGTGTGCAAAATTTCATCAATAAGTAGGGACCCAACTAAATTCTTCTTCAGGGGGTGAGAAATAGTGATGGGGTGGTTTTTCGAAATCTCATATAGATAGTGACATTCATCTTGTTTTGAAGGTCAAGTTTGCAAATTTAATCAATTTTAGAATAAAACTTTAGATTGTGTAAAAAAAACATGCCACCCCGCCCACCACAGATCCTTTTTTTATATGTATAGAATAACTAAAAAGATGTAAAAGATTGCTATAGAAAATAATTTATTTTACGCACTGCACTAAGTTTCTCACACACGAGACTATTTGCCTGACTGAAGGTTTTTTTTTTTTTTTACAGTGAATACCGCACAAGAATCTCAACTGCTCCCGTCTGGAGCCAGTGAGACTATGGCATCCCCAATTGGGGTATGTTGTGAGGCTTAAGGTAGTGGGGAGGGGAAGGAGGTGGGGAAGAGGAAGGTTGGGAAGTACCTGGCTATTCAGATCTGGTCACTAAACACGGCTAAAGCCATTTTCAAGCAACTTTTCAATTCTGAATGGTGGTCTTATACCAGGGCGATACTGATAGTATCTTCCACTCTGGAACATGCCGCAAATATACTATATATTATTTTAAATGAATTAATTGTGAAATAACACAAATTAATCAAATAAAATTTATTTGCGCATGCCGGGTTCGAACCCGCGACCTCCGGATTGTGAGTCAAGAGTCTTACCCACTGGACTACGGAGGTCGTCGTTGCACGGCACGAAGCTTCACACAAAATCAAATAAGTGAACCTTGACGTTACAGAGCCCTTAATCAAAAAAAATGACCATCAATAATAAAGAATGTATCTTCTCTAGCCAATATTTCGGTCAGCATTCCAGTCCTTTTTCATCATCCGGGCAGATGCGTAATCTCTATCGATTAAACATGAAGTATTACCCCAAAAATAAATCACTATAATACTTTTTGCCGTGAAATTCCCAAATCATAATCAATTTGGGAGGCGGGAATGGGTACCGCCGCCCCGGGAACCTTTATTGGATGACCAACACCTCTGCCATAGGTCACCCCAAGTGGTTCGCTACGTTTGGTGATTTAGCAGGGGTGCCCGGGTTCATGGGGTGAGGTTTGTCTAGGTCTTGGAGGCGGATGACCGGGACATACTGAACCCCAGATTACTACCCACCCCTTAAACCCTTTTCCTTCCCAGAACTCTCCTCTCCTTCCCTTTTCCTTAAAAAAACCCTCCACACAGCATCCTCAAAGATGACATAGGCCCTGAGGGAAATTATTTTCCTCAGGGCCTCCTGTGTGGAGCTCATGTAAAAAAAAAAAAAAATGCATTATTTGTTTTAATACATCTCGTACATAGGTAAATAAGTACTGTTTCTGTTGAAATTTTTTTATTTATTTAATTTCTGTATTATAATATGTGCTATGGGGACTAGGTTTTGGTTAGGTTTTCAGCTACTTCTATGGCTCAACTTCATGGTTTCAGTTTCAGTAAGTAACGTTTGGGTTAGATTTTTTCAGTGGCTTACATGACGATGTTTTTAAAATGCTGGTCAGTTATTTTTCCGGTAGTTCCTTAAGCTAAAATTTGATGTACTTAATTTAGTTATTTTAATTTGTTTGTTACTGTCTGTTAGTTTGTTACCTAACGTTACTGCTACAAAATTCGGCAGATATCTCGGCTCAAACAAAGGTTCTAAAATTATTACAATATAGTCTCTGTAATCCGAAACGTCCGTAGAGGTGTGGGTTGGTTTAATACACAAGACGTTAATCATCGAAGAAAAAAATATAATTTTCAAAAAATTTTACATAAATTGCATACTTTCATCAATGTGGACTTCGATGATTCATCAGCGATAAGTAATGTCGATGATATTAATTATTCGTGAAGGTTGATACTCAATCTAAAACCGTCGGGTAAGGTATTATAAAGGTATTAGAAGGTTTTACAAGGTATTTAAATCCTATCAGCCTTACTAAAAACCCAGTAAAAATTTTATTCAATTGACAAACGGCCGCGGATGTGAAAACATTACTAATTAAAAATGTGTTCTTTGAAAGAAATACACATGGTTTCCACGACCTGAGAGGGTAGTTTATCTCTGTTTTAACCGTTAATGTCCGAACGATATTTGTAATTTTTCCATAGTATTTTGAATGTTCTATATATTTCTTATTTTTGAAGGTGTCGTAAAAACAAATACCATTTATGAAAACAAGATAAAATTACCTTTTAGATTTGTGTATTTGAAATACACTTTAGCTTTCAAAAACTGCCATATTTTAAAATTCAAACTCGGAAAAAAATGGAAAAAAATTTACTCCCACAACATTTTTGACCAAAATGCAGAGAAATTTAAATAATATCAAAATTTAAAAAAACACAGTCCTTTTATGTAATAAATTTGGAAAGAAACTATCACCTCACTTTTCATCGTGTATACAATAAAAAAATAATAAAAAATTTCAAAGCTTTTTTTTATTGCCAAAAAAATAACTTAGAAATAATACCGAAATTTAAAACAGATTTCTTGCATCTCTAAAGACGTTAATTTTTTTGATACGTTTACGAACACATGTATTAGATATTAATATTATAAAAAATTATCACTTTTAAGAAATTCTCTTAAAATAAAGATCTTAAAATGAAAATTTTATCTTTTAAGTAACCTATAAAAAACAATATTCTGACAGTTCAACTTTGAAAGTACGGCGTTTGTACAATAACTTGATTCAACTGATGTAAACCACACAAATAACATGGTAAATATATCAATTATGTGAACAGAAGAGTAAATTCGTCACTACAATAGAAATTATTAAGTAAAATCACAAAATTTTCGATATCCCGCCATAAAACACACCTAACTGTTTTGTCATCGCGGGCTGTTGCGGGCCGAAGAACTAATGCATAGGCGCGCCAATAATGCCCCTTGCGGAGAAAAATTAAAACAACATTGTTTCCCAGTAAATTAAAACCATATACAACGTTCTCACATCTTCAATGCGTTTTAACAGCGTGACCACGTAAGAAACGTTATTGGTAATAAAACGTGTTTTAGTGTATACGAGGTTTATTTATGTTATTGCAATAATACAGTTAATCGGTTGCGCTGTGGTTTTTTTTTAGTAAGGCTGAATGAGTTTATTTATTGTACTGTTATTCGTGGTGGAATTCTTTTGTATTAAAATTGAAATTGAAACACTTTTTAACTTTTTTCCACTTATTTATTTCACCAGTACCGGTTTCATCCTATTATGGACATCTTCAGGCTGGCAATTGACATTCTTTTGTTACAGAATATATACAAAATTAGGTAGGTAGGTACACAATGTTAAGGTAGGTACATATGTTTGTGTTATTACGTTACAACTGCTCTTTAAGGTAAATATGTCATAAATAAGAAATAATAATATTTGCATTGGGAAAAAATATCAAATAAAATTTCATAATTATGACAGGATTTTACACCTCGCTAGTTGGGAAAATCAAAAGGGGGGGGGGGTTATGATCTATTGAACAAAATCTTTCATCTACCAGAAAACCAAAATAATTTCTACAAATATATTTTTATTTAATTTTTTTATTTATTTTGGTTTTCTGGTAGATGCAAGATTGTGTTCAATAGATCATAACGCCCCCCCCCCCCCTTTTTGATTTGCCCAACTAGCGAGGTGTAAAATGCTGTCTTAATTTTGAAATTTTATTTGATATTTTTTCCCAATGCAAATATTATTATTTCTTATTTATGACATATTTACCTTAAAGAGCAGTTGTAACGTAATAACCCAAACATATGTGTTTTCTGGTAGATGCAAGATTGTGTTCAATAGATCATAACCCCCCCCCCCCCCCCTTTTTGATTTGCCCAACTAGCGAGGTGTAAAATGCTGTCTTAATTTTGAAATTTTATTTGATATTTTTTCCCAATGTAAATATTATTATTTCTTATTCATGACATATTTACCTTAAAGAGCAGTTGTAACGTAATAACCCAAATATATGTACCTACCTTAGCATTGTGTACCTACCTACCTAATTTTGTATATATTCTGTAACAAAAGAATGTCTATTGCCAGCCTGAAGACGTCCATAATAGGATGAAACCGGTACTGGTGAAATAAATAAGTGGAAAAAAGTTAAAAAGTGTTTCAATTTCAATTTTATTAAATCCTACATAAGGTATTAAGAATTTTGAAAGTTCGAATGTGTGAGTATTTTCACAATTTCCTGAATAGTGCACTAACTCTATTAAAAACAAAGACTTATTTACAATTTGTACGATTGAAGTGGGGAAATTTATCAAAATTCAACGCAATTAAACTGGCTTTGCAACATCGCGATGACAGTGGTTTAGTTTTGCAAAGAAAAAAGAAACTCGTTCTTCTATTGAAATCATACACGATACGCCTAATTTTGGTGATTTTTATACTAAGCCATGCGATGCTCGACATTTCAACCAAGCTGAGCTTAAAAGCAATAGATATTCCAGACCTTAGTGGTGAGAGTTGTGCAAAGTTTGCGAGGGAATATAACATTGGTAAATCAACAGCACCCGATTTGAAAAGTAAAAAGATTAAAATTTTCGACTATCTATCATCTATTTGCCGGCAAAATAAGTCGATCTCTCAAAATTCCGAAAAACCAGCTTTTTTTTAAACACTTTAATAATCCGAAATTTCGTTTAAACCGAACAGTTTCGTTTTTTTATTGTTCAGATTACGGATAGACTTTTCTATACTCGTATATTGTTTAGATTAGAGATGCCTTCAAAATGTTCTTGGATTTAATAGGCCTCTATTTATCAAGCATTCTGCTGATCGATTTTACTGCTCCCCTATACAGCTTGTATCTATTAGTAATATTATTATTTAATGTGTGTGAATGCCTTTCGTGTGAAATGTATTAAACTAGAGCACGGTAAATATTTGGGTCGGCTTATCGAATAGGAGCATCGAGCACTTAGCTACATATTGCCTAAACCTTGTTGCAATGTTCCGTTGTTATTTTACCGTTGAATAAAGAATAAATGAGGAGTTTCCCTTAAGAAATCACTTCACTAAGAAAAGTATGCCCGTTATTGCTTGAAAATGCAGTCAACTACTGTCTTTCAACTACTTTCTCATGCTACCCTTCTGTTAATAAATAATGGGAGTTAATCATCTATCTGATTGTATTATTATCTTAATGGCTACACTTTAGGAATGTTATAATTTGTTATTTTCATTTATTTGTTCTTTTCAAAATGAACAGAACAGCATCTCCGATGAGTAAATAATATCAATGATATTATTGAAAAATAAAAGTTTAAAAAACTTTTATACATTTTCTGACTAATTTTTTGAGCAATATTTTTACCATTCACTATTTTCCCGAAAAAAAATTTCAGAAAAATTAAAATTTTGAATTTTGAAAATTTTAAAATATTCCCGAAAGATTTTTTCCAAAAAATTAAAATTTCCCGACATGAAAAATTTTCAAGCGTCACGTAGTATCAAAAAGAAGATGTCTTTAAAAAATGTTCAAACAATTCGCGGATTCTATCTGTAGGCCAAATCCACTCTTATTACGTAGTCTTTACAAGAGGCATGTTCGCTGTTCGCTTATCTGAGGAATGCGAAAACTGGGCTTTTCCAAGGGGATTGTTTTATTTGCCGGTATACTTTCGAACAGTTTCGTGCTAATTTGACAAGTTTTACAGTCGATTACGCTCACTCAATTGTACTCATTTTGATTTCCTGCTTTACTTTTGTCGGCATTTAAAATGACAGATCAACTGGGTCTTTATTTTTCCGAGCACGATGTTTTTATTTATATTTTTTCATTTTCTTAAATCTTATTTGCCATAAAATGGGAATCATTTAAACTCTAGGCGTTTTTTGCATCTTACATTTTTCTTTTGGGTGCTAAAACAATTACCGGACTCTTATAGACTTATGGGTTTTCTGTTCCTGGGTAGGGAAAACATTGTTTCTAAAAAAACCCTACAAAATTGCGTGTTTTTCTTGAATAGCAATCCGCAAGCAAGTTTTCCCGGCCAAATGTACATTCCTTGTCTGTTTGTGTTGTGTGAGGAAAGTAAAGGTGTCGCTATGGCCTATCTTTGGGAGTTCCTCGGAATAAGCCTATGGAAATTTTGTTTTTTACTGTATGTGTAGTTCGTTGTTTTTTTTTCATTTTTTTAATTTTCATTTAAGTAATTTAAAATATTTTTATGTAATTTTTTTTATATTTAAAAATTATTTTTATGTATAATAGTTTAAAATTAAGTTGTCATAATTTTATCTCTGGAAACCGATTGTCCAATAGTTCTGTTAATGTTCAGTTATAGGTTTATTTGGTTTTTTAATAATGAGAATTCCGCATGATTCCGACATCCTGGAGCCAGTTGTGATATGTTGTGAGGCTAAAGGGAGTGTGACTGGGAAAGAGGAAGGTTGGGAAGTACCTGGCTATTCAGATCTGATCACCGAACACGGTTAAATTCATTTCAAGCAAAGGTTAATTCTTAATGGTAACCATGGCGATAGTGACAGTATCCAGCCGAGTGTGGGGAACAATCGTGTCACCCTACAAAAAACGGATTTTTGAACCATTTGTTTAGGCCCATAATTCAAATGTCGTCGAAAGATAGTCTTGCGATCGTACCCTTGCAACTGTACAGGGTGGTTCCGATGAGAAAGATTTATTGGTCTCCGTACCAGTATTTTTAACTAATAACTCAGCATCGATGTTATTTCGTTCAAAATTTGCTTTACCTACATTCTAGTCGGCAATAAAAATGCTCAAACGCGTGATGATTAAATTGTTAAATGATGTCCTTTTTGTAAACATTTTTTTATCAAAATATTTTTAATTTTTCAATACTGTCTAAGCAATATAAGTTTGTCAAAAAATCTGAATTACATTAAGCTTGTAAGACCTTAAATAAGTAGACCAACTAAAGTATTTTCGTAACGAAACTCGTGCGTGGATTTTTTATTAATGATTTTATTTGAACTAAAATTAAAATTCTGAAATGTAGCTTTCCTTGATAATTTATTGATTTATTTTATTGTATGATTATATATTTTTAAGTGTGTGTTGTACAATACAACATTTTGTTTGAAAATTTAACAAATCTGCCAACGGCCAACGATATGGCTTTATTATAATAAAAATAAAACTTTTTCAAAATTTAATACATGACTTTACTTGATAAAATAACATGTTTCGAAATCAATTTTTATTTTTTTGATGAAATGACTCGGTACATCTAAAATTTGATTTAAAAGGTCACATATGGTATTTCCGATTGTGTCTGGTGTCTTATTCCCTCAATAACACATTTATTTCCTGTTTTCCTTTCCAGTACTGTGTTAGGAGCGGGCCCCCAAACATGTCCCAAGCTAGCTCTCAGGGGAGGCATGATTTACCCTCTATTCAGGTGGTGGGTCGCTCGAGGCTTCAGAAATTCCTTCGCATCTCAGTCGTCTGGCAGGATACTCCCTCTCTAGGAAACCCTCCTGCCGTAGCAGAATAATAACAGGATTGAGTTAACTAGATTCATGTATTGCAAATTTAAAACACAGTACATAGGTCATTACAGTACAATTCAACACAAGAAATACATACTACACAATCCTAGCTATCGTGTTTATAACCTCAAGATCCCTAAACGAAACTCTCTGAGTGATGGCTTTGCGCGGGAGTTTACAGTCTATCGTTAAAGGACACAATCAAATGAGGAAACAATTGTACAGCTTACATGATGTTGGGGTCTTCGTCTTCCGGCTTCCAGGGGGACCTCCCGAGTTTAGGACAGAACCGAAGTTTACACAGGCATGGTGAAATATCAGCGCTAAACCCGTAGGTTATCGAATTAACATTGCAGGTTATATTTGAGTACAATTCGAGCGATAGTACGCCGGGCGCGAACAGTGGGAATCCACGCGCGGGCTTAACGTGTGCCCGAGGCGGCTCGCAATTCTCAACTCGTGGAAGGGATCGCGTGCGGGTGGGCGGATGGGATAGGAAGTAGGAAGCAGGGAACAGGGGGGGAGCAGGGTGTTGTGTAGTTTGCGGCGAATTAGGAGTTTGAATTCTTTGTCGTTTGGGCGTACCATAACACTTCCCCCCGCGCTTGGAAAAAAGGCGACGTGGCAATGGAGCTGTAGGGAAAAAAAATCCTCTTATGCTTCCATCGGGGTTTTGAGAGATTCGTTGCTTGAGAGATTTCCTAGCTAGAACATACAGTTTTATGCTATAGTTTGGGTCACAATGTTTGTAGGGAATGGGTGGGGGTACATACAATGTTTGGAAAAGACAAATTTAGGAAAAGTACATGGTGTAAAACAACATACAAGGTTATGCAATTGAAAATAACAATACACATGGTTAAGCAATTGAAAGAATGACAATACACATGGTTATGCAATTGAAAGAATGACAATACATTTGTACAAGAGAAGAGAAAAAAGTGTGTGATTCTAAGGTTTCATTGGTCTTGGAGCTAAGTTTGTGAAGCGTGGATTTGTTTGGTTTCGGAGAATTTCGAAGAAAAGGACGTGACTTCACGGATTCTAAGGATTACATTATCACTGTAATCAGACCCATTTGAGACGACGCTCAGGAGTACACTTGGGCCTTAGAAAACACTTGGTTTTGTCGAAGACGTCGAAGTTCACGAAGTGGAGACTGTGGTTGCTGTGCCGCGACTATGGTTACAGAGGTCATTGAAGAGAAGAATCCAGTATCTGCAGACATGCCAGTGCGAATCCTAAGTGTTATTATGGTAAACACGGATCGTATATAATGGTTATTGAAGCATAATGTAGCTCAAGATAACTTGTATTGGTGCGCATTCAGCGAATACTGGTGGGTCAAGGTAATGATGGTTTACACATGACGATATATGCGTCACTGCATGACAGAGCAAGAGACGACAAGGTTGGCATTGATAGCAAGAGTAAGAACAAACCTAAGAGCTAGCGTGCCCAAAAGGTAGTTTAGAGTGTCATAAAGTATAGTGGGACAACTCAGCTTGCTGTGGCACGACAAGACAACATACGTATGGGCGGTATGGTCTGTGCTTTCAGGAACAAATGCGTAGAAAATGGCAGCAGGAGAGACCTTGTAACCACAGCGCGTGCTGTCAGGAAGTGAAGCTCAGCTTGGCTGTTGGTGATGACATCCGCCTGGGCTTCTTTTTAAATCCGGGAGGAATTATTATTAGAGCAAAATTCTTGAAGTTTACCTGCCTAGGGACCAATGAAGAAAAGGTTTGGAGAGAAACAAAATGTGTCCAGATAATGAAATAACGAAATTTTAACCACCGACCCAGAGAGTGACGAAGAGAGATTCCTAACTAAATTGTGATTACATGAACATTTTCCTTTGCCAGGATGACTTGGCGTTTGCCTAGTGACAATATGTCTTGGTTAAAAAACAACCGGCCCTCTATGGCCTATGCTAACATGAGATGGTAACATTTTCGTAGAATTTCAAAGAACGAGACAAAGAATCGTGAACTAGTCACGGCAAAGGGAAACCAATTCATGAATAAAGGTTGTCAAAAGGAGACAGACGGTACGCCAAGTGCATATCGTACATATCCAACATTCATGAATGTGTTTCGTGGAATTGAGAAAAGAGAGAAAAAAACTGGTGAGACATATGCAGAGATTGAGGGGGAAAACCTGTAGATAACCGGACAGTTACCTATTCGAACTCCAAGTGAGGGCGAGATATGGTCAACGACAGATTTTTCACTTCATAACATAAGTCTGAAACATGGGGAATGGGAGGAGGAGGGGAGAAGGGAGACGAGTTGCGAAACTTGCTAGAGACTGGACCAATTTCCGATTCAAACTCTATGTGAAAATGAAACATAATCAACCAGCAGATTTCCTGACTCTTTACATTTATCAAAAAGGATGAGGAGACATTTGAATACACATTATATCAAAGAGGCTAATCTTTCGCGTGTATTGGGCAAAAGATTAGGGGTCATTTTAAAAACTTCTACATGATTGTGAGAAAAGACAGACCCTTGCTCCAATTTCACAAACCTGGGGGTTTTCTTGTTCGTTCTCCAGACAACGAGTTAGGTGGTTTTTTGTGCTCAATCGATTAACTCCCACAGCACTATGCCCCATAATTGACAGTGAAGCTGAAAACTAGTCCTTTTGGGATAGTAGATATTCCTGGGCTTCTTTCCTTTTTGCAAAGAAGTAAAAAAACAGGAAGTCCACGGGCGTTGGCGTTGAATGACAACAAAGGGTTGTGGACTACATTTCGTAGATCGCACACAAAGGGTTTGATATTATTTCGTTCGCACGACTCATGGTAAGTGTTTTAACGTCTCCACGTATAGTGTACAAAATATGTAAGTACATACAAGATATAACTCAATTATAGACAGAAGTCAAAGAGTTTATACAATGCATCCTAAAGAAGATAGCAAAGCCGATATTATGTCGTTCACACGAATCACGGTAAGTATTGTTATTACGTCTCCACGTCTCGTGTACAGAGTTTATACACAGTTATACATAAAAGCGGTACTCATGACAAATAAATGACACACGACCGGAACAGGTTATACGAAAAGGGTGGTACTCATGGCAAATGAATGGCACACGACCAAAATAGAACGTACAAAATGGTTCTCATGACAAATGAATGGCACACGACCAAAATAGAATGTACAAAATGGTTCTCATGACGAATATGTCACACGACCGGCTCAATAACATTTAGCTATGAGAAAAAAGTGATTATGACGAACTTCTCGTATCGCGGCAGGTATTTTAAGGATCCCTCCTATAATGGTGGATGTTCTAAGGATCTCTCCTATAATGTAACAGGGTTACGTTTAAATACAACACAATAAACGTTAACTATGCTTGTTTTAACACAGTTTATAAAGATTTGTTAGATTAACTAACTCCGTAGCCCAGGAGCGTACGATAGGATAACAAGGAGGTAAACAATTTAATGTCACTTCGTATGTTATAAAGGCGGGGTGATGACAGAGTACATTTCTGTTTACACCATGTGACAAACAAAGACAGACCTACATGGTTTTACATACTGTCTATTGCAGCAAACTTCAGTGGGGACAAATAAAAGGGACCAATTGTGGTTTTACATACCCTTTGTGCGGTTACAACATACCAGGTTATGTGCAATTTAGGTTGCAAATACTTGGTTAAATGGCGAAACAGGAGTTGAATGCCTATGTTTGTAAAACGATGATCAAACAAAACATTGATGATTTACGTTAAACTGCGGTTATTTATGTACGGAAATCAGGGCTGCCGTTAGGTTTTATTAACCTTTTCCGTAAGGGTTGAAGCATGTAATACAAGACATACATGTTGTGAAGAGGGACAAATCGAGGACTTCTTATAACAACAAAAGACCGAGTATTTGGTTTTACGTACTTTGGTTGAAACGAGTCCATGAGGATTTGTACAAGGATGGAAAGACCAATTTAAAGGCTTTTCCTTTATTTATATACATATGATTTCAAAATGGATGTGTCAAAATCCAATTTGTTAGCAAAGAGCTCGGGTAGGACGCCATCAATTTTTGACATTTGAGAAAAAATTGAAAACTACTATACACAAGGAATGTGATTATGTGAGTAACCACTTATCTTTACCATGATGGGTAAAATATGGAGCATGTTGAGATGGTTTACTAGTCCTGGGTCGTGATTTAACGCTTTGGAGTTTACCAAATCGATTTTAGAACGACGCTCCAGTATTTACAGAACATAAAAAGAAAAAAATGAAGAGATTCCTTCCGATATGATGAAAAAAAAACAACAAACAAAAATGGTGAAAATTACAATATTGCATTACATGGCAAAGCGTGCCATGGCATGAACGTTGCGTAGTGTGAGGGGTTGAGAGGCAATGATTGGGTTCATGACTTCCCGAACACTGTCACTCGAGGGGTGTCTCTGCTCTAAAGTGATCAATTTTGGAACAGGTGAGAAAAAAGAAAGAAAAAAAAATAAAAAACGTGTGAGACAAAAATTACGGTGGTTGCCAATTCACGAACATGAACGGGGCAAACTACACCGTGGATTGTACATAAATTTACAAAAATGATTTTTTTAACAATATTCGTTTTATCAACGAAAGGGTGGGCATGTAATTGACACTTTACACGCCAGCCATTGTAAGACTTGGTGTGCTTACAAAAAGGTTGTGGTGATACACACTGGATCATTTTAAGTTTGCTGAGATAGTGGGGGCAGTTTTACTTGACTCCTCACTTCCAGATTTTGCGATATCCTTAATATGGTAATTACCAATGTGTTTTCCAGAGCAGTCAGACAAGGAGTACACTAGATCTGATATCTTTCTTAGAACTTTGGCCTTCACGAAACGTGGTGCCAGCTTGGCAGAGAAATACATGGCTCCTTGGGAAAGTGTGTTGTTCTTTCTCCAAACTATGTCTCCTGTATTGAAGGTGACATGTTTCCTACGTAGGTTGTATCTGTCCGCACTCTTTTGATGAGCCAGGAGCAAAGCATCAGTGACTTCACTGTAGATGGCCGACAGTTCTTCCAGACGATGGGCATAGTCCGCGGTAGGGTTGCTTGTGGTGGCAATTGACGTAGGAAAGTTTGTGTTCCTATGTAGAGAACCATGAACAACTTGTTCCATACCGTGTTTTAAGAAGAAAGGTGTGTAACCAGTGGCCAGATTAACAGTGTTGTTCATTGCAGCCTGAATTTTATCTAGGTTTTTACACCAAGTACGTTGATCTTTATCAACTAGAATAGCCAGAGCTGTGTTGATTGTTTGGTTATAACGTTCGACGGTGTTATTTTGTGGAGTATACAAGGTATTATAGTAAATATCCTTGATTCCGTATTTGGCAAGAAAATCTTTGAATTCTTGGGCAATAAATTGTTTTCCGTTATCAACAATTACGGTTCTGGGTGTTCCGTAAGGTATAAAAATGTGTTTTTCCAGAAGTTTGATGATGGCGGACGCGTTGGCTTTTTTTAAAGGAAAGATCCAACAGAATTTAGTGAAAACATCCACTACACTAAGTATGTGCATGTGTCCGGCATAACTTCGGGGAAAGGGTCCGACGAGGTCCATTGACAATGATTGTAGGGGTCTGTCGGCACGTTTGGGATTACCCATTAGGCCGGCAGGTGCTGCCGTGCTATGTTTATAAGCTTTACAAGTTTCACATTTAGAGATGTAATTGCGAATTTGCTTGAAGAGACCAGGCCAGTAATACTTCAAGGAGATCTTTTTATACGTCTTGAAATTTCCTGGGTGTATGGAGTCGGGAGCACTATGATTGTCAATAATTATTTGTTCTCTACCTTCGAGGGGAACGACAAGTTTCCACGAGTAATCTTCGAGGATGGATAGTGGTACCTTGCAATTACGGTATAGTTGTCCTTCTTTTATGATAAAATTAGGAAACTTTTGTTGGTTATTTTTACAACCTTCGAAGATTTTCAAGTACCATTCATCTTTTGTTGATGGAGGGGGGGCAATTGTGTCAACATTTAATGAAGCCAGTTCAATTCTTGAAAGGGCGTCGGGAACAATATTGTCCGCGCCTTTACGGTGAACAACATCAAAATTGTATTGAGACAAACGGGAGGACCAACGAGCGAGCCTACCGGAGGGATTACTTAAAGAGATCAACCATTTCAAACTACTATGGTCTGTAACTACAGTAAATTTGCTACCGTCTATGTAACCGCGGAAATGGTGAACAGAATCCAATACAGCCAATAACTCTTTCTCGGTAATTCCGTAGTTTTTCTCGTGTTTGTTTAATGTACGGGAAAAATACGCTACAGGGTGTTCGCCATCTGGGAATTCTTGAGTAAGGACTCCACCGATTCCTACATTGGAGGCATCCGTGTGGAGGGTAAAAGAGAGTGCAAAATCCGGGCAATTCAGAACGGGAGCTTTTTGAAGGGCATTTTTTAGAGTTGTAAACGCTTCTTCAGCTTCGACAGACCATCGGAAATTGCTGACACCTTTACGGATGCCGGTAATTTTATTTAAGGGGGCTGCGATAGTGGAAAAGTCTTTGATGAATCTCCTGTAGTAACCTGCAAGTCCAAGGAAACCTTTGACTTCCTTCGCGTTTTTGGGTCGGGGAAAATTTGCCATGGCTTCCACCTTAGCGGGGTCTGTTCTTAGACCTTTTTCGTCGATAATGAATCCCAAATAACGTAGACGGGACTTACAGAATTCAGACTTCTTCAAGTTGATGGTTAAACCAGCGAACTTGAGTTGTTGAAAAACTTTTTCCAGCATTAATAGGTGTTTTTCAAAGGTATCGCTGACGATGATGAGGTCGTCAAGGTAACAAAACAGGCTGTTATCGACTTCAGGACCGAAAAGTTTGTCCATCAGTCTTTGTAACTCGGCGGGGCTGTTTTTTAGACCAAAGGGTAATCTTTTAAAATGGAACATTCCCCTACCAGGTACAACGAAAGCAGTTTTTTCGCACGATTCTGCGTCCAAGGGTATTTGCCAAAACGCTTTGCTGAGATCGACAGAAGAGATGAACTTGGCGTTACGCAGCTTGTCTAAGGTTGCGTGAACGTGAGGTAAGGGATACGCATCAGCTTCCGTGCAAGAGTTTAAACGTCTACTGTCGAGACAGAAACGTGCAGAGCCGTCTTTTTTAGAAACCAAAAGAGTTGGGTTGGTCCATGCACTTCTGCTGGGAACCACCACACCCATTTTTAACATTTCATCAAGTTCGTTTTCTAAAAGTTTAAGTTTTTGGGGGGCTAAGTTGTAATAACGTTGCTTGATGGGTGGGCCATTGGTTTTGATATGGTGTTCAACCAAATTTGTCAAACCTAATCCACATTTTTCGAAAGATATTGACTCGAATTTATTGACCATTTCTTTTAGTTGGAGAGCCTGGTCCGTGCTTAAATTTTCGTGAGGTATTATTGTGCGGATCTCACTAATTTGAGCAGCAGTGGAGGTTTCGCCAAGAGTATTAAATACTTGGGGAGCAACATTGAATGCCTTCCAGAAGTCAACGCCAAGGATGAAATTCTGGGATATAGAGGGCACTATTAGAAAATTGATTGTAACTATTTTATTGTTACAATTAATTGGCAGGGCAAGGGCACCGATGACCGGTTGGGAAACATTATCCGCAGTCGTCAGGTGTGTCGATTGGGGCGAAATTCTAAAATCACTGTTAACAAAAGGCAGGTGAGCATTGTTGCCAAGACAGCTTACAGATGCACCACTATCAAGTAATCCGGAAAAGGGCACATTGTTAACAGAGAAAAAAGCATAGGGTCTCCCATCTTTAGCTTGTTTGCAACAAACCGAAGAAACATTTAAGGTCTGGTTAAAATACTTAATGTGTGCTAACCAATCAGTCCATTCTTTAGACCTTGGTTCAGAATGGGTGCCTGAGAGGTTATTATTTAGTTTTTTGGCCTCTTCATGTAGAAATTTGGTGGGGGCTTGGAGAAATCCACCTGAGGTCTGACATCGCTTGGGTTTTGTAACCTTTCCATGTTGTGCCTTGATTTCTTGAAAATGTTGCGCAGTTCGTCGCTTGGAGGAGAGCGGTCCCTAGAGTGATGCCTCTTGAAAGTTCGGGGTTCCTTAGATTCCAGAAACCTTGCTTGCTTGAAACAAGTAGTGGCCAGATGGCCTACTTTTTTGCAAAAAGAGCACACTTTTTTGTTGTTGAATTCTGGTTTTAAACCAGACGAACGGCTTGGCACAACTACATTATTTGACACATTCTTTATGTTTTTCCTATCCTGGTACGATTCCAGAAGGAGACAGACTTCGTTTAGCTGGGCTAGGGATGCAATTTTCTGTGAGGTAATGATGTTCTCGTATTTGCTTAAAAGGCCATCAGTTATGACTGGTAATAGTTCAGCTTCCGAAACGGGATGTGAAAGCTTGATGTTAATGGATTCAGCCCTTTCTATGAATGTTGCTACAGGTTCATTTACTAGCTGTTTAATAGATAGTAAAGATAATTTGATCCGGTGCTGGGCTTCCGTTTTTCCGAAGCTCGAGATTAGGGCAGATCTGAGTTTATTCCAATCTTTGCATTTAGTTTTTTGAATGCGGTGCCAGGGTATCAATTCTGGGGAGATGAGTTCTATGAAGTTTTTTCGTAGAATCTCGAATGGGATATTTTTGATTGTAGCCGTTTCTTCAATACGGTCAATGAAATCCAGTACATCGGAGACGCCATTATATTTGATTTTCCACGAGGATAAATCGTAGGTTTTATCTTGTGTCAAGGTGGGTGCGATGTCCTGTTTTATCATTACTTGTGGCATAGGTTCTTCGTTAGGAACAAGATTATTCAAAACTTGCGTAGCCGAGCGTGAATTATTTTCGCTTGAGGGGGCGAGGTTTATTCTCTTAATGTACTTTTTGTTGAATAAAAGTGCATAAGCCTTTAATGTAGGTTTAGATTTGCTTGATGGCGAGAGTCCTCTATCCCTTAAAGCAGTTTGTAAGTGAGTTTTGGATAAGTTGTGCACGTTGGGAATGATGCCCAAATTGGATGATGCCATAGCTTGATTGTTTTCCATTGTGAGTTTCCCAGGTGGTGAAAAATTGCCAGGGGTTTCCTTTAGCAAACGCAAAATTAATTTTGTGAGGCACTTTTCACTTGGTAATCACTGGTTGGTATTTCTAAAATAGTTATAGAAAACTGTATTCCATACTACAATTTGGTATATATGACACCAGAATCTTTGTCAAAGGAAGGCACAAGAAAAAATTTTGCGTGGAAAGACCTAAGTAGTAAAGGTTTTTGTGTTTCACTGACCACTTTGAGAAAACTTGTGAAATTCACAAGTATTTATTTTTTTTCCAAAAAATTTTGCCAGGACTGACCTTTAGAAAACGGGTTTTTTATTTTTCACAAACCACTTTTGAGAAAACTGTGAAATTCACAAGTATTTATTTATTTCCAAAAAATTTTTGCCAGGACTGACCTTTAGAAAACGGGTTTTTTATTTTTCACAAACCACTTTGCACTGAGAAAGGCACTAAAATTCACAAAAGGCACTCTTCTGGCAAATAAGGACAAACTTCCGGATGAAAATAACTGAATATGGGATTTGTTACGAAACCACATTAAAATTATTTTATTTTTTCATGGAACCAATCATTGGTTTTATTATTATTTCACTTTTTTTATGTAAGGAAAAAAAACACAATTCACTTTACACTTATGCTGAAAAAAATGCGGTACCTATAACGTAGAATGTGGAAAGAAAGTCATTATTTTGTCCATTTGGTGAAATATACGTGGTACTAATTTGACAGACACAACAAGTGGGCCGATCGGTATATTGTGCAAGAAAAACGTGAGTGTGAGATTTTTTAATTAAAGAATCCACAAGGTAATTGGAATTCCAAAACCAAATTTACAATAGCGATCTCCATTGCTTCCGACCTTAGTGACAGAAGGGCGATTTTATTATTCAAAACACTGCATAGTGACAGGGAATTGTTCTGCCTGATTCAAACGGATTTTTGCCGTTGGAGTTTGGCGCGATAAACGCACTTTTGTGCTTCGATGCGCGTGGGTGCGCGCGCAACTCAGAGATTAGGTATGTATTTACCGCGTGAAACATCGGGCCGTTGATTTGGCGCGAATTACTGTTGCTCGTCCGCTGCTTTGTGAACAAAGGGGTCGGCGCGTGCGCAGTCAGATTCGCGGTTTAAATGCTGCCGTCTTTCTGGTTAATACAAAATGGCCATGTTTTCAACTTTGACGCAATTTTTTTATAATTGCAATCAAATCTGCGTTATGGACTTAACTTGCACATGGATTTCTGTGGTTTCCCACAGAATTCATTATTCACTGGGTATAAAACACCAAGACACAGTACAATCAATGTTTACAAACAGTTCCTATGCGGGGAAGATTTCGACAGGGAGCACTCCGTAAGGCGACTGAGACAGTGGCAAAAATGAAAAAAAAAATTCTGGGCCCCACTATGGACGCCAGTGTTAGGAGCGGGCCCCCAAACATGTCCCAAGCTAGCTCTCAGGGGAGGCATGATTTACCCTCTATTCAGGTGGTGGGTCGCTCGAGGCTTCAGAAATTCCTTCGCATCTCAGTCGTCTGGCAGGATACTCCCTCTCTAGGAAACCCTCCTGCCGTAGCAGAATAATAACAGGATTGAGTTAACTAGATTCATGTATTGCAAATTTAAAACACAGTACATAGGTCATTACAGTACAATTCAACACAAGAAATACATACTACACAATCCTAGCTATCGTGTTTATAACCTCAAGATCCCTAAACGAAACTCTCTGAGTGATGGCTTTGCGCGGGAGTTTACAGTCTATCGTTAAAGGACACAATCAAATGAGGAAACAATTGTACAGCTTACATGATGTTGGGGTCTTCGTCTTCCGGCTTCCAGGGGGACCTCCCGAGTTTAGGACAGAACCGAAGTTTACACAGGCATGGTGAAATATCAGCGCTAAACCCGTAGGTTATCGAATTAACATTGCAGGTTATATTTGAGTACAATTCGAGCGATAGTACGCCGGGCGCGAACAGTGGGAATCCACGCGCGGGCTTAACGTGTGCCCGAGGCGGCTCGCAATTCTCAACTCGTGGAAGGGATCGCGTGCGGGTGGGCGGATGGGATAGGAAGTAGGAAGCAGGGAACAGGGGGGGAGCAGGGTGTTGTGTAGTTTGCGGCGAATTAGGAGTTTGAATTCTTTGTCGTTTGGGCGTACCATAACAACTGTCAATTACAATGGTAAATATTTCGCACTGACATCAATAGTGACAGTAAGCGAAAACAATACTGATCAGCGAAAGCAGATTGAGAATGATGGAACCAATCGATAGTTTCGATCGATAGTCAATCCTGTAGTTTATAATATTACTATCTGAAACACCCGGCGATATCTGGACTTTACGCAGAGATTTTAATATCAAATGTGGATATTAATTTTCCTTCTGTACTATTTTGAAAGACTGGTGTAAAAAATTTCATCGAAAAATTTGAAAATTCTCCTTCAAGGGATGGGAAAAGTGGATGGGTTGGTTTTCTGAAATCTCATATATACGGCATCCTCTTATTTTGAAGTTCAAGTGCGCAAAATCTTTCAATCCCGGAATAAAACTAATGATAATAGATAGATATAGATAAATAACAAACCCACAGAAAATCTTCTTTATACATATAACATAGATTTTCCGGCCTTACTGGGAAACCGGATATCTTTTCGTGAAACCACCACTGAAGTTATTCAATTTACAAGAGGTCACGTCTGGCGTATGTATTGACGGATTTTTTATCCTGTTAAATTTGTGCATGAATTTCGCGTGCTGTTTTTTTATTGTTACCAAATTATTTCAATAATTATAGTAAGGTTTTATTTGAACCGTGTTACCATTTTAGATTTGTATCTTATTATTACATTGTTTTTGATCATAACATGCAATTATTTGAAATATACCTACGCCTTCTTGTGATACACTAAAAAATCTTAAGAAAAAGTAGTAAACGTGTTACCTGTAAACTGTAAGTATTTGTTTGTTTAGAAGCCACAAAAACTCTCGAACAGTGAGATATGGCGTAATTTTCAGCGCTTATTGTAATTTCCAACGGCATCAAATTTGGTACATGCCTTTGAAATTTGAAATGTTATATTTCGTTTATTATTATTCTTTACTACGAAAAATATTTTCTGATAAAAGCACTGTAACTCGGACATCACATCACCAAAGTTTCATCGCAATCGGATGAACGGTATGGCAGCGCATAAAATACGAACAAACAAACAAACAAATATTGATTTTTATATATAAGAGTTTAATTATTTTTTTTACGATATCGTTTACTAATTAATCACTCCTATTTGTTGTATTTTGTGTCTAAACGAATTTATCTGTCTGTACTTGTTTGTCTTTTCTTTTTTTATTAATTTTAATTTTATCCTGGTGAAGAAACTATTGGTTTTGAAACATTTTGATAATTTTGACTAAATAAGTGGTGTGCGAAGTAATTTGTTTGAATTTGTGAATATTGTAGAATTTGTTTTAAAATGTTTAAAAGCTTAAAAAAATTAAAACAGCCAACTGTATTTCCACGACAAATTTTTTTTGTATGTCGAACAACCACAGAAGAATTATGTATTCTTCCTACGCCTGTATTTAGCATTAAGTACGCCATTGAGTACGAATCAAAAATAAACAACTCGAGAAAGCTTTACATAACATGTCTTCTGAAAATAGATTTAAATTTAAAGCAATTTGTACTGTTTTTTTGTTTTAAATGTCAATCGTGGGCGTCCTGAATCGGATGAATTGAATAGACAAAAACAAACTGGCCGGGTTAAAGGAAAATCACATTTGCAGATCACGTAAAAAGTACGTGCTGCTCCAAGTTTTAATAAGTAGATAGTTCTGTTCAATCGTTTTGGTTGTTCAGTTACTGTGCCCACACAATCCCTTTGTGATAAAGCGCATCGCTATGGGCTGTGGGCTGGTAATATAACTTAGCATTTTAATCAAAAAGATCTAGTTATGTCTTTTAAACAGAGTAAAATATTGTTATTAGAGAACGCATACAATATTTTTATACACTTTGTTTAGAGAACTCATACAATATGTTTAGATACATACACCTTTTGTAAATTGTGAATGGCCAAATTAAAGGTTTTAAAACTAAGTGAAGTAGATACTGGAAACATGTTGATTATTACGAAAGCATTTTGTGAAATGGTTCTTATCATTTTAATTATATTTATATTTCATTGCTTCTTTTGATAGCAAAGAGGAGTTGTAAGAATTATATTTATTATTTTTCTTGTGCCCTTTGATTTCGATGTATGCATTATTATTTCTTTTCCTTTTTCTGCCGACGCTTACGTTTCAAACAGCCTTTCAGTGTCCAACATCCACACAATGCGGAGTGTATAAAATGCAGTTTTGTTTAACAAAGACAACATGTCATTTGCAACGCTTTGCTTATCTACAAATTGTTGAGTATGTAATTATTTATTTTTTGTATCCTTATAATTGTGGTGTTTAAAAAATGTATATGATCATTCCTTACCTCGTAAACTAATTATCTAAATTTTGGATTTAAAAAATTTTAGCATCGCGGGCCATTTGGAAACTAATTAAATTATTAAAATTCTGGCTGCACATTTTCTGCAACCAGAATTTTATACTTGCACTTTGAACACGATAATGGTTCCCGTCAAAATGCATCAGCAGGTGAAACCACAATTGAAATTTTTCATTCTGAACACGGTAAAATTCTGAACACGGTTAAATTCCGTAATTCATGATGATTCTGTCGTTTTAACGGTGTAAAATTAAATAAGAAATTCAAATGTCTATTTGCTATAAGTCGGACATTTTCGTATCTCGAAATAAGCATTGTCCAAGCTGCACTATAATTATCCCCGGTTATTTCTAGAGAACTAATCAAATCAAGTGCCTCTCCGGACACATAACTAATAAGGTAATGAAATTTCTGAACATTATTTAATTTACTGTTATCATGAATTAAGGCAATGAACGAATTTTTAAAAGTCAACCATTTATGGTTGTCACCTGAAAACACTGGTATAGAGATTGGTGGTAAATTTACTGAGATATTTGGGACATTTTCAATCTTCTTAAATTTTGATAACATTTCCTGTCCTAATGCAATTATATTAAAATATGTACCTTCAAAATTATCCCTCGCGTCATTATCTTCTGATTTGTTCAATAAATCAATCTCCAGCTGAATTTTGGAGAATTCTATCAGAGAAGGCTTGATGGCGTCTAACCTCGATGACAATACGCCAGGTGTAATATCATTTTCGTTGCTTAAATAGGTTTCGAATCTCGTTAATGAACCTTTCAAAACCCCGCGCCGTTTAATCAACCTGTCGAGTTCCATTTTTTAACGAAATAACACTAACTTGATTTAAAAAACTGAAAACACAATACGGCAGTTTGACGCGGTTTGACGTAAACAAAAATGATTAGTACTATAGATCATAGAGAACCCAATCACAATACTATGGCATACAAAGACGAAACTTGCAAACGCGTGGCTAGAAATGTAGGTAGGCAAAGCAAAGTTATTCGGCAGACTGAATACAACAATAAAAATTATTATCACCAATAAATTTATGCTATATTGAAAGCATCTGATTATGAACACCCGAATGTAATTCGATATAATCAATACGAAATAATGTGGCATCTACACAGATTTTTAGCTTTTTAAATGGAATTTGAAAGGACAATGAAAGGAAGGCTACAACCTGATTTTCTGTGCATGCGAGCGTCGTGATGAGGCTCGCTTGATCAATCCAATGATGGTGATGAGGACGCCGACTGGACCACTCCCGATGATGATGAGGCCTGACTGGGCCACTCCAAATAATGATCTTCCGTCTCAAATGGATCAATCCAA